>VZTH01019685.1:513178-610908 GCA_013397815.1 Aleadryas rufinucha
AAAAAAAAAAAAAAAAAAAAAGTGTTTTAGTTTTTGGTCTCTGCCTTTTCAGTTGAGCTGTGTGGCATCTCATTGGTAAAGAACATTTGATTGAAACCACTCTCTTTTGTGACCTGGACCAGATTAAAATAGAAGCTTTTGCAGATAAAAGGCTTGTAGGTTTATCTTTTCTGTTACCTGCTCCTGAAGAGCTGCAAACCCCTTTCTGTAATTTCACAGTCCTTTTGTTGGGAATGAGTATCATGAGGCTGGGGACAATGGCATGCTGAGACTGGCTGTTTCAATAAAGACTGGATTATGATGAGGAGGATTTCCCTCCCACCCCTCGCTGTCCTTGTCAATTGGGATGATAACTAAACCAAGTCAGCTGGCACATTCATCTTGATATTTCAATTGACACTGACTTTGTCTCACTCCTTGTTCAGAAGTTAGCTGTCCTCCACCATTGATATTTGGCAAGTACTCACTTCATGAAAATCATAGATTTCATTCTCAGTTAATTAAAAATTAAGCTTTTAATTAAACAATTAAAAAGTTTGCCTGGGCTAATTTAGTGTTCACTATTCCTTATTATGGAACAGATTCCTGCTTTTTACATGCAATTGTTTCCTAGGCTTTTTCATCCTTCCTTGCCAAATTTCTGCTTGCTCCTAGGTGCAGTATAGCCTAATGGGTTAAATGCCATCCTTTATTTCCTATTACAGAAAGATTTGTATTGTAGCCATAATGTTCCTACCTGGGAAGTGGACTGGATCCTTGGCTTGCTTCTGCTACTGGCCTTACTTGGAGCAATGGGTTGCCAGCCTTCATCAGAAAATACAAGGGCTTCTGGGAATCTGTGGTGCATTTCCCTGCCATTTCAGGGACACATGAAAGTCTACGAGGAAGAATATTATTTCTATCTGGTATTTCACTCCCTTATTGCAGCTTTGCTGTCCCACAGAGAGAGTGAATTTAAAGCTTACTGGCCACTGCCTTAGCTGTAGTTCCCTACACATCTTATGACAATAACACAATCAGTGGACACAGATGTGATCTCTGTAACCAGATTAAGGAATCAGCTACTAGCGAGTAGGTGCTTAAGCATGACAATTCTTTAAAAATATGACATCATTACAGCACCTTCTGAGCATGCAAATGGATTTGTTTCCTGAAGTTAAACAGGAAGATGCATCCTAGCATCCTTCAGCCCACAAATCCAGACTAGATCTAGCTAGAGGTAAAACCCCAACATGCCCATAACACCTGTCAGTTCCCCTGCAAAAAATCTCCTTACAAAGCTAATCCTTTTTTGCTGTCCTACTTGCTAAGGTAAATACACTGTAGTGGGATGTAGAATACTTGTCCTAACATCTTCATCAGTGGAAGTGATTGAATTTTCAGTTTAACCTATTTGTGGCCTGAAGTTTAGCTGAACATTTATAATGCTGAAGGAGAGCCCAAGGAAATGTTTCCTCAGCATTTTTCAGGACACTGATGCTGCTTAGAACACTGGGTCAGATGCAGAACATTGGTGTAAAAGTCTTATGTTCTTCAAAAATGTTACTTGTGGCATACTATTTTATTTTAGCAGTGGTGAAGTCTGGGAAAGACCTGTCTGTGCTAATCACACACTCTGTGTCCCCAACAGTGTTTGTCGCTCTATTTTTACACTGCTGATGACAATTGAATAACAAGTGGTGTCTCATGGATGGAAATGTTGTTTTGCTGCAGTTCTCCTGGCTTTCTCCAAGTTTAACCGTGTCTGTACACAATGTTTGCAGTAGATTCCATCAGCACTGCACCTAGAACTTTTAGTCTAATACTAGTTTTGAGAAGTAGCAAAAAAAATCTGTTAAAGCCCTGCCTCCCAGTCCTGCTTCAACAATCAAAAAGGTGTAACTGTGTGGATAAACATCCAGGATATTATTATCACGTGTTGCTACGGAATAGAATACTCTTTATAAAGATTTTATTATCTGTCTTCTACATGAGTGCTGGCTAGGAAGGAGGGATGCTTACAGTGGTATATTTTATTCTCCCCGGGTTGTGAGTAAAAATTAAAACTGGAACTGGACCACTATAGGAGTTCACTGTGGTTTAAAGCAAATGCACTGTATTCCTCTGGAAATCATGAGGAAAACAAAGACTATTTAAGGGGAAAAAAAAATAAAAAAAGGCTGTTTTATATTGTATCCCAGGAACCTGGCTGTTGATTTGGGGATGAATATGGTGACTTGGGAGGAAATTAGAGAAAAGTTTAACTGTGCAGTTGGCTGATCCATATGAAAATGGATAGGAGGTGGCGTTTTGGTGAGGGTGGATTGGTGTGCAGTGTTTGCACAAAGAGTGCATCCCTTCTGTGCTCACACTGTTATTGGTAATTAGACTGTCAGATTTGTGATTAGGAAAGCCTAAAATGTGTGTTGGAACATACAATAAACCTCAGAGTATTCTTCCTTAAGTTGGTGTGGTTGATCTGTTCAGAAGCTGATTTGTAAACTGTGCAGAAATGGAAGCTCAGGATTTGTAGGAAACGGTGTTCATGCGGAAGTGCAACTTTTCTTTTGGATTGCAAGTGTTCTGTGATTGCAGATCAGCTTGGTAAAGGTTGAGTTCTAAAGGCTAGAAAGACCTATAGCATTTAGTTGAATGTAAAAGATAGCCTTTAGGAGCACTGCTCATATTTTCAGAAGTATGAAAATATTTTTATAAATAATTTTATAAAATAATTTCTCAGTGTAAAAATAGAGTGACAGAATTTTTTGCAGAGCAGCAATTAATATTGTTTATTTTGCAATAACACTCAGCTATCTTCTCCAAAGATGAGGTGCCACTGTACTGAATGTTTCTTTTCCCCCAGCTCCCCAGGGATCTTTCCTGGATAGTGCCTGCATATGGAGTTAATTATGGTGATGTTAAGTAATGATAGGATTAATATTCTGGTTGAAACAGAGAGAATAATTTCCAAACGCTGCCCTTTTTTGTGCTTCAAGGTACAAATCACCTCTACAGAGTTGTACTTGTAATTTCTATCAAATTTCAGAGTCTGCTAATTCTGATCTCAGGATAAACTAACCTGCATGAGTTCCCTTTGCAGGCATTCTCACATTCAGCTTACTACTACTTCTCTGTGAGTGAATTCAGGAAAGCTTGACCATTTTACTGCAAATATATAAATAAATTGAAGGGCTGAAAAGATTTCTCTATGTTAAGCTTGGCATTCCTTCATAAGTGTAAGTAATGATTGATGTTTCACTCCCTGCTCAGGCTGTACCCTGCAGATCCTGAATGAGAAAGGCTGAGCTAGCTTTTTCATTTACTAGTTTAACGTGGAAGTCACTTTCCAACAAATGTGGAAATGTCTCCTTATGTAACTCACCAGCTTTTAGATATCAAGAGAAAACTTTTCACTAATTTACATGACAAAAAAATCCAGAAAGAAGCAAGTAAAATATTAGTATTAAAATAAAGGATTTATTTTTCTGATCCATTCCTGGCTCAGGGTTGTATGCTTGGGCTCTTACACAGCAAAACAGCTCTTCCAATTTTTGAATCAGCTACTTGAGGAGGAAGTTGAAAATCACCAGGAATCTCTGGAAGTTTTTTTTCTGAGATGATCTGTTTCCTCCCTCTTTCCCCTGTCTACTTTAGAGCAATAGAAGTAAGAACAAATGTGCAGTTACAGAAAATACTTCAGAAACAAAGTGGAGCTTGAAATAGTTGCTGAGATCTCCTGTAATAGCTAATTCTATTACATTGTTCTTAATGCGATATGTGGAGGGTTGAACTCACACCATTTTATGATAAGTCAAGTGACTTACATTTAGAGTAAGAAAACCAAAATTTTTGTTTGTTTTAAGCCGAGACAGATGGAATAGCTTAAATATTTTGGTTGCTGTAATTATAGGATTTTAACTTGAGGTGCATCACAACAGTCCTGTTTTCAGAAAGTTGCAGGTGTCTGTGCTTTGAAAACCATAGTATAAACTTTAAAAAAAACCCAATACCACCATTTTTGATGAATTCTGAGACAGTGAAGCACACATTAAAGATGTGTTATATATTTCACAATGCTAGTAAATAGGTCCTTTAAAAAGAAGTGTGAGGGTTCTGAGCTTCCATGTGTAAGAATACATTTCCATGGGAGCTCCGCTTACATTTGCTTTTTGGTAAAATACCTTGTTTAAATTAGAGCAGAAAATTCTCTAATCTCATCACAACCAAACTTGCCAAACACAGGTTCTTTTACCAAAAAAGTGAAAATATGCTATCAACTTGAAATGTCTTGGTTATCTGTTACTATCACTTTAAATTTTGTGGTAGTATTTTAAAACCCCCTTGATTTCAGGTTTCAGTTTCTCTCATTAAAGTAGTTTTTACCTCTCTGATCTAGCTTAAGTTTATCATCTACAAATCAGCTGCCAAATGAGTACTGTTGTAATTTGGTTTTAGAGAGACAATAATAGGGAAATGCTGTCTACTACAAAGATACATCATTAGTTGATAAAGAATTATCTACAGCAGCCTTAAAATGTTAAAACACTGACTAATAAGTTGTTAAATAATTCAAGCATTGTCCTCTTTGGAGTACTTTCAGTCCATTAGGTTTCATGTATAGTTAATTTATCCCATTCAGCCTATATTAAAATGTCAGTTTTACACTGAATTCTGAGGTCATGGTAGTGTGTGACCTTCTTGGAAAACAACAATGGAAGTGATTCAGGATAAACAAGTGTGGAAAATGCTGTTCAGTGGATTGTAAGTTCTCTATATTTTCAGCAGGTTTTATGAATGAATAGTGCTGTCCATTTAAAAGAGCTTTTATTTAAAGTCTGCAAGGCCACAGATTTGATATGGCATTCCTGGCATTACATTGTTCGGCAATTGCTTGGCATTTCTGAGGAGCTGGAAAGTGGTTTTTGGGAAGTGTGAAAAGTTCCTTGGATGTTATCATTCTGTTTGGATGTGAATCAGCAAAGCTCCTCTTCTCCCACCTGGAAGCTAAATACAGAATTTGTGAGGCAGGAATGATACAAGTGCTTTGGTCAGCACCTTCTCCTGTGACTGAAAAAACTCTCAAATATGTTGTAGAGGAAAAATGCAGCTCCTGGAGTGTTTTAAAATCATCTACAGTGAGTGCTGTGGTGTGAGGGGAGGGAGAGGAGCATGGGGCAAGAAGCTGAAACCAAGAGCCATCAATCACACCCTGCACTTCAGAGACAATTTTTGTTTTGCCAGTAAGCCTCGTTCTACAGTAAAGCAGCTTTGGAGATGAGTTTAAAGTCCCTGAAGACCGAGACCTACAAATCTGCCTCTGTCTGCTGGGGTCAAAGGGGCCCTTCTCCTGCAGGCAGAACTGCAGAGGGTCCCCTAAACACAGGACTGTGCCATGACACAGGGAGATTGTCAGATGGAGAGGGATGGCACAGGAGCTAAACCCTCTTCAGGCCTCCACAAGGGAGCTGGGAAGGAAAGCCTGAAGTGGAAAAGTGTCCTCTCTGAAAGCATGAGCATCCAACACACTTCTCCATTTTTCAGAGCAGTATATCAGGCTGTTTTCTCTGGCCAGCAAAGTGGTGTGGCTTGAAAAAGTTAATAAACTGGACTGGCCACAGCTCCTGGCCAGTGGAGACACCCACAGAGGTTTGGTCACATGAATCCAATTTGATTTTCAAGAACAAAGAATTGACAATAGGACCAGCAGATAGATATTTGATAATATTTAGATTTATGATTTTTTACACTGAATTTTCATTAGTAATTGTTACTGGCTCACCTTCCAGTGGTCCAGTGTAACTGAGTGGTGGTACTCTCTGTAGGAAACGATTGAAATACACCTGGTTTTATTTTAAGCACTCATTTTATATTACCATTTTGTTGGTGATAATAGTTTGTAGTCAATGCTCAAATTTTTTGTGTCTTCACTTATGATCTCATAAATTAAATGTTCCAACAAATGTGTGTGTGTGTGTGTGTGTGTGTGTGTGTGTGTGTGTATATATATTTTACATATATACACACACACTCTCTCTCTTCCCCTCGCTCAGTACCAGGCATATTTTGGATTAGACTGATGAAAACTGAAAATATTTAGGCAACAGGTAAACTAGTTATACTCACAGCAGGAACTATCAACAGTGAAGGTGTGTGTGTGAACCAACACATGAAACATATCAGGGGAGAATGGCTTATGATGCTCATACCAGTCTTGCCTAAATGTGTTATACAGAGATAGATTTAATAAACCAAGTTATTAATTATGTAAGTACATTATATGTAATAATGTAATTATTAACTGGATGAAAATGTTTGATGTTGCTAGTGGAGCTCTTTTCTGAATTTTTCCCCATTTTGTGGAGTTTTCTGTGTGAGCCGCAGTCAGGGTAGGAAGGAATGGTTTAGCTGCAAGTTCCACATACCCGTAAATTCAAAAATTATCTGATGAGAAAAGTGTAATACCTGTTGCCATCATCATTTATGCTTTGTAGCAGATGTAATTCAATCAGATTTCTGTGAATGAAGTGGAAAGGTGTCAGGAGGGATATGCTGCTTTCTTCTGTATTGTGTAAAATACAAACAACATGCACAGGAGGGAACAAACAATTTTAATAATCCCACATGAGGGCAACAGAATGTACCAGATCAAAAAACCTTTAAAATTGCCATCTGCTAAATCTTTGACTCTAAAGGAACAAAATGCCCACAGTTTTGTTTCTTATTTTAGTAGAAACGGTGTTTAGAACTGGTATAAACATGACAAATGTTGTAAAATGGAAGCAGAATATTATCAGACAAATTAATTTACATTTAATTCAGGAATTATCAACCAGTGATTCTTTATGTGTTTTAAGGGGTTTTCTGTGTACAACACTTCTCAGGCACCAAGTGTGTTTTCAGCTCCTATCCTGGAATGCAAGCAAATGGGAAAGCCTAAGTTGAGGAGAAAACTCAACAAAGAGAGGAAATGGCTTTTGATTAATTTACTGGCAGTTCCGTGAACGTCCTAGTGGGAAAGCAGAAAATATAAACAGGTCTTTTATTTGGTCTGAGCAGGTTTGGGAATACAATGTAGGCATGTATTGGAAACAAACCCACAATATAATGGAATGTGATGTTTTAGTTGGTTTTGGGTTGTTTTATTTTTTTACAAAGCCTAACCCTTCTTAATCAGCTGGTTGTCATGTATATATTTCTAGATGAGTAGTACTCCAGGAATAAGAGGTGATTGCAGTTTTGCAAGTGCTTAAGCATTAAGATTTAATTCCCTTGTCACCTGATGATCTGTATTAATTGAAAATGTTGCTGTATCAGAGGTAGATCTCAGCTGTTGAGACCAGCTAAGGTGGAAGACTTGGCCTCTGTCATTGTACCAGGGCTTGTGATGCTGGACTTTTGGGGTAAGACTAGGGGGGCATGTTCTGGTTTTAGTGGAAATTCTTATCTTTCTTACCAATCTGTTTTAATAAATGCACCTTGAGATTACAGGGGCTTGTTTTCCCCTTTCCTTTTGTGTTTTTAAAGAAGCTGGGGCTTGTGGGTCTTTGTCCTGCTTAACACTTGTGTTTGAGAGCCAAATAGATGAGGTCAGGAGGGGAGGAGTACAGGGGGCTACTGCAGGTTTGGAGAACTGAAAGTTTGCTCACAATGCAGTAACTTTGGGTGGTCTTCTCTGGATGACACATGGGAATAAGCATTTGAAATGTGACTCATTTTCAAATCAGTAAAAGGGGAAAGAAGGTAGCTCCACTTTATAAGTATTCTCAAGTTTTTCATTTTCAAAAGCAGCAGACAAGATTTTAATTTGCAGCAGATTCCTCTTTATAAGAGCACCAGTCCAACACAATGTTCTGTGCTAAGGTTAAGCAGCTTGAAATAGTTAATTTTACAAAGCAGAGCAGTAATAACACTTTTCCCTGGCCTTTTCCAGGTTCTTCCTTCTCTTTCATCTACTGAATAATGCATGAGGCTCTCAGAGATTTACACATATGTGGAATAGAAATTTTTAATCATTTTATATACACTCCCTTTTGTATTTTGAGAGTGAGTCTTTGCTTTTTTATCTGCTTTTAGACACAGGAAAATCAAGTGTAAAGGTGAAGCAAATTGAGTTATTGTTGTGATTTAGTTATTGTTAGTTCTACTTAGAATATGAAAAATGTGGTGGCAATGAGCTTATATAATGTGGAAAGTCATTGAATTTTGAATAAAGATCCCAAACCCATTTGGGTTAAACTCTGATGTAGAAGAATACATTTATTTTCAACTAGACTCAATCTGAAATAATTATCTACAATAAAAATGCTAAAGACGAGTTTTCCAAAGGGTGGACAGCGTACTCATCTTCCTATAGAAAGAGAAAAAAGCAGAACCCACTTTTGATTTGACAGATCAAAACATTCCTACTGTAGGACCTTGTTTCAGGAAAAAAAAAAAATTAATTGATGAATACTTAAAATCAGTCATGAGAAAACAGAATAGTGAGGAGTTGGGGAGGAGTGTGTTTTCCTTCTTGAAAATGTTTGAAATCTGTTCATGAGGAGGAAAAACTATTTAAAGGATTTGCACACAAGTGCTACAGGTATTTTTAAGTCAAATGGGCAAAAGCTAACTCAAACATTCGGAAGTGAATCAATATTCTAGAAATGTCATGAATGCTGAAGCAGGTCACTCAGGGAGCACTAATCAAGGCTGGGAGCATATTACAAAGCAGTGGGAGTGAAATGAGATTACATTCAGTTCATAGTGGTCATACCAAAACCAACACTTGACACTTGCTGTAATTACTCTTCTGTGTCATTTCTTACAAATGCTTCTGATATAATAGAATCACATAAATCTGGGGGTACAGAAAGTATTTTCCCAAAGGAGGCCTTTCTTGATATTGCAGTCATTTCCTAGGTTAAGTGTACCTTCAAAAAATAACTTCAAATTCAATCCAACAGCATTGTTGGAGCTGTTTTCCAACAGACTGTTCTAGGTTGATTCTCTCTCCCAGCTGGCAATCATATGGTGCAGGTCACCCCCCACCACGCTCATTCTTTCTTCATTTTATTGCAACTAAGATTGCACATTCTTACAATAGTTAGAGAGTTGCTATTTTCTTGGCTTCTTCTGCAAGCAGTTTTTATTGTTTAGTCTTATCCTGTCCCAAAACCCAGCTCCAATAAAGAGGAAACATTTGCTTGAACTGCAGGTGTAAATAACGATCTGCTGGAGGCAGGAAAAAAGTGAGTGAATGTGTGCTTTACAGATCAGAGATCATCTGTGCACAAACAAGTTTCTTGAGTTGTTGACTGGGACATTTACTGTCCTTAAAAATTATAATTTTATAATAATCCTTAAAAATTATCTTACTTGGGAAAGTAAAAGTGGAAAGTCATGGTAGGGAGTAGTGGGTAGGAGTCAGGGAACAAAGGAAATACAAGAGTTGGAATTCAGGACATCAAGGGCTCAAAAGGACAAAGGTGTCCAGAACAGCCTTTTCCAAATGTGTGGATGAAATTTCAGTTTCATTAATTTTGATTTGCAATCTCAGTTTTAAAATTTCCATATTGGAGCAGAACTATGAAGGCAGAGTTCAGACTCTTTGTTCAGACCTGTTCTCCACTCTCCCTTTTGCACACATAGAATTCTACCAGAGAATTTGACACTAAAATGGAGTGAATGAAGTTTCAGGAGTTCACCTTCCTCTTGTAGGAAAGATGTTCAAGATTTCTTTTAAATTGTTCTTCTATTCATTCTGTGATTGGTCCAAACTTCTGACATTGCAGAACTTCAGACAAAGTCTGTATTCCTTCTTATAAGCTGGGAGTAATTCAGTCTTTCACAATTAGCAGTCCTAAATCCTTTAAAAAAAAAAAAAAAAATCAGTCTCTGTATATCCATGTAACTTGGCCAGTCTTTCTTTTGAAAAACATATAGCATTTGAGACACATGACTGGGGAATTAAGACTGCCTCATACTCTAAATGCATGAAAAGAGAGACTTAGGATGGTGCAATAAACTTAACTGTGATGTTTTCTGATTCTACTGTTAAATTCTCTGGTAGAATTCTATGTGTGCAAAAGGGAGAGTGGAGAACAGGTCTGAACAAAGAGTCTGAACTCTGCCTTCATAGTTCTGCTCCAATATGGAAATTTTAAAACTGAGTATGCAAATCAAAATTAATTCTCAAAGATCAGAGCCATGGACTGCTCCTTCACTTAAGGTTATTTCCATACTAGATGAAAAATTTCAAATATGTGCTGTTCAAGTCAAAATGGCTGAGAATTAAGTTCCTTGGTGGTGTAGAAAATGTCAAATTGAGGTTTTTGAACTAAGGTAATTGTGATTTGAGCCAGCTCTCAACTGTAGCAATTTGATGTTAAATTAATTTGTGGCACAGTTAAGTCACATACCAATATATGAATGTAGCCAGCATGCCAGCTGGATCAAAGGGGGACCTGTGTCTAGAGAGAAAAGTGATGGTTTCTTTTTTTCATGCTATATCTGACTAAATTTTAAGTTATTTTTCTTTTTTTTTCCCCGAAAAGAAGAAATTGAATTTTCATTTTAAGCTGTTTCAAAGAGCACCCAAGCTTTTACCAACTCACACACTAGGCTGATGCACTTTAAACATTTGTAACTCTGGATTTGAGCTTGCAAGTAACAGCTGAAGTGGTTTTAGTTTGACTTTTGCATTTTAAATCTGTTCAGGGTTTTTTAATTTCATTCAATTCACTTTTGTTAAAACAATGAACTATGAAAGGTGAAGGTTCCTGGTAATGAGGGTGATTTGAAGTTTAAACTCATTTTTACTACAAATGCCCTCAGTTTTGAACTCTTTTTCCTGCTAGCATTTATGGCACAAAAAATGCTGATTAATACAACGGATTTTGGGGAGAGATGTGAATAATTAAACTCTCTTTTTCTTCAGCTTGCTTAGATTTTTTTACATTATTTGTAATTTTTGCCTGGCTCCTGGACAAGCAGTGATTCATCAGCAGTTTGACTGGGGTACTCTGTGATTTGCTGCCTTGCAAAAAAAAATCTGATCTCACAAAACAAAAGCGTGTCTCCATACATATTGGTTCAAAAATATGCTATGATTTCATCTTTGCTGTCACCAAAATGAAAGGTCTTTGTGGCCAGCTGAGTGCACGTGACAGCTCTATCATTAAAATGGAATAACCCTGGAGCAAAGGGGAAGATGTTTGTAAAATGAAACTTTATGGTCAAGTACTAGTTAGGAACACTCTGTACAGGGATTCTTTGTGCTGTTTATGGAGATAGAGATTTCCAGCTTTAGAAATGAAGCTGTCTGCTAAAATTCAGGTTTTGCTATCAGAGGTAGCTCTTTTTATTACAGTTTTCATACTACAATAATAGTTTTTAAGCATGATATCATGGCACTACTGAACTGTGGGTTTGCCTTTCATACCCCTACTCCTTTAATTAGAAAAATAGTAGTGTTTCCTGGGCATTCGGTGTTTTATTTGAGCATGGAATGCAGAAATATATTTCCACAGTTGCATTTACTTTGCAATAGCACATTTAGCTTCTTTTAAAAAGTGACTGACTTTTACTTTCTTAAATTTTTAATTCTGAAAGGGTTTGACTCTGTTGGAAAAGGGCAAAGGAATGCAGAGCAGTTATGCTATGTCAGTATGTGACTGCTCAAACGTTTGTCATTCTTAAAAGTTCTTGTTTTTATTGAGAATACTTCAGAAAAGACTTCCAGCAGATAAGTATATATTCATTTGTGTGACCATATATATGAAGAGAGGGTGACCTCTTTAAAATAGTAGTACTAGCAGTGGAATAATAAATTACCTATTTATTTTATCTCCTGGAAAAATAAATCCATCATTTTCTTATGTATGCGCTAGGCCTTTGCTGAGTAAAAAGTGCAATGCGAATCTCATCCAAATTTCTGCCATCAGCTCTGTACATTACATTGCATTTCTTGCATTACATTTCCATCAGGTCTGAAATAACTTCACCAGGTCTTCACATGGGTTCTTTGAAATTCAGGCCACTTTCCTGTAGTGTTGTGTATGACATCAGTTTAATTGAGGCAATACAGTTAGAAATGCGTGTTAGTGATAACAAATCCATTGTCCCTCCCTGTCAGTGCTAATTAGTTCTAGTGCTGGAAAAAACTTTCATTCAAAGCTGAACTGTCCTGTTCCAAAAGAAACAGTGAACCAACAGGAATCAGCATCCAGAATAGTGAGTCAGGACTTTGCCCCAGGGGCCCCTCTCCTGGTGCCCAGGGTGCCAAGAGCAGCGATGGTGAGTGGCTTTTACATCAGTGAGGGCAAAGAGCTCTCTTAATTCAAACTGTTTCTGATCCACCCAGAGAAGAGCTCAACTCTTCAGGAAAAGAGCCAGTGGTTTGCTTTCAACAAGGAGAAATGGAACCGTCTCCTGTCTCCGGTGATGTAGATGAGCTGGGGAAATGTGACTCAGAGGAGGAGGGTTCTGCAAAAGTGCTGGGGAAATCACCCTTTGAGAGTAGGTTGCTGTGGGTAGGGCAGGCTGAGTTAAGATGGAATTACCTTGAAAAGTGAGGAAAATTGTCAAGGAAAAGAAAAAAAAAAAGAAAATTATTAGCAAGAAGTTTCCCTAGGCTCAAATGCAGGAATGATAAAGTGCATGAGTAAAGGGTGGGGGACTGGAGCAGCTTTACAGAAAAGGGTACAGATGTTGTTTCAGAATCAACACGGATGATTAGGCAGCACTTTCTTTTCTCAAGAGAGCAAATACCACCTTGGGACGTATAAACAGAGATGCAGCTTTCAAGGCACACGAAGTAATCCCACAAAACCTCAGTGGGAGGGAGCACTGTGTCCAGTTTGGGGAAGAGTGTTTAAAGAGGAAAAAAAGATTCTAACTGAGAGCAATGAAGATGGACAGAAAGCTGGACAATAGGACCTGTGAGGAACCTGTTCTCCTGCCTGGGGAAGGGAAGCTTGACAATGACTGTGAAAGTTTGAGAATTTACATAAAATTGGTGTCAGGAGGTAGGAACCGATATACCATAGACACTGTATACCTTTATACACCATTTCCCTGATAGGAAAGATTTAAAATAGGGCATTTACTATAGCAGCATGGATTTAGGAGAAATCTCATGAAAACTGTCTGTCTCTAGGAGATGCTCTCAGACTGTACTGAAGGTCTTTGAGAGGAGGCTGAGACAGGTTTTATATCAGAAATGCCATTTGTGTAAAGCCTCCTGCCTTAGGAAAGGGGATGTTTCTGAAGCCCTAACCAGGTAGAGGGTGGGACAACACTACTACAAAACAAATATTGTTAATTGGGATCGTAGCTGTCTTTTGCACACAACTTTGAAATGTAAAGGGATTTTTTTCTGCTTTTTATCAGAAACCTTATTTTCTTTTTAGAAATTATCAGTCATCTAGTTTTGAGGTGAATGTTTTGAAATTTAATTATAAGCATATTATACAATTTTGTCCAAAAATGGCATGTTAAATATGGCATTTGAACTGCCCTTGCCAGTTGTGTTTGACCTCCTTATTTTCAGTGCTCTGAGCACAGAAGAGTAAAGGGGAACTTGAGGATTTGAGAGAACTCAGTTTCCTCATAGCATTACCACATCTTATTTTTTCCTGGGGTTGCAGAGCCATGCCCCCACAGGAGCACATTGGTGTCACCCTCAGGTGACAGAGGCAGACACAGGTGACCCAGCAATATCTGAGTTTTATGTAGGGCTGCTCTTAGGCTGTTTCTTTTCCTTCATTTTAAAAATGTTACCGGATAACGTCCTGGGAGATTCTCATCATGATGACTTAGAAGAAGGTAAACTGTCCAGTTCCAAAGCCACATGGGAGTTTGTCTGATACAAATGGTTGAAAAAAAGCAGTCCGAACTCGAGGTTTTTTCTGTTTTGAAGAAAAAAGTCAGCTGTGTGTTTTCTCCACTCTCTCATTCTGCACTCGAATCTACTTCTGAACAGCTCCTCCTTTTTGTGTTTAGCTGTCACCTAACATTTGACTCTTGAGCTTTTTTGATTAGATTTTGACAGTGTTCATTGCATCCTCAGACACGTGGTAAATTCTTGGCTGGAAACTGTTTTTAAGTAACACTGAATCAAACTCACTCTGCAGCTGAAAAAACTCTGGTAGGAGCCAACAGCAGCTTGGTTTTTCCCCAGTAGGTATTTGCTGATCCAAATCTCTAGCTCAGTTCTGGTATTCCAGGTTTATTGTGGTTTTTCATTGCACCCCTACCTACTGCATGACAAATTGTTGGCTACCTGCAGAAATGGGCTGAAAAATTTCCAGCAAGTTTTCTGCCATGGTGAATCTGTTTCTGCAACACTGTTTCTTCCTGAAATGTGCACGAAAATATCCACAAAGAAAATATTGAGGCCAGAAGACTTCCTGCCTCTTGGGGCTAAGCAGGGGCAAACTATAACACTTCAAGGTCAGACAAATAAGTACGTTGAAGGACATGGGAATGCACACCTCATTACCTACAGTTTCCATACCTATATATATATATATAAATGTATGTATTATTTTTCCTTTGTTCTGGGAAGTAATTTTTTTTTTCTTCCTCTCCTGGAAGCCAAAACATGAAGTCTATCCGGTCTCATTTTCTTGTGGGTGAGAATGTTGTTGTCAGCTCTTTTCGCCTTCCTTTTCCCCCCTTGCCTCAGCAGAGAGGTATCAGATGTTTATTCACTGATGCCCACTGTGGTCTTAGTTAAGAACATGTGTCCTGGCAGGGAAATCATTAGATTCACCAGTTTTTAATGTAGAAATTCATTTATTTAGTAAAATTATTTCTATGCCATAAGTTAATAATAAATGTTGTGGGGTGGGGGGTGTTCTATTTGTTTTTTGTTTGTTTTGTTGGGGGGGTGGGAGGTTAAGGGGACAGAAATAAAAGAAAAGCTAAACTTCTTTAAAAAGAAACCAGTGGTTTTAGTTGACCAATATTCTTTGTGCTGTAGATGCTCTGTGTGTCGTGTTTGATTCATTTCAGCTTGGAAAATGGAATTAGCCCAGTCAGCTCTGTATTTCTTTGTTGTCTTTTGCTTGCTGAAAATCATGATTTAGCAAGGAAGTATTGTTTCAGCTGCCAGGACACGAAGCTGACTTTAGAAATAAAACATCTCAATCTAGAAATTTGGATTTCCCATTATAACACTTGTGTCTGTATTTCAGCTTCTGATCCTTTTCTGCTTACACAACTAGATATAGTTTCTTGTAAGTGTTTTATATGTAACATCTTACTTCATTTAGTCGTTAACCAGCATTGCTGTCTGTGTCTTTTGTACCAATTAAATCAGTTTTGATGTCACTGTGATTATTTGACTTTCTGTGCAGACTCAATAACCTTAGTTTGGCCTCCTTTGGGGAGACAGATGATAAATCTCTTTTGTTGTCTGAACATATGGTTAACTTGCTGCAAATCTCCCTTTCTGGCTGTCAGTCAATCATTCTCCAGAGCTCCAGACAGGAGTTACTCCTAATGACAGTATCCAATCACGATGGACTGGGATGAAAGGCAAACTCCTTTTTTCTCATGTAAGAAAAGCCAGAGTAAGCAGTCAGCTCCTACTGATGCCTGAGGTGGCCACCTAAAACACAGAGACTAGACAAGAATAAGGGTATAAAGGTAGGTATTTATTTAAAGGGCCTTCAAAGGTACACCCTGGGCAGGCCAAAGGCTACTCCCAAAATGGACCCCAAGTCACGAGTTCTTCACACTTTTATAAGTTTGGTTCATTTGCATATCAGGGTTAATTCTCCAATTAAAGCTTCAGTTAATGATGTAATTTCCCCAAGCTTACCCCCCTTCTAAGATTTTGGTTTACACATGTTGGGCCTAGGACAATCTGGGTGTCCTTGGAGAGCAAGCTTGGAGAGGCTTGTTATGTCTAACCAGCATAAGAGAACAGCACCTAACAGGCTACAAGAAACTTCAGAATTACACACTAGGCAGTACAGAATTTGAAAAATATGAAAATTAAAACCTAAGGCATCACTACCTTTGCACAAAAGGGCCACATCCTCTCCCTGCTCTGGCTGGCTGCATCCCCCCACATAGGTCAGCTCTGATGTCACACGTTTAGTGGTGGAGCACGGCTTTTCCTTGCTTGGAAAAAAGGAATTAACTGTTAGTAATATGCTCATTGAGTTATAAGATGAACAATTTTAGTGGTGTTTTTAAATTTCTGGTGCTCCTTTCATGTATCACATGGATGTTTCTGAGTCAGACACTATTCTGGGCAAGCTGTTCAATATATGACTCTTTGTTTCCTCTCTAATTTCAAAACTTCTGATAAATGGAGAAACGATACATTTTGCACTGTCTGAGTTATATTCTGAACCTCAACACGGGATAGCAATTTCAAATGAAATACATTTCATTTTAAAGTGTACTGAAAGATATGGAGGATGTGTAATTAAGGATTGTTAGGGGTGTTTGTGGCCACTGTGAAGCATTATCACGTGTGGACAGTGGGGTTACACAACCTCTACTGAGATTTCAGTGTATGAAAAGATTATTGTTATGTATTGGTGGTTTATAAAGGGTTCCTAAAGGCAAGCCTTATTCTTTTTAATCCATTTAGATCATATTCCACAACAAAAATGTGCTGACCTTGTACAATAGCAGGCAAAGGGCTTAGCTGTTTATAAAGTTCAGGCCCCAGGCTCAACATTAATGAGTAAGCTAACCTCTAGCTAAACTCTTAATATTATTAATTTGCAAAAGTAAAGAATAGGTGTTGAAACCTCTAAAAGAAGGGAAATAGAAAGTTCAGCTTGAGGCTTCAGTCCATTGCAAAGTCCTTAAGACTGTAGCACATAGATCTTTTAGTGGGAGACGCCTTCTTCTCTTTTTACATGTACATGTAACTGTACAATTGTACATTCCCTTTGCTGACAGAAACAAAGACAAATCCTACATTTTCTCAATCAGAACCTGAACCCAAATACTTAAAATTGAAAATTGAAAAAAAAAGATAAATTACCCTCCCTGACACCTGCCTTCCTTTCACTTATTAGCACTTTTTACCATGTCCCATCTCATCCCTCCTCAAGGTTTCTTGCTTCAGGCATATTCAGAATTTAATAAGAGAATCTTTCATTTAGACATCTTTAAACTGCAAATATGTGCACAGATTAGAAAGCTCATAGCTTAATATGTTTTGGAGTTTTTTTGAACCAGCCGCCAGATTTTCTACTGCCATAAAGTCTATCAGTCAATACCTTGTCTTTGGAAGTAAAGTCCCGAGGTAACTCCATGAAGGGCTGCAAATGTGTGATATGTATTTACTGAATAATAGTAAATCTACTTTAATTCAGTGTAATGAAAGCTTATCCAAGCTTAGTTAATACATTTGTTAATATTGCTGCATGAACTTCCTGGCACTGACATGAAGGCTTCAGTTACGTGCACCAAATAACTAAAACCTTGTGGTCAATGATCTCATCATCGAGCCATGGTTTAATTGCTCACTTGCCACTTTCTGATTTACATCACAGTGTGGGGATTTTTCTTTCTAGACATTTTACTGATGTTGTTCCTTAAGCCTCATCTCTCATTCCAGGCTCTTTTTGTGTTGGGATTGATTCTCTCTTTGTCCTGAGTTGGTTGGACTGTTGAAGTTATCACTGAAGCCAAGTTTTTCTCAGCACAGCTAGGTCTCTTTTTTTCCTAGGGAACATCCTTCTGCACCAAACAGCAACACCTTAGATTTTTCTGTGTATTTGGGGTATTTCCTGCAATACCTCCACACCTCAGCTGATGCTTTCAGTGATATCCAATGATACTCATTTCCTGCTGCTTCTACCTCCTAAGGCCACCAAATGCTATAGTAAGATGATCTGGGAAAAGCAGAGTGCTGTTCTTCTGCTGCAGACTTTTTTCCCCCATACACTTGATTTAAGAGTGGGTATTTTAAAGCATCAATGTAAAGGTGAACAATGTACAATAAAATCCTAAACTAAAACTCACTGGGATATGACCTGAATTCAGTTTGCTCAGTCAAAATGGCTTCACCTTCACTGTAAATGCTGGATATTGTGAAGATCTGCCTCTGACCTCGACCTTCAGACATGCTGACACCTTGTTTAATGATCTAGTTTTGGCTTGTTGCTAGAGAACAGCAAGGAGCACTTGGAACACTGAATGTCTCAATCACACAGGGCAGCAGAACCTTTAGTTTTGTTTTCAAGTGCATTGAGATAATACCACAGAGAGGTGCCAAGCTGACAAAATGGATCAGTTTAGTAGAAGGTAGCTGGAAGCGTTGGACCTCTTAGAATCAAGGATATTATTTGGAACAGCATCAGCAATTTGTGTTTCTCCCCATACCCCAGCTCTCGGGGTGGAATGCCAATCCTGATGACAACATGTTGGACCTGAGGGCCCTGGTATTTCAACTTCTGCAGGCTTGTGAACATTGATGCCTTTGGGCAAGGTTATCTTTGAAAATTTTCCTTTATCTGATAGAGAGAAGAATAAAGAGGAAGGAAGGGAAAAAGGAAAACATCTTCAGTCTCTGGATTAAAAACTGGAGGGGGAAAAAAAGCAAGGCTTCCCACAGCTTTTTGAGATTTTTTTGGCTGCTGTGGCCAAATTGGTCTGTTGGTAGAGAAAGGCAGGAAAAAACAGTCATCTGCCTCTTTTGAGTTTGGAATAAATCCTATGTATCAGAAATCTGGGGAATAGCGATCCCTAAGGTCACTTTTACTTTAAAACATAACCTCATGAAGCTTCAGAAACCTTCACAGTTAGAAATAATGGAGTTTGCTGTAGTAGTGGCATGAACTTCCCAAATCTGCTATGAATAGAGAGTGCTGTGTGCCATCACTGCCTCTGAATGAGAAACAGTTTGGGATAAGATGTGGATCAGTCAAGTGGCATCACTTCATGCCAAGTTTAAGTCCAGTAGGAATGTTTATGGGCTCTGACAATTCTGTTGTACCGTTACAGCTGCCAGATTCTGAGGTTCAGTGGTGTTATTGGGCTCCCAGCATAATACAAATGTTTTCATTCTTATGATTTATGTGCCTGTTTCTGTATCTTTTGTTTTTCTGCGGTCTTGGGTGGGGAAGCAGAGTCTTGAGCATGCCAAGCCTCTGACTGACAGCTATCTCACTGGTACCAGAAGAAGGGGGATTTTCTGGCTGCAGTACCAGCTGACCAAAAAAAACAGCTCACAGTTGGCATTGACAAAGAAAAGTGCTGCAAAAATATCACAAGGCCAAATATGCAAACCACTGACAGGTGAAGCCAAGTCTGGACACGTAAATGGTGCAGCAGTTTGGACCAGCACTTTTTTCCAAGCAGATAAAAGAATTTATATGAGGTAGAGTTGTTAATTTTCATGCTCTGTAAAAATAATCAGATCTTGGAATGCTAAGAGTTTTTAAGTGAAGTCATTGACAAAATGAAGTGCTTATTACTGAAGAAGTGCATGCCAGGATTCCTTAAGCAGTGCCTTTACTACAGCAGGGATAATTACCCTGCTGATACAACCAAGACATAAATACATTGAAGACATTAGGTAAGTTAGGAATTTGTAATACTATAACTTCTGCATGTGCCAGGCTCTGGAAACAGTCTGCTGTTTGTGTGTCTAACTTACAAACTGGGAAATGCTAATTTGTTTTAGCACTTGCAGTCCTCAGGAAGAACTGATTTTTTAAACACATGCTAACTATCCAAGATGCTTTTCATTACTTATTAATACAGAGTCATTTCATACTGTGTTCAATATTAGTTCTCTGTCCAGCTGGCCATTTTCAGCTTTTATTCTTGAAGACAGCACTTTCAGACACAGTACAACTTCTCTCTCATATTTCCATGCCAGCTTAAACCTCGCTTGACCTGGAACCATTTCAGGACACGCATTTTTATTCTCTGAGTTCTCGCTGCTGGAGCTGTTCAAGGCTCAGGTTGCCAGTTCTGTTCACCCATCACTCTGAGCCAAGTCTGACCCAGGTGGTATTTTCCTTTCCCCTCAGAAATAAAACTAAATTTGTTGAGGAATAAGAGCTGTGTCAGGTTTATAATAATGTATGATGGTGTCATCAGGGTCTTTGGGAGCTTGTAAGAAGGTATCCACCATTCACAGACCTGAAGACAGAGCATTTTGCAAAGCCTGTATCAAGTGTTTCACATGTCACAATGCCACAAGCATGAAACTCCTGTGCTTTGAGTATAAGACGTGAGCAGAGTGGAACAGAGATGGCACTTCAAACAAAACAAAGCATTTTTGTGAGGCTTCCCTTCTTTGTGAGGTGTGTAACACAACAGCAAGTATCTACTTTCAGACCAAATTCTCCAATATTTGGATAAAAGCAATCATTTTGGAAAGTTATTTTATGCTTAAACCTTTAATTAAGGGAGATGCAATATTACCATAAAAAATTACAGGTCTATTCAGATTCTAGTTATGTGTCTCCTTTAGCTTATGGTATATTCAAGTGACATCATAACAATAACTTTAATTTCAGACCTTGCATGTTATTTGCTAGTGACAGAAGAAAAGCTTAGTTTCAGGCTTTGAGCTGTGAATTTTTTCAGATTTTCTTGGTTACCTGCTTCGGAAAGTGGAAGGCAGACAGTTGTTGCATGCCTGAGTGGAATGGGGAAATACGACCATGTTACATGATGCACTGCCCTCAATCAGCTTGATAATTCCTTTTCTGCTGTTCTCTGAGGACTGCTCAGAGTAAAATGAGTCCTTTCGGGTGCTGTTCAAGCTTCTGCTTCCTCTGCATCTTGCCCACATTTCCACTGCTTGTGTGGGAAAGCACAAGAGCAGTTTCAGGTCCAAAATTTTGGGAGAGAATAAGCAAGGCAGACAGACTGACTGTGTGGGTTTAGTTTTCACAAGATCAACCCTGGGATCAATAATGAAAAGTCTTGTCCCTCTAAACCATCAGTTCCTGAATCAAGCTCAAAGTGTTCTCTGAGTGATGGACTTGTACAACCTGTGTCATTGCCTGGTAGTGGAATTTCCTGATGCCTTCAGAGAATTTTTTTTTCCAGTGTGTCATTGCCATGACCATGGAGAGAACCCAAGTTCTCTGTTAATGCTGAACCTGACAGCAGTGCCAGTAGTTTTCCCAACTTTCTAAATCCCAGCTAAGACTTGACACAGGTTTGATCTTGTGGCTGGTTTAGTAAACTTCTCTGGCTCTAAATGTTGCTTCTCTGAGGTTTAATGATCATTATTTGTGTTTCTGCCTAATGTGCTGCTGACTCAGCCTTAGGAGGCATTTCCTTTGTGTGGACACATAAATAGGGAATGCTGTGCTTTTCCTTGGCTCAACTCCTTCCTTGACTGAAAAGAGCAGTCAACAAATCAGAATGCTGATATGTCTCTACAGAGGAAAATACTCATTAAACAACAGATTGTTTCAAATAAAGCTAATTTAAAACATCAGGAAATAATACAGTGTCTTGCATTCCACTAGCGCTTACAGTACATCCTAATAACTCCTGCTTATTTACATAATATCTATGCTTTCTGGGGAATATTGAACTTATATAATGTAAATAAATATTTACGTGGGTGTCTATTTTTAATTTATGTGTTGTTATATAAATACCTCCTTTACATTATTAGATAAGTCTCCATTTGTTTTGAAACTTTACACTGGAGTTTACTGTCAGGCCTACAAGGTTGCTTTTCTTTTAAAGTAGAATAGATCTATTGCAGTACAACATTAATGTGCATTTTAAACATTTTAATTTTATTAAATTGTGTAGCTAAGGAGTAGTGCAAACAGATAGTTGAATTTAGTAAAAAAAGGAATAAAGCTGAACTCTGTTCCTTCCCATCCCTCTATCTTTGCCTGTGAAATCCATACTCTCCCAAAAATGAAATAGTGAGAGAGAGGCTGAAAACTAGGAGGTGCTGATGTATTTCCTATGACTTTGGTTGGGAGTTGGGTGTTTATTTTTTGTAAAATCCATTTATGCAATAATTAAAAAGATGAAACAGTTGCTGTGCAAATTACATCAGAAGTTATTTTTATTTAGTTAGTTATCTCTTCAGTCCATGCTTTAATAACTCTTCTCACCAAGCTTTCTCCTCTCTGTTTAAAACATGGTTCTTTTGAATCCCATCTCATTTATTACTGTATTTATATAAGTCAATGGAAACATCCTGATAGTGCAGCTCCATTTTATGAGCAGCAGGTAGGAATCAGTTACAGACAGCAAGCTGAGGGTGACATGAATCAAATCCAGTCCAAATTAGTCTTTTTCCCTCCTCCTGGTTCATAGTGATCTGGAAGGGAGGGAATATTGCAAAGGAGACACGTACTAAAGTTATTTTTCTTTCAGGTGTTTCAAAATGCTTAAAAGCTTGTGCTGAACAACCTTTTGGATTCTCATAGTCCAGTTTAGGCCATGATTTGGTTTGGGTGGTTCTTTCAATAGATTTAAATAGGTATTGATTTGATTACCTAAAATCCTTGGATGCTCTACTCCTTCCAAGCCATTCCATTCCTGATGTTTTAAAGACAAACTTTTAAGCTTCAGTGTGCCAGGGAGTAATCTTTTCCTTTCATCTTCATGGCTCAGTTTTGTCACTTTTCTAGAAGTGGAAAAGATAGACTGGGAAGAAGATGATTCATTTTCAGATCAGGCAAGACAGAGGAGAAGGAAGGAGGTGCTGTGTGGAGTTCCTCCCTCTTTTGCTGATACTAGAGAATGGGAAAACTGGTCATGCTGTGCACTACATCAAAGCAATGTCGAGTGGGTTTCCTCACTCATAAGATGCATCAGAACATGGGCATGAATGCTGCAAACATCTGTACTATTACTGGACAAGTGTATTAATGCATATTTGTGCTTTCTCCTGGATTCTTTAAGTCAGTGCCCATTTTCTCTTGTGTTTTCTTTCATCCATAACATCCACATTAATCTGGATAAAATAAAAGCTAAAAATCTTGGTCAAAGCAAGGTGGAAATCCCCTTTGAGTTCAGTTATGCCAGAAGCCTGCTGCAATAAGGAATGTGTAGGATATTCTCTGAACACCCCCTTGTAGCATGGAGAAAGCCCACAATAGTTGCAATAACTGTTCTTTAGTTTCTGCTGTGCATGACACTCCTTTCTTGCCAATTCTTTTTCTGCTATCTACTTTTATCAACAAAGCACAGAATGTTGAAGGGACCTGAGTAAAACTCCTGTCTGCAATCAAAGCATCCCTAGCAGCATTCATCATCACTGTGTTCTGTGTATGAGCCCAGCAAAACTGCAGAAATTGAGTAAAAATTGAGTGATCACAATTGTGTGCTGCCAGCAGAGGATGGGGGGAGGCAATTAATATCTGTGAACGCTCCTACAGCCCTTCTCTCACTGCCCTTTTCACTCCTGTGAAAAGAGTAATCAGCGCACTGTCTATGGAGCATCATTCACCCTCATGGATCACATAGCTCTTACCGTAAATATACAATATACTCAGTTCCTGTTGGATCAGAGTAAAGATAGCAAAAACAGCAGCCAAACTTCCCAGGGACAATTCTGCTGTCAGAGCTCCAGCTAAAACAGCAGTGGCTCAGCACTTTTTTCCCCTCATCAGCGGCCTCTCTGTTTCCCACGTGTGCCCTGTCTTCATTTCCAGTGGGAGACTTTGTCTGCATCCACATGGTGGAATTTCAGTGGCGAAAATTCCCACTGTCTCTTCTGCTGCTTCAGCAAAAGGGATTCTTTGTCAGGTAGCTTCTAGCATTTCTGATGCTTTGTGTTGTAGCACTTTGCCCACCACAAGTGTAAGGACTCCAAAGTCCTTTTATACTGGGACAGACACTTACAGATCCCAGCTTCAAGTCAGCTTTTGCTGTGTTCTTCTGGGCACTGTGTATTTTGTTATCTCATCTATGTGCCTGCATGGTTATATTGCACAGAACAGCAATCATTTCCTTTCTTTTCCCCCCTCCCTTGATTGTGTTACTTCTTCTGTGAGATACAAAGCAAAGTTAAACATGCTGCATTACATGTTTTTAATGTGATACCTTGCTCCATGGAATTCAGAGACAATCATGTAATTGAATTCAATAGGCAGCCTTTCTGTGGGATCTGATAATTCCTCGTAGCTTCTGTTTATGACCACAAGAAGTTTTCCTCTGAAAGTATTTTATCTGTAAGAAAAAAATCAAATTATTATTCTTTGGTTTTAATTCACTATAAAAATATGTAAGTCTGCACACCAGGCAAGGGCTGCCCCATCCCTGGAAGTGTCCAAGGCCAGGTCGGATGAGGCTTGGAGCAGGCTGGTCTAGTGGAAGGTGTCCCTGCCCATGGGAGGGGGGTGGAATTAGATGATCTTTGAGGTCCCTTCCAACCCAGGCCATTCTGTGATTCTATGAAACCTGCACTAATATGAAAACTTCTTTTGCTCTGAACCTAAACCCCACAAGAATGATGGTACACCGGTGACACATCGAATGCACACTGAATTGTTCACAAGGAATTTGTATGTACAGAATAACCTTCCACTACTACATGCTAATCATTTTTCCTGAAGTTGTTTAGTGACTGATACTGCTCAAAGAAGTTAAATTATCTCAGCCCAGAAATTATCAGCCTTGCCAACAAAGGACCAGAGGAAGGGTTCTGCCACATAAGCAATGTGACTGGTGTAACAGTTCTCAAAGTCTTGTGTTTATACTTTAATTAAAACTTCCTGGTGTTTCAGATGCTGGTTCCCATTATCTTTTAATAAATATTCAGATTAACATCGTCTAGTGCCCAGAAGTATGCTGGTGGCTGAGCAGTCCAAATAAACAGCACAAAATTGCTGCCATAAAATGCTCATTATCTAAGCCTCATCTTGTAGGCACCCATAGATTTGCTCCTGTGAATGGCTTCAGGGATTTAATTGGAACCCCTCAGGTAGATAAAATTGTACAATACTTAAATGTTTAAAAGTTCAGGACCTAAGAGGGAACATGGTATAACTCAGTGAGAAAAAAAAAAAATACTGGGAACAACAATGATACAGCTGTTAGATATCACTTTGTTAGTTTTGTTATTATTAAAATAGGGAATTGAGATACTTTGATACCGGAACATTTTTATTTTGTTAAGGTTTAAGCTTTTTTTCATAGTTTAGAAGAGATTTTAGTCTGATACATTTTCTTTTGTGTTCTGTTTCTTTGATAAAACCATTGAGAAACCTGCTATCTGGGGAATGGTTTTATTTGTGTATGTATTAAAATGAAACATTTTCTCTAACTTTGTTTATGAAAAGTAGCATAAAAAAAACACATGGAGAAAAGAACACACATACCTGGGTTAATACATCCGGGATGTATATATATAATTATCTTTTAATGTGCCTTCCTAGGGCAGTAAGTCGTAGGTGAGATCACTGTCTTTGGTATGTTATTATTTTCTCCTCCAAACTTTGAATCCATGATAAGTTTCAAAGCTGACAGGGAAAAGGGACCTTGAAGTTTAGGCCTCTACTGAACCAAAATGTGTCTATTAAAGAGTCTGTTTGATAGGAGACAGACAGACAAGTCAATACAGACATATGGACCTCAGGACAGATCCATGGATTGAGATCACCCACAATGGCTGTGTCTCTTGGCTGACATAAAGCCCTAAAGATAAGGAATTGTTACAATGGGAAGGAGAATGCGGGGGACAGGAGGCAGGAATTAAGCTTTTCTTAGGGACACTGTCCATGAACCAGGTGGTTTCCACGGTGGGATGTTGTCGCTGTTGAGCGCTAGCCGAGTGCAAGAACCAAACTGGATCGGGTGAGGCAGAATTCCGATTTTATTATTTAATTCTAAAACTTATATAGACTTTTAAAAGTTTCTCCGGATTGGGTCAATTCAAAACCTCCCCCTAGGCCCATAGGCCAGGTAGAACTGCCCATCTTTCCAGAGACAGTTTCAATAACATCCAAACCTTATCTTTATTTATAGAACACAGGGAGAAGAAGAGAAAAATTCCCATGGGAAAGAATCTGTGCTACCACAGGATGTAGCTCAAATTAAGGGGAGCAGGTGACCTGCTTTACATATGGGTCATACACAGAGAGGTCATTTGTTTGCTCCTCTCTTTGCTCTCAAGGATCTGAGGCCAGATGCAGCACCTCGTTGTGCCTCTTCAGTGAAATTGGATGTTCTGGCACAAAAAAGGAAAGGAGAAATGCAGTGGTGACTGAATTCTAATCATTCTCACTGACCCAGCAATCTTTATCAGGTAAAGGTTTTGTAGCCTCCTTACAGCAGTGGCAGCTGAGAGAAGGGCATGGGATTCCCTGTTCTAGTTTGACCCTTTGAACACTAACCCGTGGAAATTGTTCCTTCCTCTGCTCACACTCTGCCCATTAAATGCAGTAGAATAATGTAACAGAGTCTGTTAAATGCTGGGGATAGAAGCAGCTGCAGAACATGGTCCTGCAGGGGACACAGACAGGTGAATCTACTTGACTCCTGGTGCAAGTGAATGGGGACAGAGGAAGGAAAGTAATTTAACACCACAGCAGTGAAGTCAGGCTCTGGAGATCACTTTCCTCAGGGATACCAGATGGTGAGTGGCTGTAAAGACCGACCCCACCCTGAGGAGGGCTGCCAGCTTCCAACGCAGGAGCCCCCTTGCAAGAGAAACGGCTGAGGACTACAGTTTCCTCAGATAAGGACTATCCTCACAGTTACGGTGAGAAAAGGTAGACCCAACATGCCTTGCTCTGTTTTATGGTAATCACTGTTATCCTGTTGGCTAACTGGCATCCCCCCCACCCCCTGCTTTCCCCATAAATTCCCAGAAGGGACCCTAGTTTGCCAGGGAGAACTTGGCTGTTGGTCCCCTTCACAGGGATGGCTCAATAAAGCTTGCCTGTGGAATATACCGTGCCAGACTCCCTCGTCCCTGTCCCCCAGCCTGCCTGGGATGTCTCTTATGAGCTGAAATCACTCGCTGAATCACTTTGAGCTGAAATCACTAATATAGCCAAATGGCTATATTCTAAGAGACTATCCCCCGCCTCACAAGGGTTGCCCTCTCTGCTCCGGAGAAGTCACAAAGGCGCCTAGGAAAGGATTCCAGGAGAGCCGTCGACCCCGGATCGCTTCAGGGCAGCCCGCCACGGGAGGCGACACCACCCAGCTCTGCATGTGGCACCCCCCCCCATTTGTAATGGATGGCCCTAAATATTTATTAAGTGTTATTAAAAAGCTCATGTTACGGCATCCCTTCAGACACACCAAAGCCAGGGTAAGGTTACAGAGGCGGCAATGTCAAGCCTTCAATTGGTTTTTTTGATGAGCATTTACATAGTGTAATTTCTACACTAATGTAAAAACATTGAACTTGTGTCAGTAAACTTAAATGAAGATTTCTGTGCCCACCTAGGAACTCCAGCAGCTGTAGGGACTTTAACAGGTGACTTTGTCATTTTGAATGCATTTGTCAGAGAAGGACTTTTCTTTCTTCTTTCTTTCCTCATAATTTCTGCACATGCTGGCTGACATAATAAGTAGCTTACACTCATAAAAGAGGGGACGTGAACGATTGTCACTTAAAGAAAATTGTATCACTCACTGAAACCTTTGGGCCAGTTTTGGGTGGTTTTTTGCCTTGTTTGTTTGTTTTTCATGTCTAAATGTGCAATCGTTACTCAGCCTTGAGGAAAATGAGAACTGGGGGTGTTGGTTAAAAATGCTGAGTGCCACAAAGTGGTCACGGCCAGCCTGGCATCCCGTATTAAGTTGAAGTGTTTGCTTTGTGGTGTTGTCTGGAGTGGATACCCCGTGCTGACTTTGCCTTTTAAAACAGGCCACGATGAGTCCAAAGACAGCTCTGCAAGAGAAGGAGAACCAACCTGAGCTACACAGGAATTTTGGTCTCTCGCAAAGAGGAAGAAACGTTTTCTTCTCTCTTCTCCTGCCTTGTTCCTTATGCTTCTCCTATGCCTTTCCAGGAAAATAAATGCCCTTCTGAAACAGTACTCTCACTTTGCAAGAGCTGGTTACCACCAGATTCCTGGAAAATGATGACAGGAGTAGTGGTTTTTCAACATGTTGTTACTTACACATCCTAACCATTCTCCATGCAAACCTCTTTAGAAATGTCACAAATGTGCACAGCACAGACAAATTTGCTTTCATTTATGACGTCTTAGTCTCTTGTAAATAGTTTGCAGACTCCAGGTTTCTCCAGGCAATAGCTAGAAAACCAAGGAGCCATTATAATACCTCTCAGTTTCATGTTTGACAATAAAGGCTATGGATCTGAGTGTTCTGCTTGACTGAACTAAATCACTTTTTACTTAAAACAGTGGCTTCTTAGAAATGGTTGTTAAAATCCTTTTGTAACTGGTATTCATGAGTTACATGCTGGCTATATTTAAGTAATTTCAGGTCTTCCTTATTGCCTGGAAGCACATTTTTGTCACTGTGTTGAGATAGAGACTGAAACCAGCTGATATTAGGGCAGAGCAGTGAGTAATGAAAATCAGGATACTGCTAAATGACTACAATGTCACTATTTGTTTATCTTGAAATGTGAAAAAAATCTGAGGTTTTTAACTTGGTAGAGAAGAGCACCTGTGTTCTCAGAGGATCCATCTGATACTGGGATGAATATTTTTGAATGAGACGTTGTTTTGAAAGTTAAGGTGTAAGCCAATGTAAGTAATCTCTTGGACTTTTAACTGTGATAAAAATATAAATAGATTATTCATTGCCTACCCTTTGAAGCATTTTTTAATTGTGTTTCTATGCTCTTTTTGGCACAAGTGAAATAGTGTTTATGTAAACATTTAAGCAAATTTTCCTTTGGGGTTTTTTACTAATTAATGCAGATGGTTGGTTTTACTTAGATGTGAGTGGTTTGTTATATTAGGGAAAGTACCATCTTCCTCATGCATGCGGAAAGCTGGCATTTCCCATTTGAAGAAAAAGCCCCAGTCCATGCATTTTAAAGGGCAGAAAAGAAGAAAAATTGAGTAGCTAGAAATCTTTTATGTGTTCCTGCAAGACTTGAGGACACCCTGAAATGCCCTTTGAGACACATTCATCAGTTCTCTTGCAAACTGGCACCAGTTTTAGATTTAGCCCTGTGCAAAACCTCTTTGACACTTAGGAAACCTTCAAGACTCTGCCACTTCAAGTCTCGCCTGCCTCGTCAGAATATTGTTGTTACATAAAGTTTTCCTTTAACACATCTGCTGATGTAGGTCTTCTTGACATGGTCTTACCTTACTGTTTTATTCAATATTCTCCTGCTGGATTTTTTGGTGTGGGACTTTGAAGAACTAGATGAAAAAGATTTCTGAGACTCTTTTTTTGTAGTATCAACTAAACTTAAAATCATTAAGTCTACAGCGGCTTTGAATTTTTGCTTCCCAAAAGTATGTTTGGAAACCAAGTCTGAAAACTGCCAATTTTGCATGGCTACAACTAAAAAATTTCTTATCAGTTCTGCTTCAGGACTGTCATTTTGCAGCAGCAATCTAGGAAGTAGGTTCTGACACTTTCTACACTTTAATCTGTGTTTTCACTTGCTCAGTTTACAGAACAAATGCTTCTTGTAATACATACAGAAGTAAAAATTCACACTATTATTATTCACTTGGCTCATGACAGCCTGACACTGATTAGTTCTAAACTGTTCTAAAGCAGTTGTGCTGTATTTAAACTGGAGAGAGCTGTTAAAGACTTGCTCTGCTGTATTTTTCCAGAGTTCTTCTGCTGTGAAAGAGACAGGAATACTTGATGGTCTGACTCGGAATTTGAATATTTTACCCCGTGACATTAGAGGCAAAGGTGAAGGTATTAGTGAACAGAGCTTTGTTTTAGGGCAAAGGGCAACATATCAAGACATTACCTAACAAATAAAAATGGAATCTTTCACCTTATTTGTAAAAGAAAATGGTGAAGATTTACATTTTAGAATGATTGTAACACACATGTAGTGCTGTTTTATGTCTCCAGCAAAGTATAACAGATGGACTGTGGGTTTATTGGGAAAAAAGTGTGCTGAAAGATTTTTATTATGTGAGAAAGAGAGAACAAAACCCAAGGAAACATCTGGACAATTAATCTCTCAAATCTTTGTATATAACATGAAGAAAAATACTGAAATATTTCAGAAGTCTTGCTCAAAAACAAATTAACTATTGTTAGCAAAGCACAATAATGTACCATCCTACATGTGAAAAGATCTTTGTAATTAATAATTAATTGATGCCATTTTGTTCTTTACCCCTGGAAAAACAAAGAACAGGGAGGGTGGCGTGTTCGTCCTGAGGTTTCTGGTTTGTCATTATAAAGTGATGAATCACTTTCACTGAAGCTGAGCTGATATGTCGTCTCCCAAGGAAGCAAATGTCATTGTGGGGGAAAAAGGTTCTTTACCTGTTATTCAGGGCTGTGTGGTGTCTGATTACTGATCTGGACCCAAACATCTGGCAGCCCTGCCACCTCTCCCTGACATGTGTGCACAATATGCACTTCTGCTTTGTGGGTCTCCGTGTGGGGAGGGCTTGGCTTTGTATTTTAAAGCTGCACAGTGACAGGTGAGCAAGGAAATAGGTACTTTTTGTCTGGGCTGGTGAAACATTATCTTTTTTTGAGAGGGTAGATTGCTGTTTAAAGGGGTGTTTCTCAGACTTGTGGGGCCATTGAGCTGTTCTGAATGGGAAGGTGGAGGTTGCCATCCACGCCTGCTGGCTGTTCCTCCATGTGTTGTTCTTCCCTGTGAGGCTGCAGAGAACAGCCACAGGTCAAACCATCCATATCCTCACTTCTCTGCTCTTAGCTGGGATCTTGCTATGTTGATTTCCTCTCCCTCAGCTTTACATATTTTAGGAAATGGGAAAGAGTTCCTTTCATTGGTTTACCCCCTTATACCCTTTGAATTCTGGTGTTGGCTTCCCCTCCTAGCAACCCCACTGGGGGTTTTCTATGAGATATTAATTCAAACACTACTAGAAATGTATACTTTGGCCTTTCTCCTGTTGCCCCAGCCAAATAAGAACATGGATATTTTTGCTGCACCATTTCAGACCAGCTCTCTCTCTGGATGGGGGCTCCTTTTCCATCTGCGACCGTGGGAGCTCCAAAGCAGGAACATGAAGGAAGCAATAACCAAATCCCACGAATAAATCATTCCCACTGTGCAGCCTGGGTTATGGCCAAAGCTGGGAAATCAACCTCCTTCCTGAAGCTCAGGCTCATGGTTTGTGTGCAACCTGGGCTATTGTGTGTCTGGATGCTTGGTATACAATACCTGCCTTTATATATCCTTTGAAGCTTTTTTTCTTTTAAATTATTATTATTTTTAAAGTGATGAATGAGGAAAACTCTCTACTTAAAGACTGAAGGAGGAATGTAGGATTATTTTAGGCTTTTGGTTTGTTTGTGGTTTTTTATTTGTTTGGTTGGGGTTTTTTTTTTAGTTCTTTTTAGTCAATCTAACAGATAGGAAAACCTCTAAATACATAGGCTTTAAAAATAGTATGGTTCAATCCAAGCTCTTCAAAATGTAACTATTTCCAATATGCTGATTTGAGTGCCCGGTATTTATATGATCTCCCCCATCTAGTATATCTGTTGTCAAATACTGTCAAAAATATATTAAAAATTAAGTTCCTTGGTAGCAAAGTATTTTTAATCAGACTGTTTAAGATCTAGTTTTGGCAGAACATTTATTTTATGTCAGCTGCAATACTACTCAATATGGTGTTGCAATTAGGGCTTCTTGAAACAAAATTAGGACAGTTTTATGTTAGGATAATATCTAGTGCTGGCAAAAAAGTTGAAATTTAATTAAAGGGTAGCAGTCTTTGAAAAACTGGTGTCATCATATTAGCAATAAATTCTACTTTGTTTTTGTCTTGCATGAACACAAAAACCAAAATGCAAAATTTTATAGAAAGATGCACCGGGTTGTTTCATTCTGGGAATGATTTGTTACTTTTTGAGTCCTGCCATGAATGATGGTCTCAAATTAATCAAAGAAGGTTTATGATGTTCTCACCAGTGATATAGGAAAAAAAAGTCAAGAAATGCCATAGCTACTTTTATTGATTCAATGTGTGTGCTGTGTTTGTTTTTCTTTAATGAATCATATTTGAAATGGCATTAGGAAATATATTTCAATAGTGTCTTTTGACTGCTGTCTGTATTTCTGTATTTAATTTTTCAGTGTATACTTACCAGTTATATCTGCCAAATTAGTTGATCTCAGCCACCAAAAAATAAAGATTTCAGGATCTAGATTCTTGAAGTGACATCAGCTTCTGTGTCTCCCAGCTCTGCAGATGAACTGCGATTAACATCAGAGTTTTCATTTGGTACAAATTTGTTCAATAGTATTGTACTGTGCTAAATATTGTTCTCTAGAATGGACTAATATTTCCTTCAGTTACTGGTCACTGAAAGAATCTGAAGTTCACCCTGGGTATATCCATTATCAATGTTTCACCAATTCATGTCTCCCTGGCATAATACTATAAATTAATTTTTAATATCAATATTATAAATGCATGACATAGCATGAAGAGAACTACTTTCCCTTTCAGATCCTAATTCAAGGAGTGTCAGGCCTCAGAAACAGAAGATGTTGTTTGGGTTTTTTCCATGGATTGTTTGCTATCTGAGTCATGGTGGTACCTGTGGTATTTTACCAAAGAACTGTGGCAAAAAGAGCTTGATGGCCTGGAAGGACCAAAATACAGCACCTTGTTTTGGAAGAAAGTAAGCGATTAAGTTCATCTGGAGTATGGGTGTTTGTATTTTAGTTATTTAGGGAGTAGTAATGATGTCATTAATTAAAAGAAGTGATAAGAAAATTGTGGATAGCTTTTAAAAAAAAAACTCATAGGAAAAAACCAGCCTTTTCTCAAAATATAGTAGGAAATGTAGTAGAACCAAGCTTCCTGTTTCCTAAGGGATTAATTCAATCCAGTTACTACACATGAACCTGAGATGTTTGCAGGGCACAGCCATGTCCAGCCATAATCACTTGAAAAACTACAGCACCAAATTGCTGCATTAGATCATTCTTTAACCAAATAAAATTATTTGCATTTGGATGCAAAATACATTCTGCAAATTAAGAGGGAAGCTTTTTTTCTGCTTTATTTGCCTAATTCCACATCTGCTCTCATTGATGGTCAATTCAGAGGACACCAGGAAGGGCAGGAATACAAACCAAACCAAAATGAGGTGGCAAACGGAGTCTCCAGGAACTGGGCATGGCAACTGCTCACATCAGTCTCATCTCTAACCCTGCTGTGTCCTTCAGAGTACAGGGATGTTGGAGCCTCATTTGCAGCTCTGGCATTACACTTGATAAACAGATGGTTCTCCTCACCACCCAGGTTTTTCACTCTGCTGCAATAAAAAGCAAATTTCATCCTTTATCCTGTACAGAAATTCCTGGCTGCAGGTTCACAGCAGTTTGTCCTGCTGTGGTGCCTTTGGTCACTCACCCAAGCAAGTCCAGCAGGGCAGGCCTGCAGAACCTCACACACCTCCCAGTCTGGTCAGCCAGATGGCAAAGGAGTTTGGACAATTCACCCTCCTGCCCTCAGTGTGAATCACTCTGGCTCAGGCATGTGCCCTCAAACATGGTTTTTACAAAGGCAGTGAAAAGGTCAAATTGTCATGGGAGAGTTTTCCTTCCACTTGGCTGCTGTTTGGTTTTGGCAAAAATTGGGAATTAAAAAAAAATGGTGTGTCCTTTCCAAGTTTGTATTTTTCTGATTAGTTGGGTTTTTGCCTTTGAATGCACAGGGAATGATATTTGTGTCCCTCTTGTATGACTGCTCCTCTTCAAGGTGGAGCTGACAGAGGAAAAGGCCTTGGAAAGGTCTTGCGTTAAGTCCCTAAGAGAGCTGTTTTCACTGAACGGGGGCTTTTACTTTTGTTTTAAATTAGATGGTTTCTTCTTTCTGACTTGAATTCCCCTTTACGTAATGTTTTATTTTCCTGACTTGTTGAGGACATAAATGAAACCTGGTGGGACATTTTCAGTACCATGAGGGCTGAATCAAGCACCTGATTATTCTGTGGAAGTAAGCTCAGTCTCTTAACCTGACAGTACTTCTGAGCCAAAACTGCTTCTTTTCCTGCCACATACTGCAGTCTTCCAAACTATGTTTTATGATCTGGGTGACCAGCACACAGATAAAACCTTATCTAGGGTGTCAGTTCCTTTGAGAACACAACAGAGCCCTTCTTGTTACACACATTTTGTATCACAAAGAGAGGGTGTTGGGTTCCCTTTATTAATAATGTCAGGGCTGAAGCTGCTGACACTGAGCAGAAGTTTCTTTTGCTGCTCACTGAAACAGCACAGCCCTGTCACAAGGACCTGACACCTGCAGCCTGTGTCACACATCTTGGCCATGTCCCTGGGAATTGTGCCTGCACACTGGGAGCGAAAGCAAACAAGGAATTCTGAGGGAATTTCTATATATTCCACTTCAGTACGGATTGATTTAAGTCAATTGTTCAGAGCCACCTGAAAGATTTTCTCCATTTCACTAAGTATTTTTGATAGTGTCCTTATTATGATTTCCTTTTCATTCAAGTTACTTCTATGAGAAATGTTCTCTGAAGCCATTTTTGGTTCTGTTTTCAGATAAGTTGTCACATTGTGGAGGCTCTGCAGAGACTCAAATGAGAGAAATCAATTGTCTGTGCTTGATTCTTTTGTGAAGCTGGTGGAGTGTGTCCTCCCAGGATTCTCAGCTTGTCATAATTGCCATGGGATGTGACAGCAGCTTTGTTACTGTAGCTATGTGATTGTAAATACTGTGCATTTCTTTTCAGCATCTTGTCCAGAAATGCAGTATTTGAAGTGAAAACACTGTATCTCTGGAGTACACGGTGTAATACAAAACATTCAAGTCAGATATGATTAATTGCTTCTATTGTTTTGTTTTTCTGTAATTCTTATTTGCTTTAGCATTGGTGTGCTGTACTCCAGTCTCCACTGTAGTCAGAACTGCACAAACACATAAAAATGCTGCATTTCTGAAAGAGCCTTTTTCCATACCAAAATGGGCCTCCAACCCCAATGGGTTTCCTCATTTTGCAGAGACCCATTCTCTTGCATGGAGTGAACAAATTCTTTTAGTCTGAAACTCTTCCAGATCCCTCTTTACTGCATAGACTCTTAACTTTTTATTGCTGCAGTAAATCTAGGCAGTTCCATCAAACTGTTATTTGTGTGTGCTTTACAAATGCACATAGATGAAAAATGCAGAATTATTACATATTAAAAATGGCATTAAAACGACATCAGTAGTTCAAATACCATAATTCAGAGGCTGGAGGTTCACTGTATGTTCAACCTCGTGTATGTAACCCAGTCTCCAACTGCAGAATCACTCAGCATTTTTCAGTAGAATATTTGCCTGGAGTTGTATGAAAATACATATTTTTAACGGGTGTTCTTCATTTCTGAAGGCTTGGCTTTGACACCATATTATTCCCTTGACAGAGGTGCTTTTATATATGTCTCTGTCTTAAAAGATAATTCCCAGTAGCTATGATGTCCCAATCAATATTCTTTAACTCTCACAATCACATTCCCATTTATTTTAATGCTGCATCTCAGGTTCCTAACAAGTGTTGAAACCAGAGCTTTTGGAAGAAAACATAGCAACAAGCAATACAACCCCCCACTTTCAATAAAAAACAAACAAACAAACAAACAAAAACTAAAAAAAAACCAAACCAAAACAAAACAAAACAAGAGAGTTTACTGGTACTTAAAGTCAGCAATTTCATTAAACCCATGAATGGAGCAAGAATACAGTAGCTATAGAGAATATATTTTTGCCTCTCTCTCTTTGGTTTAGCTATTTTTGTGTTTCTGTTTCACAGTTGTCTAGTTTTTGTTCCAGTGGTTGTTATTATTACTATTATTATTAATATTAATATTTCTTCAAAGCCTGTCAGATATTTGGTGGGGAAGCCACCATGAGGGGAAAGTGTTGGCAGAAGCATCTCAACACTCTGCTGTTTACCCTTTGTGTGTGTGTTTTTAGCATAGCCACCCTGCACTTCCAAAAAATAAACACTATTTAGAACTTTTGCTTTCCACCACATTTATGAATGTTAATCATTAGGCAAGGCTGTGCTTAAAATCAAGTTCTTTCAGAAGCACAAATCTGTCTTGTAACGCACCCTTATGAAGCTTCACGACCTTTCGGAAAATGCAGGTTTCCAGAGCATGTTTTGGGAGTATCCTGCTGGGCACTCAGTAACCAAAACACTTCGAATCAGTGACATTTTTAGAACCTTTGGGCAGAATTTGCTCATTTTCTCTGTTTTTCTGGGTTCTGTGTACTGGTATCAGTGGGACAGTGTTATATGATTCCAGGCATAAGGATTTTTTGGCACAATAAAACTTAATTTTTTATTGAATTTTCCAACAATCTCAACAGCTACTGCCAATTTATGTCACTTGGAAACTGAGCTACTCGACCATAGTATTTTCATATTAATGCTTTGGCTTAAGACGTTTCTCCCTTGGGTTAGGCAAGCTGGATATGAAGTCTTCTGAGGGTATTGAAGAAAAAGAAGTTTAGAAGAATGTTTAAAGTTAATTTGAGATAAAGCATGAGCCTCACTTTTGAGGAGGGAAAGAATTTCTTGAAGGATTGAACTGGATTTTAGCTGTTTGTTGTTACGCTCTGTTTGCTACCAAGCTGAAACTTTGGCTTCCAGCCCCTTCTGAGTTACTGTGTTGGAAGGAGTCACCTGCTGTGTAATGGACATCTGGGTAAAGCTTAAGGATTTTACTTAAGGGGATGCTGGTTGGTGCTTTGAACAGCCTACATGAGAGGTGTGGCTGTTTTGATTTTTGTAATTTTAAAATTTTTGCTATTGGTAGGTTTTTTGGTGATGTGAAAGGTGAACCTCCTTTTTCCCTGCTGTTTCTGGGCCAAAAGTCACTTTAAACCTCTGTGTAGAAGTGGAGAGAGGGGAGGCAAAGGGAAAGAGAAGTATAATTTCATTTTTCTGTACCTTAACCTCTGTGTGCCAAACTGCTCCTACCCTTCCACCTATAACCTGACTTATTTGTGAATAGTTAATTCCACTGCTGCAGATTGTCACCTGGATTTAAAGCCAGTGATCTAGGAGCAGGTTATTTACTAACAGAGATTTCCTGTCATCAGCGGATGCAGGAACTGAACCTTGCAGTGACATTTGCATTTACCTCAGCTTTTCAAGGCTCTCTCACAGGTTGGGAAGCTGAGCTTCTGATGCCCCATGAAAATTAAAATAAAGGTTAAAGAATTAATAGTCTAGAGGTGTCTGGTGTCATATTCCTGGTTTCTGTGGGGTATACACATATGAATGAGCTGGAAAGAGTTCAGTTCCCACTTTGTGAGCTGGCCAAGGCCAGATTCTCTCAAATCCCATCAAGCAAAGGTTAATGGCAAACTGACACGGATCAGCTCGTCAGTCATGTTTCTTCATGGCTAGTGGTATTCCCACTTTGCAAGCTAACCTGGGATATCCTTTGTGAGATGTCCAGAAAAGAGGAAAGCATTTCCAGAAGAAGAATGGATTGTCGATGAGTGGTTGGCAAATTTCCTTGGAGCCCCAGCCTGATATGATGAGGGATTGTCTGTGTCTGCTCGTTAACGAGTTAACTAGAGGAAGAAACTATTGGGGGCCCTGAAAATAGAACTGAGAAATCCAAGGAAGCCAAGTGGTGTCTGGTGTAATTTAAATTTCTTTTACCCTTCCCATTCGCTGGTTTGGCCCTTTTTTGTGTATGTAGGCGGGCCAGGAGGAGTGAGGGAGGGAAAAGGGTCGTGTATACACTAAAATATTGAATAACTTCACTTACTGACAGGACCTGTTGGAGAGTCATTGTCTAGCGGAAAATCCAGTGTCTACTGATCTACTTTTTCCATGTGAGAGCCTGAAATATTGCCAAAACACAGCAGGAAACCCCAATTGCAGTATATTGTTTCAGGTCAGTTTGGTGCCCATTAGAATTTAGTTGAATGCATTGCAAACATTTAGTTTTAAAACAACTTAATATACCTGCTTTTTCCAAGCAGCACATTTCCCTCTGAGGCCTGAAATCCAAGCTCTCTTTGTTTCCTGAAGCCTGAGTGGACCAGGGGGCTATTTCTGACATAAAATAACAGTTTCCCTTTAACAAATCTTGTTTGTAACATATCATGGTTAGTCTTGTGCAACTCATCATGGAGTTACACAACTGGAATTTATTATGGGAGATACAGAAAGCCTAATAAATGGGATCTGAACTGGAACTTCTCTGAGGCAATGGGAAATGCATTTTAATGTTGAGATTGATTGACAATGTGTTTTGTCAGCTAAATAGATATAAATGAGATGCTTTTGTTTAAAAATTATAGAAATATATGAATGTTGCTAGCAAGAGAAATGCAAGTAAAATTTCCCTTGACCTCCTGAAACTGCCCATGAAATTTTTTTTTCTGGTTTTCCTGGTATCCAAAATCACCTTAAAATTGTGAGATAAAAGAAATAGATAAGCTTTATTTTACATTACCAGCAGTTAAGTTATACTGATGTGTGTTTGAAATATCAAAACTTCTCAATGAAGAAAGGAAGTCTGAATATTGACAATGGATGTTAAAATTCAGGCACAGCATGGAGAGCATAGGTGTGATGTAGGGAGGCAGCTGAGGATTTTCCTTCAGTCCACGAGCAGCAGCTTTTGTAAAGGCAGCCATAGCTGGATGAGGTGGAGATGAAATGTTAGTTTATAAACACTTTTGTGCTCTGTTTATTTCCACATAGACGTTCTCATATTGATACAGAAATCTGGAGACCTTCCTGAAGAGAAGGGCAAAATAGTGGAGCTCTCTAATCATGTTGTGGGAATTTAACACCATCTTGTTCCTCTCATCTTTCTTCTCTTAGCACAATTCCCTCAGTTCGCTCATTTTTGTATTAAAGCTCCATTGCTTTAGTAACATAATATTGGTGTCCAACTGCCAAAGCAAATGTAGGGTGCAGATTTTCATTAGTCAGAGCTCTGGAAGCTTTTATTTGATTAACTATTCTAAAGCAACACAAGAGTTGCGTGATAAAAGCTTTGCATGCTCCTTTTACCACATATGCTTACGAGAAGAACTTCGGGGGTTATTTATATATTGTGGTAAAAAATTGCATTAGCACTTGCTGCCTCAGCAGACTTTTTGGGTTTTGCTGGCATTCTCCTCTGATTATCCACTGGCCCTATGCAGTAAAATGTAGTGAAGGGCTTTGGGGATGTTTCAACACATCAGTTATCAGTTTTATACAAAGGGCCGTCCGTGGGCAGGGCACTTGCCCAGTGCAATGGAAAGACCTGTGGCTTTCATTCACACGGTAATGATGGGCAGTTCCCAAACGGCCAACAATGCCCAATCATAACATGAGCCTGGAGCTAGGCAGATACCTTACCACTGCCAGAAAGAATAATTCTGATGGGCTGCTAAAGCCATTCTTCAGTGCCACGACTCTGTCATAACACCCATTCAGGCCGTGTCTAGGTTGTGCTTGGCTTGTTGTTGTAACTCCTGGGGTGGAAGTCAGCTGTGGTGTAACCTTTGTCAGTAAAAGCCCAGCACAAGCAGCGGGGTTTGTGTGTTATTGGCCATGTTGTCATGGACTCTTTGTTTTCCCCTCTGGTGGCTGCTGAGGTCAGACGTCAGTCTGGGGGCACACAGAGAAGGGCTCTGATGGTGCAGAGATTACCTCATTAAGGGACTATGTGCTATACTAATAGTGGCTTTGCCAGTGTTACTTTAGGTAAACCCTTGCTTTTTCTGGCCTAGTCATAACACTGAAACACTTCCTGTTAATTATGAGCTTCCATCCACGGTGCCTGGAGAAGAGGCAAATGGAATGGGCGCGCCTATGAGCATATTTCCTGACTTCTTGTTTGCTGCAACTTATAAACTGGTGTTATGATGATAGTGGAATGGGGCGGGTGGAAGGGACTGAGGAAGAGAAAGAGGAACAAGTCAGCTGCTTTCCTCTTCCAGCCTCTTCCCACTTTCCAAAAGGGCTCTGCTGAGAGGCAGTGAGCTAACTTAAGAAACATGGTGTTTTCCTTGGCCACACCCTTTCCATGGAAAACCGTGTGTCAGTGCTGCAGACATCCCTCTCCCAGCAGAGCAGTCTGCACATGCTTCCCTGTGTATCCTGGGATGACCTCTCACAGGCAGCACATGCTGTGGCCTTGCTGACCACAAGAGTCCCTTGCTGTCCTCCTTCCTCGGCTGGGCTCGCAGCTCCGCTCCACCGCTGTGCTCTGCAGCCTCCCTGCGCTGGGTGGCTGGGATCAAATGACCCCTCTGTCTTCTTTATGTTGGCTCCCTGGAAAAAAGCGAGTGCTTTGATTTCAAAATTGGCCTTTAGGAAAAGAGTCTTTAGCACAAAGAGATGCTTTAAGGTATCCAAGACCTGCTGTTTTAGAGTTTTGAGATGGCATTCATTTTAAAAGGGTTTAAGTCTCGTAGCCTTGATTGGCAGGGTAAAGCCTTTGCTTTAAGTGATTCTTGAGATGTAGAATTTGTTCCTCTTGGACAGCTACCTCAGCAGAAGAAAAAAAATTCTGAAAACTTTTTTTTTTAAACAGAATTCTTTTCAAAAATCTGGCTGTTGTGTAATTTTCTGCCCTTATAGTAAAAGATGTCTGTGTGACTTTTAAAACATTATTATGCTTTTATAGTCTGTAAAACTGCATTGCATTTTAATTGGGTGGGTCCTCTCACTGGGGTTGGAGAGAGTGGTTCAGAAATGATTGTTTTGGTTTTTATTTGGGAGACGACTTCTATAACTGAAGAAATTAAATTACTGTAGAAATAACAATTAACCTTTTAGTACAGAGTCAGGTGTGGTGTGTAGGCAAATGAGCAATATTAGCAGCACTTCCAAACTTCCTCGCTTTCATAGAGCACCTTCTAGCTGGGAATGACAAAGTGTTGTATAAACATAAATATATATGGGTAGAGGAAGCCTGACCCATGGGAATGTTTTGATTTTTTCTTGAGATCACACACTGGAGCCTGGTGAAGGAGTCAGGAAGAGTGCCAAAGTTTCCTGATTTGCAATGCTTTGTTCTTGCAGATGGACAGAATCTCCTGCAGGCTGCGTGTGTGCTGGCTGCATTTTCTGACATTTGCATGTACACTGCAGAGGGCATGAAAATGGGACCAAATCCCTGATAAATACCTATTTACTAACATATTGTCTGTGAGGAGTGGGGCAACAAATGGGGCTTGGTTTCCTACGGATTTGAGTTTCACAGCTGTACTCTCTGATGTCCAGTAAAATCTAAGTTCCAGTTGAAGCTTTTCCCACAGCTGGGATATTTACAGAGCCTCTTGTGTGCTTTGATTCTCTGGTGTCTAATAAAATCAAAGTTTATATTGCAGTCTTTCCTTTTTGTGGGGCACCACTGATGAGGGCTCCCTTTTTTTATCTTCTTTGCTGCTTCTGTTTTCATTAAGTTTGTTAGAACAAAGCCTATTTGTGATCATTGCTCCTCTGTCAATTGGTTATAAAAGTTCATCTCAAATATATTAAGATGGAAAGCCAACAAAGATGTAAAATTATGCAAATTTTACAATCACTTTAATTTTCTTATGGCACGGGGCTAAAAACTGGGTTGGCTTTTGGGTTAGCAACATATTGTTTTTTTCTAGGTAAAACATGAATAAGAACTAGTTTTTACAAACGGTGATAATATTTTAATATGATAATATAGGTTGCCATCAAAGTCATAAAAAATGATCAGTCTGACTGATGATAATGGATACAAGTGCCTCAGGACTCCTAAGGGGTAGAACAAATCCAGTACCAGCAGGGCCTGTGAAGAAAGGCAGAAAAACTGGAAATGAGAGAGTTGATACTATCCAGAAGTAAAAGCGATTGAACAGTCAATTACTTCTAGAAGTTGTTTGTTTAAACATTGAACCACTGCTAGCATTTTGAGTTATCCATCTGTGAACAAATAGCAATGCTGCTGTATGTCCCTCAGCAATTAGCTGCAAACCCTTAGGAGCAATTCCCTTTTTCCTCTCTTGAAATCACATATTTTTGACAAAGCAGCAATAATGTGGGTTGTAAATTGCAATTGGTTAAAAACAAAAAAAAGAGTTAAACTGCAATTTAGCACAGCCAATGAAAACATTTGTTTCATAAGTTTAAACTTTCCCATGGGAATGCTGGAGCAGCCCTTCTGATCTGTGTGTATTCAAAGCAAACATCTTTACAATACAGATGCTTGGGAAAACACTCTGGAACATAGACATTGCTTCTCAGGATCACAGAAACACAACAAACTTACTGGTGTTTGTTTATAGTTAAAGGTTTTAAAAAATAGAAGAGCAGATTGGGGGGTGTTGTTTTTATGTTTGTTTGGGGGTTTTTTTTGTTGGTTGTTTGTGCTTTTCATGCTGAGAGTCTTATCTTTTTCCAAACGGGGGTAGGCACAACCAAATCTTTGTGCACCTGAAGTAAACTAAAGAGGTGATTTTGATGTCTGCAGTGGCAGTAGAGGAAGCTGCTGCTGTCACAGCTGGACTTGGGCCAATTGGATCAAATTCACCTCCCGCGGGTCATATTTGAGTGTCTCCAAAGAGACAATGGAGGAAACTTCCACCCACTTGGTGCTTAGGTGATATGTCACTGTTCAAGATGTGACAAATCTGTAAGAACTCTACTCCTGCATCTGTGCTGGACATGATTTTGTGCCTCTCCTTTGTAAAACCTTCCCCTCCAGGATGGATGTATGTTACTTGATAAAACCAGGTGTCTTTCCCTGCAGGGCTCAGGCACTGCTGGGTCATATTTCTGCAGTGGCTCTGCTGTGTAGATTGTGGTCCCCTTTGCAAACATCTCAGCACCAACATGTGCCCTGGATTGTGGGAATTGAGAGGGGAGCAAAGCTTTCCTCTGGCATTCCCAGCCACACTGCTAGAACTGGCCCAAGTACCCAGTGCTGGTCATCTTCAGGACTTGCTGAAACAGTGGCAGCAGCTCTCCTACCATAATCAAATGGGTTTATGTAATTTTAAGGAATTGTGAGAATCACGACTGGTGTTTGTTGCGCAGGAAAGCAGAGTAATCTGTTCAAAAAGATCCCCTTCGTTATCAAGTAAGGGAGATCAGCCCCCGTGGCAAATGAATGGGTGATGTCTGCCAGAGGTGAAATGGCTCCAGAGTGTTTTGAGCATTTCTTTGAAATGTCCTGCTAGGGCTGAGTGCCGAAATCTTGGTTGCTGTGATACCTCAATTAATCACCTCCACAAGGTGATATGAATGTAGTCTCAAGGGGTTTTTTTGTGATTCAGTCTTGAACTATGATGTATCATGATGTTTCAGCTGCTCCTTTAACTTTCTGGAGTGCTGAGATTTCTCAAGGGCCAATAGTTCTGACCTGTCTTTGGCTCTCAGGATTGTCCTGCTAAAATTCCTGCCACATCCAGCAAACTGCATTCAGCACTGCTGAATAAAGCAAGAGGAGTCAGGTGCTGTTTTCCTTCTCTCTGATCTCACTGAGGATTCTCACTGAGTTCAGTGTCATGGCTTACTTTGGAAAAGGTCATGTTGAAGTCACATTGCATATCCATCGTAGTGGCAATCTGGGAACATAATCTCTTTAAGCTGCTAGCCTTTTTCCTGCATATCATGTATGTGGTTTTGAGATTTAATCTCTGATGAGGGTAAGACAAAGATTTTGGGCAACTTTCAGTAGATCATAAAGGGTTTTTTTGCAAAAGAGTGTGATCTTAAAGTGTCAAATTTCAGCTATGACATAAAGCAGTAATTTAGTGCAGTACCTTAACCACAGTTAAATACTGTGGTCTTTGCATTGGAGGAGTCTGTGATGCTGACTGCAGAAAGATGGTCAGTCATGCCTAGGCTGATGGAGCTGAATGTACTGATTTCCACTGCCAAGCTCATCCCAGAGTCCTCCCACAATCACATACTGCAAGAAGAACACACCTTCGGCAATGGGTTGGGTTTTGAGATGATGCCATCAAAATGGATCTTCAACATGGCTTTTGGGAGAGTTTAGGGATAGAAATGTAGACTATAACTCTGAGAGTTATGATGGAAATGCGCAAGATGTTTTTTGGACCTTTAGACAGGGACAAGAAGGTAAAAGCATGATCCCCATGAGCACTGCAGATGAGGAGACCACAACCTTGCCCACTTTGTGTGCTCTTGGGCTGAGATTTGCTGTGGCTCCAGTGTTTCAAAGGCAATAATTCTTATGTATGTTGGGGTTTTAAGAGTTCTCTTTTTATTTTCTTTTTCTTTTGAAAGAATTTTTCCCCATACATAGACATTGCTGAGGGGGAGCCATTGCCAAGGTACTTGAGAGAGACAAAGGACTTCTCTGGGGAGGAGCCCCGGCCGACTGGCCCCTTTACCTGGGAAGAGGGGGGTTGGGCGGGGCCCCTAGCTCCACTTGTGCTCTGGCGTTCAGAGGGGAAGGAGGCTGCATCGCTGTGGAGAGAATTCACCATCACTGCAGGCAACTGCCTTCTGCTGCTTTCCTCCAACTGTGAGTAGAGCTTGCTCGCTGCAGCAACCTTTGCACAGGGACCCTATTTTTACACCCTACCTCACTAAAAGGAGACNTGTTTGTTTGCCTTGTAATACATATATATATATATTAGTAAAGAACTGTTATTCCTATTCCTCATACCTTTGCCTGAAAGCCCCTTAATTTCAAAGTTATAGTAATCTGGAGGGAAGGGGGTTGCATTTTCTATTCCAAGGGAGGTTCCTGCCATCCTTACAGACACCTGTCTTTAAAACCAAGACAATATATAAATGATGTCTTGATTTTTGTTACTGCTGCTTGGGTGCCTGATTTATAAATCTCTGGAAAACACCTGGTGATCAGAACTAAATATAAAGCTAAATTCCTAAGAAAATTGCATATGCTGTAGGAGACAGCAACATAGCTTCATTCCCCAGAGAACTTATTGGATAGAATCAGAAAAAAGACAATGTTCTTTTCTTTTTTGCTTCTAGGCGAATGAAGAATTCCTGAAGATAAACTGCTTTAGCCATTCATCAAAGCTAGTTATTGCTTAATTAAATTAACTGACAGACCTTATTATAATTTGGGGAATTTTTATTTAATATTGTGACAGAAGCCATTGTTTACTTAAACAAAAAGAAGCAAATGTGTCATAGACCAGCTAAAGAGCCCAAAATGTCTGACTCAAACAGCTGGCCACAGGAGTGTATTTTTCAAATTCCAGCTGCTCCCACTAATCTCTTGCCAGCACACCTACAACAGCCTGATCCTGGCTTGTACAAGTAGCTGTCCATGTAAACTGATAAAAACATTACTGTGCCATTCTCTTCCAGTAATAGTTCTGCTGAAAAGTTCCAGCTGTTGGAGGCAAAAATATTCTGATGAAGACAATGTGGTGTTTTTCTAGTTCCCTTCACTTAGCAGTTAAGGGGATGTTGCCTTTAGCAATATTTGCCTTTGTTCAAGGCCTCCTGACCTGAGGGATCTCTTTTACAGTGCCCTCATGACCTCTCATTACTACATACACAAAATAAGACGTGGCTGGAATTATAGAAATATCTGTTACGTGAAGAAGCTAAAGGCCATCTATCTGAAGACATTTATCCTGAAAAAAGTAAACATTAATGGAAGGGACTGAAGATCCACTAAAGTGAAGCTGACAGTGAGTCTGGCATCCCTTGCTCTGAAGCTTTAGTTTTATATTCATACTGGTCCAGTGACAGTTCCTCTTCTGAGGAGTACAGAAGCCATGTTCCTGTGTCTGTCTTTACAGCTGATGTTCATAATAAACGGTTTTGTCAGTATTGAATTATTGTGGAAACTCCTATTTCTTACTGTTCATACCCCTCAAGCACTCACATGTTTATAGAGAGCTGGGTATGACCTCAGTGTACTCCTGTGTCAAACAAAGTTATATTTTGAGTAACTTTTTTCCTGAGCTAATTTCACAGAATTGTTGCATTAAAAGTATTCTTTTGAGAAACTTGATTTAAGGGGAATGAGCATTCAGTCTGGGTAGTGCCTGTATCCAGTGATATCTGGTTGCTTGTGGTTTGCAGTATCTGCATTCATGACCAGAGTGCAAATACCACTGAATATCCCATTTTATAATGCACGTGTGTGGTGGTTGTCTTGGTAGTAACTTAAACAGTGTTAGATACATAATGGTCACTTCTGCTGCTGACCAGCAATTGTTCAGAACACTAAGAGAATTCGCAGTGTGTGTAGGGCCAAACACTTCTTGGAGGTGCACAGCAGACACAACTTGCAGCCGAGGGGATTTGCAAATATTTGGAAGGGAAAAGTTCTTCCCATGAGAGCGATGAAGGGCTGGGAGAGGCGTCTGAAGAAGGTCTGTGAGGTGTGTAATCTCCCTCCCGAGAAATACTCATAGTTCAAGTGAGCAAGGCCCAAGCAACTCAACCCAGTCTGAGAGGTGGGACTGGGAAATCTGTTCCAGAGGTCTCTTCTGCTTCAGCCTGCAGGGTGATGCTGCACAGTACAGTTCAGTGAGGCTGTTTTGGGGCTGTAGGACGAGTGTAGGGTTGCCTAGTCCAAACTGGCCTCAGGGGCTCAGGGCTGGACAGGGCTTGGAGCAACCTGGTCTAGTGGAAGGTGTCCCTGCCATGGCAGGGGGTGGGACTGGATGATCTTTGAGGTCCCTTCCAACCCAAACCATCCTGTGAATCTATGACTTCATGGTTCTAACCTAGGGGACTTGCTCTGTTGTAGTGCTGGAACCACACTTAATCAAAGAAGGCGCATCCTTGTCGATCACAGTAGAACCGCCCCTAGAAGTAACACTTATTTTACATAATACTTTTTTTTTTGAACACTCACTGCTTTCCAGAAGTGAGACTAGAAATTCTTATCATACTTTGATGTGCAAGAAACCTCCAAATACTTCATATTTCATTCCCTAGGAAATCTGCACTCTGTGAAAAGTAGATGCTTTGGGAGTTGTGTAGCTGGACTATCTTTGATAAAGAGAAAAAAAATTGAGAGGAATGATACTGAATTGTGACCCTCATAAGGAAAAATCGAATTTGCATTTCAACTGGATTAAATGATTTTTCATTAAGACCATGGTATCATTAAAGGCATTAAAACTCCATGCAAGAATTGACCAAATTGTTGCTAAATTGTCAAAGACTGAGCTAATAAGCATTTAAGGTTCTTAAATACATAACATTTCTCTGTAGCTTGGAAATTACCAGTAACATGAGCTAGCTCTTAATTGACCTAAAGTCATTGGCCAAATCTCTTTGTATAAAGGTACTCTGAGGTATTTTTGTGTCCCTGTTGTGTGGCTAGAGAAAAATAATTCTGCTTGAATTTCTGTAGGAAGGCATACATGGTCTTTTGACCTCAACATTTTAAATTCTGAATTCTTTAATTCTGAGTCAGTGATAATGAATAAATAGACAGTTCAGACAGTTTCATTAAAATGCATATTTAGAGGAGGCTTTTAAAATCAAATGTTGAGTCTGTCTGATAAGGCTGATGTGACTGTGGCATTTGTCATGCAGCAGCTGACAAATTACACCACGTTGGAGGTGATCTTAAAAGTGCCTGTTAAAGTGCATAAATACTGATCAAGCTTTTTGTCCTAAAATCTGAGACTAATTAAGCAACTGTGATCATTTTGTTAGAGGCTGAAGATCAATTACCTAGGAGGAAGACAGGAATATAATAGTGATAACTTTTGATATCTGAAAGGCTCCAGGCATTTTTAAAGCACAGAAATATTGGAAGTGATCCAAGTCTCTCTGAGTGTCCCACTGGTAGTTATTCTTGTCCTGGGGAGATGCTGGTAACATCAAAACAAGTGACCAAACTGCTAATAAGCACCATTTTGTCTCCATTCCACAGAAACAAAAAATCTGGTTTAAATTTCAGAACTGCAATTTTATTTTAGGATAAACCAGGGATGGTTTCTCTGTTGTTAGGGATTGTTTGACTGGTTTGTTTGTTTTTAAATTGAGAGCTTAATGTATGGAACACATTAAGGTCTTCAACAAAACAACTACTAAATATTAATAACTTAAGGGAAGTGTGTTTATCTGTGAGTTTTTGTAGGAAGTTAGAATATTAATTTCTATCTGTAGAACAAATTAGGTGATTATTAATGGAAATGTAATAGGTATATGGTATTTTGACTGAGAACACTACCTGGGCCATTAAGAGGTAGCTCATATTGCTGTTAATTTCTGAGATCTGATGCAGAGTTGCATATTTAGAAGCTTTGATGTGATTGAGCTGTGTTAGTTAAGGTTGGGTTTGGGACAGAGTACCAGCAATAGCAAATAACTGGGGTTTTATAGGCTTTTTCTGCATGTCTCTAATTTGATTATTGGGCACTTGTGTATCCACTGTTGCATCTCTATAAATCTCTATTTTGTATTTGATAAATAAAAACCATCCTGTAAAAGAGAAGCTCCTGCTGGGTTAGGATGTCTCCCTTAGGTAGGTTATGGATGCTCCACTGGCAGCTAATGCTGTTTTCTCTGATCTGATGCTGGGTGAAGATTCACCTGCATGATCTGTGTGGCTCAGTTCCCTGCTCAGGTGAAGGAAGGATGTGTTGTTATTCCTGAGCTCATTGTAAGCATTGAATAATGATGCATTTTGAAAGGTGCTTCCAAGATTCAGATGTGCCAGAGAAACCCTTGTGATGCACAAGTGCTTCTGAAAGATGTGAGAGCATTGAGGGTGCATCAAATGCCCTTGTCCTCTGAGAAATAACTTCTCTTTAGTACTTGGAAACTTTTATTCATTTTATAGTTAACCAGATTCAAATGCATTTTTTTCATGTGGAATTTTAATCTGCAACTGTTCTGTCTGTCTGGTAGAGTATCACCAAGATATTTAGGATGGGGTACCTGCCATATCCATGGCACTGGGGAATAAAAAGGGAAGGCTCAGGGGAAACCTTGCTGCTCTCTGCAACCACCTGATGGGAGAGTGGAGAAAAAACTCCATCCCAGTGACAGAACAGGGGAGCAATAGATCCGAGATGGGCAATGGGAGATGCTGGGTAGATAAAGAGAAATGTTTTGTCATCATGAGGGTGATGGGGTACTGGGACAGCTGGTTGTGGAAGAGTGTGGAATCTCCATCCTCAGAGAGATACACAACTTGATAAGACCAAGCCCTGGGTTATCTGGCCTAGGATGGCTGTGCTTTGAACAGGAGCCTGGTCTAGATGATCTCTGTGCATCCCTTCCAAATATTAATTATTCTGTGGTTCACTCCAGGATTTCTGAAGCAGTGATCATTTACAAAATGAAGATAACCAGCAGTTTATAGAAGTCATTCAGAGTTACTCAGGTGCTGTGGAGGAGATTGTGCTTATTTTGGAAAGTGATTGTGGGTTCTGTAGCCACTGGGAACTGGTACCAGGTTTGACCAGGAGAAATTTGCACAACAAAAGTAATGAATGGCTCTTCTGTAGCCATCAGAAGAGTTCCATCATTTCCTTAATGTTCCAATACCTAGGATATTATCTAGAAGCCAATTAATGTATTTTTAATCATAAGATATACCCCACAGAATATTCTCCTGATTTATTTTATTTTGGGGGACACATGGAGATACTTTATATATTATTGTTAATCCAAAATGTGTTTTGAAAGAACATCTTATAATAGGAAAATCATGATATCATAACTCACAAATTAGCACAGCCATAAGGAAATGTCATAATCACAAGATTAGCTCAAAGATTTAAGTGAGGTGAGAGACTTGACCCACCAGTTGTACTTTGACTTTTTTCTGAATTAAATGAGAAAACTGTGTATGAAGCACAGAGGCAGATAAGCTCTGTAATTCATCTGTAATTTTTATTCCATTCTCATTTTTGGGGGGTGCTGGTTTTTGGCATTTCTGGTTCAGGATAGCAGTAATGACTATCTCTTGCTATCAGTGTATCGGGCATTTACCACAAACCTGGTGGTTGTATGTACATAACTTTTCCAGAACACAATGAGAGAAATTAAGGTTTTCCGTTCTCACTCAGCTGTGAAACACTTCTTTTTGCTTTTCTTTCCTCTTTTCTTATGTAGCCATTGGTAAATTAAAGGAAAGGATATAATTGCACAAAAACAACTTAGGAAGAGATTTTCCTCATGTAACATCACTACTGTGCCATTGGCTGTGCCTTATCAGGTACCATGAGCTAAATAAAGCTAAGCCTGGTCATTACTTGGCACAGATATTTTTGTTGAAACATCCTTTTTTTGGGTTGTGCTTGCTCCATGGCTGCAATTGAGAGTTAGAAGTGCATCCTGCCACTGGAATCATTCAGGAGAGTTTTGAACTACAGATGCAGTAAAAAAATCAGGAGCAGCAATTTATATACTTAGGTTAAGCACGGTAAAAATCTGGTGGTGGTTCCTGGCACTAAAAACCCAGACATCTTTGCAAATGTGTTAAGTGCTTTGTAATCCAACTGGCATCTCTTCCATCAAAAAAGACCCAAAAAGTCACAGTCAAAAATGCAGCAGAACATACCTACAGTTTGGCATTGATTCTTCTGAATCAAAGGCTGAAGCAGATAATTGATTTTTCTTGCTCAATTTTGCCACATCTTTCACAAGAAAGGTGAAAGGTCTTTAATTGATGACATTTAAAATGCAATCACTCATGAGAATTGCAAGGCTTAGAAATAGATTTGTACAAGCCTTGGTATAATTTCTTAGTCACAGATGAAATGAACATTTAACATGAGTCTCAGAGGCAGATTTTACACAGACCTAGATATTTTCTGAAGGGAAAAGCCATTACTTGAGCAGCTAGCCACAAGAAAATGAAATCTTAGGCTTGTAGATGACCAAAAAGTATTCTTTCATGTTAGGAATGATGTCTTTAGCAAGTGTGCTCATTTAACTTAATGACCTAAATATGGGTGGTTGATTTCTAGTATCTGGTGGTATTGGAAACAAAAGTATTTTGCCTCAAATTCAGCACACGTGTTTCTAATGGAAGCACACATTACTGCAGTCTCCTGGCCCTGAAACTTTTGATCCATAAACCCAGGCTCTTCAGCTATTTCTACTCACCTGCTTATTTAAAGATAGGTTTTATCCCACTTATAACTCAAATTGAAATCGTGGCCTTCACTAAAAGGGAAAGAGAGAAGCACCACTTTTCCCTTCGGACAGGAAAACTCTGGAAAGCAATTAGTGGGAATCTGCAAAAGAAAGCTTTATACTCCACTCCTCTGTGCTTTCTAGCAAAACCAGTCCCTCTAGCTGGCAATCATAAAAGCCCTTGTGAGCAGATGCAGGGCAGACAAAAAGGGCTGAGTGAGCCATGGGGATCATATGTGGGTCTTCCCTGAAGTGCTGGACGTGCAGGGGGAGCCCAGTTCCCAACACAAACAGCCCCAAGTCCAGAATGGCACAGAACTCTGCCTCCTCGAGTTTCGTTGTTTTGGGCAAGAGTAAGAATCCATTCCCAGTATTGCTTTGAGTGTTCAGAGGTCACCTAAGCCTTGGCACTTCTGAATTTTGCATGACCATTACCAAAATCCGAGTGTGGTGTGAGCACCCAGCACTGTGCATGGTGGTGGGCAGCAGGACAGCTCCTGCCCACGTTCCCCTGGGTTGTAAGAATGGTGTAGGGAGCCTGGGAGCCCTGCTCTGTCACCACTATTTTTGTTTAAATTTCTCCCTTGAAAACTGCCCATTACTTCTCTGTTTCAGAATGTGGAGAGTATCAAACATTTTAAGCCAGGAAGACTGGACTTTTTTTGCTCTCTCTCCTTTTAGAACAGGAACTTAAACGCTTTCGTGTGTGCATGTGCAGGTTTGGCAGGCACCCTCTGTACAATGTAGGTCTCTGGTGAAATCAAAGTCAGCTGATCAAGCTGCACCTTTGGAAATGCAGTAAAGTAACTTTTTGGAAAGGCAAGATTTTTAATTTGATTTAAAATGCATACAGCAAATTAAGTTAGAGAGCCCCAGGGTGAATAATTTGTTCATTTGTAGATACCTCATGTTTCTGACAACACAACAGAAAACTGGCATTCAACCACTACCTCCAGAGCTTTTCTAGCACTTTTACATCACAGCTGGAACTCTCCCAGACTGTGACCTCCATTCTCTGGCAGAGCTGCAGAGATTCAGCCAGGTAAATCCTGGCTGCTCACCTGGGTGAGGAGTTGCTGTTGGCCCCCAAATACCCTTTTTTTCCTGTATGAGGAAGACCATCCTCATCTTCAGAACACGATGATGTCCTGAAAAATTCCTGTGTTCCAGAAACCAGCTGCCTGTTCAGCTGACTCCTTGTGAGTGTGTGACAGCATGGTTAACAGAGCGATTGTTAAATCTGGATTCCGTATGGAAAGGGGGAAGTAAATTTAACAGATGCTATGAAAGGGGAAAGCCTTGATTTGTGCAAGTCAGCAAGGAAGTGAGGGTGATGAAGGCAGGGCTGCCTCAAATTGGGAAGGAGGGGGAGGTGGGTTTGAGGTTTCTTGCACACACATCATTTTCTGGCTTCATTACAAGTTCTCTGTGGCAGACTAATAACTTCTCTGACCTCAGGTTGTTGCTCTCCAATTCAGGCTTATTACAGATAACTATCAAGCCTTTTCTCCACATATATAAATCCATAATTAACTCTGGTTGCAGCACAGACTGGAAGGGGACTTCTGCCTTACAGGCCCATCAAAGAATTTGAAATCCCTTAGAAGACATTGTCCATTTAGTCCTTAACTTCTTATCAGTGGCATTTCCTGCTAGCCTAAATACATCCCCAATTAAACCACATACCTCAGCCTTCAGCCTGTTTTACTTGGGTAGTTTCTACTGCTCAGTGAGCTTTCTTTCTCCCTGCTTTTTGTTTATTCTTTTTAAAGAAGGATTTTCATACCCAAGAAAGCTTTCAGACATGCCAAACATAAATCCCGGCTGACATGGGGTGATGCAGATCTGAGCAAAACTGCCTTGATTCCACAGAGAAAGGGTTGGGAGGATCCAGAGAAGGGACTCTGCCTTTTCCACACTGTCTTTTGAGCCTGTTACAAAAAGACTTGACAGTCAGAAAAGGGAATAGCAGGTAAAAAGGTGTCTCAGGTGCAAAAGGCGGTAGGTCTGTGAAATGCGTGATGTTCCCGTGGAAATAAATCTTAAAGAAAGCAGCAGGATGAGTGTAGTGATTGCTTCTTGGCAGCCCTAGCAGTGGTGACTCACCAGTTCTTGACTAGAAAGAAAATAATCTCTCCTTCCTTACACGTGATTAATTTCTTGAAAGGCTGTTAGCAAGGTGACAGCATTGTTCTCTAAATAGAAATGATTTTGTTTGTTTTTCAAACTGTAGCTTTCTGTTCATCTAATTATTGAAAACATCAGTGGAAACTTGGAGCTCTCTTGCTTTATTTTTTGTGCTTGTGCTTTCCCTTCTGATCCAGTTCAGGCAATTCTGAATTGGATCAATGTCATTTTATGGGTAACAGATTCCAGTGTCTCAAACCCAGGACTGTTACTCAATGGCAGGATCAGGCAGAAATAGAAGTTTGTTAATTGTAGGACTCAGCTGTCAACTGAGACTTAAAACAAGAAGTAGGGAAAGCTTGATATCCTTATTTTTATGTGGGGTTTTTTTTCCTTATTTTTATTTTTCAAAATTCACTTTGTGTCAAAAAGATTTAAAAGAAACCTGGCAGACCTTGTGCTATGTGTATATCTGGCTATATTTGCTATTTACATACAGCATAGCTTGGAATTCAAAATATTTTAGGTGAAATGCTATGACCTCCTGCTTTCTTCAAACTGCTGGAATATGCATCACTCAGCTGTCATGAGTGATGATAATATTTCATTAAAAATGGCATCACTTGGCAAGCATATTTCTCTAGGTATGAGAAAAAGCACCAGCACTCCAAAAAGAAACATTTTAAAACATACTGATAATTTTGTCTCATTATCCTTTAAATTTTTAGCAAAATAAAAATCTTAATAGAGAGAATTTTAAGGAACATTTTGTTAGGACAGGATTGTCCATCTGCCACTTTCCATATGACCACTATTTAAACACCGGGGTCGAGACACCGCCTGTTGTTCTTATCTTTCCTCCCTTATGTTTGAGTCAATGATCTCTTTTATATCTGGATTTTTGTGAAGGTCTAGAATTCTCAAGAGCCTTCTTTATCCTGCTTTTCCTGAATAAAGGACCCTCCTTATGTTTTATGGTTGAGAATAGATGCCATTCACATAACCATATTCTCCCATGAAATGAAACTTCCAGTTATTTCCAGCCCATTAAAGATCTGTTTGAAAAGAAATTTTCTCATTCAGTGTTTTATTACAATTTTTGTCATAGAACTGTAGCAGATTACAGGAATTTTTAAAGGAATGGGTTTTCATTTCACATACACCATTGGGATTTTTCTTACTGTTCTAATTTTTTTAGTCATCTCTCACACTTCGAATTTTTGTAAACTTATAAATCTGAAACTAGATTTTTTGAGTTTGATTCTAGGTTACCTGAGCTACTTAAAGTGTTCCACGATCATGCATTTTCTTCAGTGCCTTTCTTTGCATCCTGTGCATAAATGTGATTCCTCATTTGGGCCTTGAAATACCAAGTTATATAGGAATAGGGGGAAGAAATTGGATTTTTCCTGGATTTCAGTTTAAGAAAGCTGGCAGGTCTGCCTCTCCTCCTCTTAAAACATAATATTTATTGTCCTAGCATTTCATTCTCTTGGGATGTTTTTATTTAGGGGAGAACCCAATATTACCCTCAGCGAGGACAAGTTGAGCCCAGAGCCATTTATTATGCTAACTGTTTTTCTTCCTGAATTTCAAACTGCAACATTGCTGGCATTTTTCATGGGGGAGAGTGGATGCTGGAGATTCAGTTACAGGTTTTTGTTTGGCTTCTGCCCCTGAGGAAAATCCTGGCCTGGAACAGTCACTGCTTTCATATAGCAAGCCTAATAGGTGTTGCTTTAAAAAATCCTCTTAGGTCAGTGCGGGTAAGCTGAACTGGGAAGTTTTCACAAGCACCTCCATTGCCACAATATGTTTCCTGTTTGACTGATGTAGGATGTGGAGATGGACAGCTCAACACTTCAAAGAGGCAGTCTCATTAATGTTGAAAGCATTGCCATTCTCATCTGGGGGAAAAAACAGAGCAAGCCTCACTCTGTGCACGCCTGGGCTCTCAGGAGCAATCCCATCCTGTTCATGGACACTGTGCACTGCAGGGTGTGGGACAGTGGCAGAGGCAAGGATCAGCCTCAGGGAGCTCTCCCTGCTCGCTCCACCCCACACCTCCATCCTCCCACAGACACAGACAGGGGTGGGATCTGTCAGCCTCAGATGGGAAGGGGGAGACTGCTGGCGTCAGGTTGATTAAGCCCATGCACGTGTCTGAAGAAAGGAGACATCAGCTTTAATCATTCAGCCTGAGTTTCTCTCTGTTCCTCTCTCTTGCAGATAAATGTCTGGGGCAGGTCACAGTGGGATCACCCCACTAAAGCAGAAAAGTAATCAAGGGTAGAAACTTATTATCTTACCCCTATTGTTTTGTTATCAGCAGAGGTTTATGAAGTCTTAAACCATCTTAAAATAAGAATTTCTAACAAATTTGCTGAACTTTTCCTCACTCAGTGTTCACAGGGGATAATAAATGTTACATATGCACTTAAGAGTTATTCGACAGCAAATTTTTGGAAACATCTGTCTCAGCATTTCTCAGTTTGTAACTCTGACCTCTGCTTTATTTACTGCAGAGTATAAAGCAGGAAACTATTTTGGTTGTAAGCTCTTCTGAGAGCAACTGCTTCGTTTTTAAAATACATGTATATTTATTTTTATTGGTATACAAAAGCACAGTGATTCCCAAGTCTGCAAAGCCTTGAGGATGCAGTAGAAAACACAGTGTATGTTCATTGTGCAAAAGGACAAGGAGCTGCCAGATACTGAATTTGCTACACATTTTATTGTTTAAAGCAGTTGGCTGACTTGTTTGAATAGAAATGTGAGGCGGAAAAAAAGATGAAGGGAAGAAAAAGCCTGGAAGAGGAAAAGGAATGTAAATAAAAAAGCGAAGGAAAAATCCACAATTGATCTGTGATTGAAATTATTGCTGCTAATGTCTTTCAGAGTTGTCCTCAGTAGTTACAGCACATATAAGTAATTTTTTATAAGTGCTGGCCTATGCTACATAACATAAATTGTTTCCTTTGCATGCAGTTAAAATAATGTACAAACACAGCAGTTGTTCATTTCTAATCCCTTGGTTGAGCAGGTATCAGAATCTCTTTTGTTATTTGAAGTAAGGGAATGAAATGTCTCAAAAAAGTATTCTAAATTGGACTTTCAGCCCTATATTCTTCCTCTAAAGTTCTTTTTGCTGGATTCAGGAATATGTTCTGTCACATCTTCCTCGCCTCTCCAAAGCTCTGAGTTTGCTGAGCTTATGCACTGTCTCTTTTCAGCCTCTAATGCTCTGAACTGAAGTTCTTTGGAGACTTAAAAGAATATTCAGCTATTTCCAAAGAGTTCCACTGTAGCATATTTGGGTGTTCGTTATGTAGGGGTTGCCACAAGTTGAAGGAGACCAGAGACAACATCCAGGACACAGCAGTAAGAATGGAGTGTTTTGCCCAGGGAGGAAGTGTGGGATAAGAACTGAAACAGACAGGCATGCAGGATTTTAATTTTAACTTGCAGATCCTATTAAGTCACAACTATTTGGCTGAATGCCAAAGGTTGCCAATTAAAAGGATTGACCTGAACTGAAACTCCTTTGGTAACATCCAGGATGAACTACTGCAGCTCTTGTGTATTGGTCTTCTAGAAGACAGCGTAGGTAAACTTCATTTATTCAAAACTCTGCTGTTGGCTCACAAAGTAGGATTTGGGCTCACAAAGTTTGAGAAGAGTTGAAAACAAAGTGCTGAAGCACTTTGGTTCTTCAAGTTCCGATTATGTGTTCCGATTGCAGTGAGATTTTCCTTCACCTCTGGTGCAGTCACACTTGGCTCTGAATTCCTTCCTACCCTTAATAATGTGTCATCTCCCTGAGTTTTGTAAACCCTGCATTGCTTTGCTCATTGTTCTCCCTGTATTGGCGACTCAGAGGCTGCAGCTTGGACCTGCAGATGAAGCACAGCAACAGTTCTTCCATCCTTTCCTACACCACTGGAACTAAAGCAGGACTCTTTCCCTGGCCTTGTCCTCCATTCCCTGAGCTGATCTCCATGTGCAAATCCCAAATCTGTACCCTAGTGTTGCAAATCCCAGAAACCTGTTACGTATAGGTATTCCCTCCAGTCACAGAGAATCTGTCCTGTGCCCAGATAATTCCTCCCTTCGTGGGACCTGATGCTGAAGGAGCATTTTCCTCTCTTGTAGGCTGGGAATTTACATCCCACTTAGGCAGGCAAATCAGTGTCCTTTGTTTGACAGATACTTATCATTGAACTTGATCACATTTTTTCAATCCTGCTGCCAAGAATCTGTCAGAGCAGTGAGTTACATCAGTGTACAACTGGAATAACAGAGAACAAATAATTTTGCCATATGGAAAGAGTGGTTGTGTTGTATTTTATTCATCAGAAGGAACGTCTTTGGCAACTAGATGTGACTTCTTGTTACTACAGGTACAGGGTCAGATACATTTATGAAATTACACTTTTTCCCTGATTGTCTTCCTTTGCTCTTCTACATAGCCTGGAAGACAGCCTGAAATAGTGAGAGCTTATCATCAGTTGCAGAAGGAATTTGCCCAATTGTTTGTTCTCCCTTGGGTGAATGAAACTCTGATTTTAAGGCAAGACATTATTCTGTTTCAGCTTGGCATTTATAACCCACCATTTATTTTGAGGTATGATTCAGTAGAAGATGCTGTATCTTCAGCATGCCTGTTTTCATTAGGTAAAACAATCTTTTTATTTTTTTTTTTTTTTTTACTGCTGGCGTGCATTTTTTGTGCTTTTATTTTATTTTTATTTTACACTTTAGTGTCTTAACTACGTCATGTAAGGCTTGATTAAACAAGACACCACTCAGTTTTTATATAGGGGTTGGATTACTCTGGTTAATGGAAGTAGTTTACAGATATAACTGAAGGTTTTAGTAGCAGCAGCCAAACGACTCTCTGGCCTCAAAAATTAAATTCAACATGTGAAACAATTGTACAAAATAATGCCTTTTATAAAGAAACTCCGTGAGATTTCTCATAACAGTGTTCAGTTTTTAGAGAGGCAGGAAGACTGAATTATTTACTTTATTTTTCTGTCATTTTTGTTCTACCTTTGTGCATTCTCCTTTACTTAAAAGTTGTACCTTCTTTCCTTGGATTTGAGTAGTTGCTAAAGTGCCAAGCACTTTGGTGCTTTTACTTTTAGTAAATTGTCGAGTGGAAATGGGCTCCACAGAGGCCATAGAATAGAATAATAAAGTCACAGAATCCTAAATGGTTTGTCTTGGGAGGGACCCTAGAAATCATTTCGTTCCGACCCCCTGCCATGGGCAGGGCAACCTTCCACTGTTCCAGGTTGCTCCAAGCTCTGTCCAACCTGGCCTTGAGCACTTCCAGGGATGGGGCAGCCACAGCTTCGCTGGGCAACCTGTGCCAGGGCCTCACCATCCTCACAGGGAACAATTTCTTCCCAATGTCTGATCTGAATCCACCCTCTTTAATCTCACTCTCATCCCTCTCCTACCACTACACTCTCTGTCTCTCCCCATCTTTCCTGTAGGCCCCCTTTAGGTACTGGAAGGCAAAATAAGGACTGCCCAGAGTGCACTCCTCTCCAGGCTTAACATTCCCAGTCCTCATGGCAGAAGTGGCCCTGATCATCTTCATGATCTCCTCTGGACCCACTCAAGTGGATCCGTATATTTCCTATGCTGGGGGCTCCAGAAGGGCCCTGCATTACTAAAAGGGTAACTCGTAAACTGGACAAGGACCAACTGTGGGAACACAGCTTTTGGAGAGATGAGCGGTGCTGTGGAAACGGGGGTTGAAGGAGGTGGGATGCCTTCCTGTGGTCAGAGAACCCAATTCAGTAGGGTACTGGATGAAACAACCTGTTTCAGATGTTTCTGTTGGACAGCTTCTGAATGGATTCCTTGACCTAACAATTCCTGATGGAAATACAAATTCTTCCACCTTTTTGCAAGTCCTTTATATGCAATAGCTTATGGAAGGCAAATGTCCTTCTAATTTTATGTGTTTCTTAGGCCTTTTAAGTGTAACATATTAAGCCCTTCTTCCTGCTTGCTGATTTTGGCTTTTATAGTTACTCCATCACTTTATTTAAAAAAAAAAAAAAAATCAAGTCTTTAAAATGTTTCATTGCTGTGGTGGATTGTCATTTGGCTGCTGCTACTAAAACCTTGTTATACCTGGAAACTACTTTCATTAACCAGAGTAGCCCAATTCCTATATGAAAACTGAGTGGTATCTTGTTTAATCAAACCTTACACTTTATAGTTAAGACGCTAAAGTATAAAATAAAAATGAAAGAAAAGCACAAAGAAAGCATTCCACTAGATAAGCAATAAAAAAGACATTGTTTCACCTGTGATAGTGGGGGTTTTGGCAGATTAGAACTGTAACTGTTAGGAAAAATAAAATTATCTTGAAAGATGTTGGCCACGGTGTAAATAATCTGCTCTTTCTGGAGGAGGACAGTAGCTACACTTACATTACCAAATTCCTCTCTGCTTTTAACTTGCCTTTGGGTCATTCACAAGCACATAGGGATTTAAAAGAAAAAGAGGGAAACTCAAACAATTAAAATAGAGCTAAGAATACTGTATCATTAGAAGGCCTGCTGGAAATTCAAATATGAGGAAACAAAAAAGATGCAAAACAGGATCAGAAAATCATGAGATGCATTGAACAAGCCAGTGTTTCTAGAAGTTTTGTTTTACAGGCAAGGGGACTACACTTAATCACCATATCAGAAAGTGAAACTGAGGAATGATATTCTGACACTGTAGTCTGGTAACAGCATGTGCTAGCTAGCAGGACCCCTGGCCCAGAAATTATGGGATTCCTAGGCCAGCCAAGTGCTCATTTTCTAGGCAAAGTGGAATTCTCATTTTGAGATCTGCTTTGCTTCAGTTCCCAGTGTAAGATGTGCTTTTTATTTGTATTTCTTCTGAAAATGTTCCTCCCTCTGTCCAGATCCAAAGGTAAAAGACTGCCCCTAAGGCTGCAGTTCAGAGAGGCAGGACTAGAATACAGCAGGGGCAGATCTGAGATTAAAATCAGAGAGAAATGGATTGGCTGGCCAAAGGTACTGAGTTACTGTATTTTCATCAACAGCATTCTGGTCTAAGCCTATCTCATGCTGCAATTTACAGCACACCTCTAATTTACTTGGACAATTATGATTCCAGTCCCAGCCTTCATTTTTGGATCTTATTGTAAGGACTTGGCTACAGTGACTGTCAGCCCTGGGGCACTCTCCAGGGGAGATCAAGGACCACATGGAGGCAAAATTATCCTACCCCCACCTGCCTTAGGTGTCATTTCTTCTAGTCTGAGCAGAGACTTTAGGGGAAGAACTCCAATCTCCACAGTTGTGAACACATTTTATCAGCAGGAAATCCCTGCCCTTTCTGATGTGTGCAGTTTTATCCTTGTCTGTGTCACCATTCCTGAATCATCTTCTTCCTGAATGCCTTCCCTTAGGATCATGCAGAGTGGGTCATGGTGGCATTTTCTAAGACTTGCTTGAAGCTCGTGAAATCCACAAGCCTTTTAGTCAGGGGTTTAGTTAGCTCAGAACTGGGGGGTTTTTTTACATAATTGTACCACATTCAAGACTCGAAACAATCGCTCTAAGTTTTATCACTCTCATTAGGAGGCCCTGTGTTTCAAAGATGCTATCAGGTTGTATGACATCTGTAATTACTCCATCATATCAGCCTCTGCAGCCCTGCTGAAGCATTTTGGGGTTGTTTTTTTCTCCCTGGCTGTGCCACATTGTGTCACAAACAGCCAGTTGTTGTAAACACTGCAGAAACAGAGGGGCACACAGACAGCCCATTGACAACTGAGAGGCGACCCAGAAGATAATTACTAACATTGCTTGGGGAAAAAAAACCCCAAGTGTAGCCAGACAAGGAAGGATATGTTTTTATGAAAGCAGACAGTCTTAATTCAAAAATTAATTGTGTCTCCAGCCACTGATAATTAAAGGAGGGAGGGAGGGCTGAAGCAGTGCTTTTCCCTTTGTTCTTTAATTTACCTTATCAGAAAAATGTGCTCACGTGGAACAAGACAGGTTTGGAGGATGGATTGTCTGGCTTTGTTTTGGACATTTAAGCACCAGAGAGGGAATGGTTTAGGACCAAGAGGCTTCAGGGAGACTTGTGTCCAACGAGCTTTAAATGGCTTTAGATGACAAAGAAGTGTCTTCCTGTGTTCACTCCAACATGAAACCTGGCCACATCTCCAGAGCAGCACAGCCAGGTGCACCAAAGCAGCCCTGTGCTGGGTCAGCAGGCTGGGCAAACCCAAATGGTTCCCTCTGCCAGCACACCCAGGGCAAACCCAATTGATTCCCTGTGCCAGGACAGGCAGGGCAAACCAACTGGTTCCCTGTGCCAGGAAAGGCAGAGCAAACCCAACTGATTCCCTGTGCCAGGACAGGCAGAGCAAACCCAACTGGTTCACTCTGACACCCAGACTGTGAAACAGATGATGGAGACGCAGACCCTGTCAAAGTGCAAAGCAGCCTGCCAAAAGTTTCTAGTTTTGCCCAAGCCAGTCAAAAGAAGGTGGTACTCAGGTGTAGAGCTGACGTCCTGTTTGAGTTTGCTCTCAGGCACAAATGCATCCTTTAGGATTAGGAACTAAGTGAGAAGGATTCTGTGGCTGTTTTTGGAGAGCAGAACTACACACCCATTGTATCTCTTGTTGTGTCCATGCTTGTTTTCATTCCAACAGGACACTGGTAGAGGCTGCTGAGGTACAACTCTTAGTGCTACAAGGGGAGTTTAAATGGCTCCTGCAAGTTTCCAGAGTCATACCCCAGCTATTCCTCTGTATTCCAAATTCCATACAAATTCCTCTGTATTCCTCTGTGTATTCCAAATAGAATACATAGAGCTATTCCTCTGTGTATTCTATTTTACACAGAAAATAGAGCTGGCAAAAGATTCAGTTTGCACATATATAATTGCTTTATTTAAACACAGAAAATCATTAGAAAAAAATACCCCTAACCAATAAAAAAAAGCCAAACACAACAACAAGAAACAACCCCCAAACTTTTTGCTGCATTTAAAGTAGTAGTTTACTGCTACTGTGTGTGAACATTATTAAAGGGGTACAACATGCTAATTGTCATTTCTGATTAATATAGCTCTAAAAATTATTATTGAACAGTTAGGTGAGAAAAGGGGTCTGGAAGTGTTGGGGGGGAAAAAAAGTAGAGCATTTCATTCCACATCTTTCTATTCTTGGTAACTGTTTCCTCAGCAGGACTTTCCCATATTGCAGTAGAAAATTCAGATTTCCCTTCTGCACAGGTTCCCAAATCCCATTCACTGCCAGATCTGCACTCTGCAGTGGGACTAACTTCTGTCACATGTTGTTGGTTGGCTTGGCACTTTTGCCCTGGCAACATTCATGTCCGTGGCTCTAGAAATTGAATTTAATGCAACAACATTGGTGCTTAAAGTCTGAAATGAAAAGGAGCCCAGTATTAGGGAGGTGTGTATTCAGTGCAGTGCCACACATGTAAAAATAATCTGGAGGGGCAGTGCTCAGAACAGGCACTGAGAAGTTACATATGAATTAATTCTCTCACTCTCGTGACTGTTTCATTTGATACCATGAAACTGAAGGGAACAATGGTCCCAATTCATACAGTCCAGCAGTTTAACTTGGCTGATGGAGTAATTGAGTATAAACAACCCTCATGTAGGTTTAGAGAGATGTGCACGTTCACAGACGTGTCAGGGAATTTCCACTTTAGCGGTACAAGGCATTTTTATGGTGGTACAGTTATGCTTATGTGAAGGCTCATATGCATATAAATATTTCAGGGAAAATATTAGATTAGATTAGCCAGATTATTACATTGTGAAAAGTAGTAAAAATGAATCTCTCTTTATAGTCATCCTCAGGAAATATAGGCCAGAATTATACAAGTGATTTTCCATTTTGGAAAAAAAGAGAATACAATCAGAGTTAGGAATAAATCAGAAACAATAAAAAGATAGTTATCCCTTTTAACCATACTCTTTTTATTTCCTGGATTTAATGCCTTCATTTTGGTATGAATTTCAATACTGAATTCTTTTAAATGCTTACTTACATCTGCCATAATGTGATTGTACAGTATTTTTCCTCGAAGTAGTAGGTGAAATTGAACTGCCTCCTTTCCACAAAAAAAACCAAAACCAAAAACAAAAACAAAAAACCCACACCAAAACATATCAAAACCACAAAGTTTTCTTCAAATCTTTGTCTTTAAATGCTGTATGACAGAAATGTCTCTTGGTTGGCTAATAACAAATCACAATTCCTGTGGGGAAAGAAGGTCAAAGTATTACATTTAGCTAAATGGACAAGCATTTGTTACACTTAGGAAGGTCAGTCCAGTATCCAGTGTCATTACTGCAGAAACAAAATGTATTTAATTTAACAGGGAATCAGATTTCTTCCTGAGTGGATTCATCTACAGCCAGTGTCCCAGGGAAGAGGACTAACATTTAAAAAAATTACTGATGATGTTGAGTACCTCAGCTGACATTTTAAAGAAACTTGATGTCTGGAAGCTGTGGGTCATCTGTCATTAGAGAAAATATCCTACTTCAGGTTTCCAAGGGGTGGAAAGAACAAACAGGTCACTGGGTTTTGGAATACGTGCTGTTTCAGCTGTGCATGGGCACTGACATGTTCTCTTATAAACAAAATCTGCACTGTAACCAGTGGAAAAAAACCCATAAAAAATACATGCCCTTCACCAGGGATAATTTTGCTTATCATTCGTTTTTCTGGACACCAAGGTGTCATTGTGTTAGACATGATGGAAAACCAAAGAGTGCAAGTCCGATAAATGATAGAACAGAGTAAATATTAACTCCTTCCCAGTGAAGGGATTGATTCCTGAGTAGATTATTGCAATCCCAGAGCTGCCCACCCTCATGATGTTAATTACCTTCCAAACTGATACCGGCCCAGGCTGGACTCTGACAGAATTAAGGCTTTTGGGGCATCACAGAACTGAGCCTGTTCCTACTGGGATTTTGTGGACATGGTAGTATTTGAACAAGATAAAATTCTGCTGCCTCTGTGGCAGAACTCAGCTCTACTGTGGAGCCTGTGGGACGTGTTCCCGTGTTGTCATGGCAAACAGCACACACGTGACTCTGCTCTTCACCACGGCCGTGGCGTTATTTTCATTCCTTTTCCAGTAGTGGAGAGAGAATTTACACATCCTTTGGACAGTTTCAGGCTTTAAATCACTTGTAACAGCAGTGGAAAGTTAATATTCTACACCTTGTATTTTTAGTTACTATTTAGTAACAAATGCCTGCCTAATACCCACATTTAAAATACATTCTGCTTTTGTTCTAAGACGTTTGATGAACTTTTCAAAAGCCTTTCCTAGTTTGCTTTGTAATCTAAAGCATTTGACCCAGCATTCTACTTTCATGTTGCCTTGCAGTTGATTTTGTTCTGTAATGAATTTGCTTTGACTGTATAGACAGGTGTTTTGAGTTTGCAGAACTGAAACACCAGGTTTTTTAGCAAATATTGTGGACAAGCACTGCGAGTTGTATCTATCAGTTAATCCTTGGGAACCAGTGGCTCAGAGGAATATGAATGTTATAATATCCAAGCAGAACTAATTGAATCATTTGCAGTCATTCTTCAGTTTTTGCCACGTATTTCGTTATTGATTTATCATTATAAAAGAAGGGTTTGGTACTGAGCTTTGTTGAGCTCAGGAATTGTTCATGGATTACTTCAAGGTACTACTGAGAAACCTTATCCCACACTCCATAAGAATAGTAGAATCTTTTCTTTGGAGAACTGGCTAAATCCTGCCAACATTACTCACATGCTGTGTGCTACTAAAATAATGTCTTTAAATAAAGTAGCAATCCAAAGTATTGCAATATAATTCAAGTTAAAGAATCAGTGTGTTAAAACATGGTTCCAGGTATAATAATATAAAAGACAATGACTGGAAAGACTGTGAGTGGATAAATTCCCAGTGCAGTTGCCTAGCATGCAGACATCAGCTCACTTCTGATGAGGTCCTTGACTTAAAATCACCTTAATCCTCCTCAAAGCACATCTCACAGAATTCTTACATTATTTTGTCGGTGATGGAACATATCTGTGTTGTTGATAATTGCTGTTCCTAACAATTGGATAGAAAACACGTTTCAGATGTGGCCTCTCAGTCTGCTTTTGAGCACCAACCACTGACAGCACAAATGGGGCTAAAGTGAATAATTGCTTAGGGTTATTTTCAAACATAATTTTGATGGATTTGGTTGTCTTCTAGCTAACTACTTTTACTCACTGGTCAGAATGAGTCAGTATAAAACAGTATGACAGGTGGATGCTTCTCAGAACGTCAAGCACAGGGTACTAATAGGTTTTTACATGTTGAAATAGATTAAAAATCTAAAGTCTAAAAATCTAATCTCATAGTATGACTTCTAAAGTGACATTTTAACTGTACCATTTAAAGAAATATGACATGGTTGGGCTGTTTTTAAGTTTGGATTCTAAATGCAATTTGAAGTTGTTGCACAGAAACAATAGATAAGTTAATAATTGCAGGTCTTCTGCCTCTCATAATTTACTTATAGATCTCTTATTGTACCTAATGAGCAGTGCAGCCAAAGGTTCAGCCAGTATTGCCATTCCAAGACATTCCAAAACTGCAAGCCAGAAACCTCAAAAATCACAAAATGCTGCATTATTATGATTAATTTTCAATTCTTCCACATTTTATTCCAGGTTTTGAATCACAGACATCATACACACACAGATTTTTCATGAGCCCTGGGAGCCGGACTTCCAGCAATTCCTACATAATCCCTTGCTGCCAGTGGCATGGGGTTCTGAGAAAGTCATGGAATATCGTGAGACTGTCCATGAGGTGACAAGAGTAAATGTTCATTAGCTACTTCAGAGCTCTGATCTCATGCCTGTAAACAAGCACATCCATGAGTGCCCAAATTTGCTTTTTATCTGCAATATTTTACATACTTCTCTATGTCATGGTCAGCATACAGACTACTTTTAAAACCTGGCACATTCACCTCCCAGGAATTCTCTGAGGTATAATTCTGGTTGGAAAAAGTGTTTCATATCTCAGCTAAACATTTTCTGAGCAGAAAATATGATTCTGACCATCCATAATGCTGTGGTCCAAAATAATTTGTCCTGTCTGTCGGATTAGTGTTTGTTGCCAGATTGCATGAATATGTTTTTATGACCCCATTTTTATTATTCGTTGCTGGGTGACCTGCTGGTTTGGATCCTAGCAAGAATCCAGTCAAATCAAAGTATTTAAACTGCTGCTAATGACCATTTTGTTAGATTATTGACCCCCCTCTGTTCTGTCTCTGCCTGCACTAATGGCCAATTTTCAAGAGATTGTTTCCTAATTAATTCTGCCACGTGATGATTAGCATTGTCAAATGTTTAATATCTGCTTTCAAATTGTGAGAAGAACAAGATTTGCAGGTTTTTGTTACTGCTGCCATAAGAGCAGGAAGTTCCTGACGTGATGATAATTCAGTTCCGTCTGTGGAGACCATGAGAATGTAACAACCTTCTGCAGGTGCTGCTTAAAATAGGTACATGTACGCAATTAACTCTGTTCTTCAGAAGTTTTTTTAATAGGTTTTACCCTTCCTTTAAGTAGGAAGGGCAATTAGGTAGGTGCCCACCTCAGTTGTCACCTTGTTCTGCAAGTGGAATATGTGCCAGTAGTTAAATGCTGAGAACACCAGCAAATGAGTCTGTGACAAAGATTTTAGTGATTCTTGTTGTTTTCCATTACCCATTTTTTCCTGCTCTAAATAGCCTCATGTTCCATCTACTAGGAAGAATAAAAAGCAGATTTTCATTTTCTGCGTATTAGATTTGTAATTCAGTGTCCAGCAGAAATTTGTCCCAGTTTAGGCACCTAGTTTTCCAGTCTCTTCAGCAATAATGGGGTTTCCAGAAGAAACCTGGACATTCTGTTGCTCAGAGCAGAGCTCAAGGGTTTTGAGAGCGAAGTGATCATGCCACCGGGGCTTATTTTCAGGGTCAAAATTGCCTAGAGCTGGGCATTATGCAACCTCTGCAGATTTCCACAGGAATTCGTTAACTTAATTGGCAGTGGAGTTTGGCCATCTGAGTTTCTGGAGAGAAAGGATTTGAGTTTTTATAACTGCCTTAGATGTTTTAAATTCAGAAAGAAAGTGGTCACAATTAAAAACTTTGTTGTGAAGGACTAATACTAGTTTAAGCTGCATTTCAGATTCCCAAGGAATAATCTGGCTTTCAGCTTCTCTTCCCTGACCTGAGCACTTTTCCTAACAGAAGTTGCCATTTCATACATTTGCTTAAGAATAAACACTGCTGGGAAAAGTCCCACTTGTTCTGCACATGCCTTTTCCTCTGAAACCTTAGCTTGGATGTGCTGATAGTTTTATTTCCACATTGGCCAACAGAAATAAACAACTGCATGAAAACTGTCAAATATTAAGAAAGGAAAAAGTCAGAAAGCTGTACACCTTGTTTGTTTGTTTTCTTTCTTGCATTTTTTTTGTTTGTTTTTTTTGTTTTAAAGAAAGGAGCAGGAGGGAACAAAATAATGTCTGTAACAGGAAATCTCATCCTGAGTGTTAGTGAAAAACAATTTTCCCCTCCAACCACTTTGCAAGAGAGGTTTTGGTCCCCCTGTCAATGGCAGACACCATTGGAGAAAGCACAGTCAGCACTTTAGCATAAAACCCCTGAAAAAAAACATTAAGTCACAGAACATGCTGTCCCAAAGGCTTGGCGGGCTGAGGTCACTGAGGTCATGGGCCTAATAAGGGAGTGTTTTAATTGGTTTCTACTGTTTCTCCCCTGACATCCCTCCTTTGCCTCCCTCCTCCCCTCCACCAACCTTCACACCTTTGATCCTTCAGCTGCTGGGACTCTGAAACTGTATGGAGAAAACTGCAATTATCCAAATATCACCATTACTGTGACACGTTGCAGATAGGGCAGCACAGGGCCTCCACTACTGAGTAATCCTGTAAATTGCTTAAAATAACAACGAAAAGCACTATACACTTTTCTCATCCATTGTCAGACTGAAATAAATAGGTCTTTCTTTAACATGCCTAATCCTGCTAAACAGTACAAAATCCTATTACTCAATGAATTATAAATCCTGCTTCAGCACCTCATTTGTCCTGGAGTGTTTCATTGTGAAACCCAGAAATTCAATACCTTATTTTAGTCACACAATCCCTACCACGACTGCTTCTCTCCCTCCCTTCCCCCATCCTCCCGTGTTGGTTGTGCTCAATAAGGTTTGTGTTAGGGCCACTACAAACCCTGGGGAGGCAAGTAAAGACAGCAGGAGCTTGTTTAAAACCAAGCCTGCGCCTTTCTGCACCTACATTCTCACTGTGCACTTTTGGAGGGTAATGCCAGATGGATTGAAGGCCTTGTTAAGCTGGTGTTGTGATGAAAGGCTGTCAAGCCACATCTCTCCTTCAGGTGCACCTGTAATAGCAGCACATCTTTATTGTTTTCCCTTGGATGAGATGCTAGTATTTTTCACATTGAGGCCCTGCATCCACCAAGTTTCTGGGATCTTTGGAATGCATCAAACCTGCATAAAGTAGTTTAAGTCACTTTGGGGCCTGTCTTTGGTGATGTAGGAGTACAGCCTGCAGAACCCGCAGCTCCCAGTAGGCACTGCCCCTCTCAGGTGCCTGCTTGGACCTGTGGATTTGCTGCTGTTCCTGCAGCAGGAGTGAAGTAGGGCTGTTTCACCAGGTGTTATGGAAATCAAGTCAGCATCAGGCTCATAGGATCATTGTGAGAAGGAAGATTGGTGCATAGAGGAAGAGTTTTCTAAAATAAAGCTCTCATGAAAACCAGCTGAGTTAGAGCAGGGTTAAGCTTTATTCATTTCCTTTGGTTTGCAAACCGTGGGTCAGGCAGAACCTGATGACACAGGAGGAATAGAGGAGGGAAGGTGAGGAACTGTAACTCCTTAACTCACACTGCAAGGATTTGGTACAACGCAGTGCCAAGATCCCTGGCACTGGACCCAGAAAGTTGTCAAATACACCCAGAGCTGCTGGGTTTGGGGTGGGAGGGACAGCATCCACTCCTGGAGGTATCTTAGCTGGCTGTGCTAGACTTGCTTCTGGGCTCTCCTGCTCTAGCTCACATCCTTGGTACACTGTCCTGCTGGAAAAGGAAAATCTAAAGCTTGGAATCTGAAGGATTGTGTTTCACAATATAGACCATAAATATCTCCTAGGTAGTCTGAGATCTGCCATCTCTCTTGCCATCTTGCCATTTCTAAATATTCTTTAAGATGTGGTAAACACTGAATTTAACTAGGCCTTTTTCATTGAATTCATTTATAAGGCATTATCATATGTGTGTCATGCCTGTCTCTGCATTTAACTTTTTTAGGGCTTTATGAAATAAAGGATTCCAATTCTTTTGATGAGTCCATTTTCCCCCACCTTCAATACATTTAAAGAGGAAGATTTTTTAATCAGTTCTGTTTTCCTTATAAAACCCAATGCAAACTGCTCAGGGACATATTTTGCTAAAAAAAGAACCCTTCAAAACACCCAACAAACAACTCCTTGTCACATACTGTAGTTAGAACTCAAAGTGAATGCAAGGCAAAAATAGAATCACGGTCTAAGCAGAGGGAAGATCCCCTGTTGCTATGTCTGATTAGATATTTTAGATTACATGGGTTTTTGTTGTACATACATTGTTCTTGAAATCAGCTAGAATTCATTTCTTTTGGCCAAATTAAACCCAAATGAAGGTTTTTTATTAAATATATTTATCAGTACTACATGAACATTTTGACTTAAATTTTGACTTAGAAAAATATGTAAATTTTATTTTTTAAGGTAATTTCACAGACATGAAACACTTTTCCTTTTATTGGCTTAGCCCAGAAAGATCCATACATGTCTAAAATTACTTTCCACCCAGTACATCATGTTGTAGACTCTAGAGCTATCCTAAAAATCCTTGAAATTTCTGAAGAAACATTTTTGTCTCTAATGATTGGTAGCTTTTATCAGAACTAGGAGATGATGCTTCCAGCAAGTCACCAAATAAGCCAATCAGCAAATGCATCAGAGTAATTTCAACCTGTGGTCTTGACATGAATCTGGGAAGTACAAACATTTAATGAATCTGAAATAATTCACAGAAAGTTACTGCTTTCATGTCTCTTCCTAAATGTACACAGTTAAAGATTAAAAAAAACCCCAACTATCAGCAAGCAAATGTTCCTGGCGATGTGAAGAAACCAAAAGCCTGGAGTATGTTGGGGCGGGGGGAGAAGGTTGAGGGGGTGTTCAACCCACATTGTTTCAGAACCAAGGAGAGAGGATGCTGCAGCTGTAAGAAATTAACACAAAATAAATATTTTAAATTCTGATACTGATCAGAGGGGAAAAAAAAATTCAGACTGGGAACACTAAGATTTTAAGACTGTAGGGCAAGAATTTACAAAAGCCGTAGAAGAAAGAAACAAAAGTTACCTCATTACTAGTCGATTTTGCATTTAAGGTTTGTCATCTTATGCATTCATACCATTCAAGACAGTATTACTGTAGATGCACCTTTTTGAAGGAAGCTTTATGGGCAAAAATTAAAAATCTCTATCTCAAGCACTTCACGGTTTGAATCCTCAAATTTTGAATCCTTGAATTTGCCTGTCTTGTCACATGTGAGTAATTCTAGACACGTGAACCCATCCCCTTGAGCTCAGGGAGACTCAGCACACCAGATTTGATGGGTTATGGCCCACATGGGCAAGGATACAAAAAGATGGGGGAGAGCAAAACTGCTCAATGTGGGAAGTCAGCAGGGAATGCTACAAGGGAGCAGGGCTGAGCTGCGCAGGGCTGCACCTTCAACTGCACACAAAGGCATTTATGTTTTTCTTTTGCCTATCAGGATCTTTGATTGCTTCTGACTAATCCTTTCTTATGTGCTTTTTACTTCTATTTCAATCCACATTGTGTTCCCACAAGTAGAAAAGTGTCATTTCATGTGATTTTGCTGCAGTGAACCAGGGCAAAGCCTTTGTTTTCATAACATGTTATAAACTGTATTCTTCAAATTCTTCATTGATTCTATTAAGCTTTAAAAACAGCCCTTTCCTTCTCCCTCCCCACCTTCCCCCATATACAGCAAAAATAAGAGGAAAAATCCCCCCAACCCCCCTAGGCAGTGGTCTGGAATGATTGGCAGGCTCTGCTTGGAGGACCCCGGTTCCTAATGGGAAGGGTTGCTGCAGGTCAGGACAGGGGCTTATTTACAGAGGATGGAGGGGCCCAGGAGTGCACAGGGATCAGGAGCTCGGGCAGAGCAACACGGGGAGCTCGGGGCACGGCAGAAAGGAGCTCCTGGCAGAGCCTTTTGGGAACCCCAGGACTGGAAGAGCCAAGGGTGACACAGGTCAGGAGAGAGGGGTTTTGGCAGAGCCAAGCAGGGGCCCAGGGCTGCAAGGACAGGGGGTGAAAAGGTCACTGGCACTGGCAAGGGGGAGTGGGGGAAGAGCTTGCCTTGCTCTAAATGAAATACTCTTGCTCCTACTTCTTGATCAGTGCTCTCTTTACCCCGAAATAATTATTTTTAAAGCCTGCTCCTCTACAGTCTTAAAATGGCCTTCTAGGTACAGCAGAGAGGTGACACCACAAACTACAATGGGGATCACATTTTGTGTTGTTGCGTAATCACCGATTTAAATCCAAAGCAAAACGGAGTTTTCCAAGGATCTTGGGAGTCTTGGCTTTACCAAACTCCCAGGCTACAGAGACTCCACAAAGTCTGCAGCTGAGGGGACAAGTCGCCGTGGATTCCCTCAGGGCTCAGGGCAAGATCCAATAAACAGACTGAGCTCTGGGGTATCAGGCTGTGATCTGCTAACCCTTACAATAATGCCTTGCACTAATTATGAGGTGACCCACGTGGGCTTAGATGAGCTCATTGCACTCTCCAGTAATAGATGTTAGAGCACAAACTTTACCTCTTCTTGTAGGTGGGTTTTCTACCAGCAATACCAGGACTTTGTGGATAGTTGTCTGAGCTGCTCATCAAAATAAAATGAGAAATGTGCTTTGAGGGAGGATGTAATTTAAAAAAAATGAAGTTAAAAATTGTAAAGCTAGGTCTAGAGCTAGTTAAATCATTTCCCACCTCTTCTTTTTCTTTATTTTCCGTGCTTCCCTTGCAAAAAAAAAAAAAAAAAACCAGTTTGGGAAATTCAAGTGTTATAGTAAACTGTCCTAGATTGTATTGATTCCATATTTTTTCAGTAGCAAACATAAACCTCCAGTAACATTTAATTTCATGTGAATAATAAGAAATAAAGAAGAAAAAGAATTATAACTTCACAGTTGTTATATGTTTACTGAAAACTACAGCTTTTACTACATATTAGGTATATTCTTATACATCAAGGGGTTAAAAGCATGCTGTTGTATCCTGCCATACTTAAAATACTGAAATCCAAGTTTTATGACCAATAGGCATATTAAATACTTTTGTGAAGCACCTGCTATAAAAATAATAACATAAATATAAAAATAGTAACAACATCATTAGAGCAGTGAAAGGATACATTTGAGATTACTATTATGCTGGATTAAGTAATATAAAAAATTTTCTGCCCATCTGTGGGTGAGTCTAAATGCAGTATTTTATCTCAAGTTATTAAGTCAGTGTCCTTAGCCCAAAGAATAAATCATGACCCAAAATGTAAATTAAAAATGAAAATTGCAGAGAAAAGACTAGATTAATCGGATCTTCTCTCATGTTTCTGGGATGTATCTGAGTTTTCATTCCATAAATTTTCTGGCTTGCATTGTGCAGAGTTGTTTCCCTCCCTTCCTCTCCTACTCTCTGTCACCAACAATAAACCCTTGCACTGCAAATGTCAGAATGTGTGTGTGTAAATGCTTTGCTGGAGAAGACAAATTCCTCCTGTCCCCTGGCTGAAATGCTTTGCTGGACCCTGTCAGAGGGGCCCCAGGCCCTGTAACAATATTCAGTATAACAATGGACAGGATCCCGCCAAAATATTTCATTAAGGTGGCAACTGAAGAAAGGTGAGTCTTGTAGATATTCCTTGATGCACTCCCAACGATCCTTTCCATCCAGAAATGTGAGGAGCTCTAGAAGGATGGGGTTTTTTTGGCATAGTTAGATGTCCAAAAAGTAGACTCCTTTTTCTGAAGTGGTCTCACTGCTGTCTGTTCTTGTGACATATTGGTAGTTCACATTGCTCCTTGCTCCTCAAATTGCTCACAGTCCCCTCATGCCTTGAACCACGAGATAAACATTTGAAATTCTTGCTTCTTCTTTCCTGCACACTTCAGTGCCAGCTCCTTCATCTTCAAGAGCAAAACACCTAAATAACCTCTCTTCTGTCCTTTCATGCCTTTCCTAACCTTGCTTACTTTTCTTTACAGAACACAACTCTTTTTTTGCTGCACGCTCTGCTTTTCCCCAGGCTGGTTAACTCCTCTCTATTCCATAATGCTCCATCCTCCTCTCTTCACTTACATCCCTCCAGATACCTTTGCTTCTCAGAACCCTTCTGGTGATGACTCACAGCAATAAAAATGTCAGATCCCTCTTGCTCTTTTCTGGATCTACTCTGAAGAAGCACCAACCATATGAAAAGTCATGGAAAAGGGAGGCTTGCCCTCCTTCTTTTCAAAGGCCAGAGGACTGTAAGAGCAAAAAGAGGGGAAATCTGTGATGGAAATAAATGTTAACAATACTGAAAGGCATGGTTCTAATGTGTTCACATTTTTGCTGGCATGTGACATTAAATACAAGGATTCTATTTTTAAATATAGATGGTTCATAAGGGACTGGTTTAAATAAGCAAAATATGCATTTACAGTCACTTGGTTTACTACTAATGCTGGAAAATGCCAGTTTATAAACACAGCTGAAACATAAGTGAGTCTGTGCATTTGAACACACAAAAAGGTGTTCTGAGTTACAGACACATTTTCCTTCAATTGTGTCTGCCACCACAGTTTATTGTGGAAAAAAGAGGATGATAGAGCTGAGAAAACTATTCTGTTTCCTTTCTAAGTTTTCACCAACAGTTTCACTATAGCTGAATCTGCAGGGTCATCTTTTAATTCCTCCATTGCCTGGGCAAGAAATGCAACTCACCACAATTTTATCACCAAGTAATAATCATTCCATCCACTTCTAGCATAATGCTCACCTGCATACTGAAATAAATTGCTTTGCTGAGTAAGAGATTATTTTTGTCCTTAAATGCTTTGCTGAACTACAGACTGTTTCTGGCCTGTAGGCACAGATATCAACAGATTCTGCCCATTTGGAGCAGATCTGAGCTGAAAACAGGAGAATGCAGCCATACACATAACAGAGAGTGTAGATAACTCGTGCGAAATAAAACAAAGATGTGGCGACTGTGTCACTGCATGGTCACGTGTAAACATTTTTTTCTGTGGATCTGCTGTGAAAAGAAACAAAGTACAGGCAGTGTAACTACACAGTTGTCAGACTGCTAGAGAACCACAACTATGACAGACCAAGGTTATAAATAAGCAGTAATAAAATAGAGTAGATACGCAGTAATATAAGGCCGCATATTGTACATGGCTTTTGGAAAAAAAAACCAAAAACCTTTTAAATATTTGATACACTTTTCAATACTTGACAAACATGTCTCATGACAGAACTAGTTATACCCACTGGAATGATGCTCCTCAGTGCAGTTTTAATCATCAGAGCTATTCTGCACTTAAGACATTCACATGGAAAAAGTATGTCTTGTAAAAATGAGGGAAATCTTTATGAGTAGACAGGATAATTTTAATTTTAATTATTTATTTATGTTAGCTCAGAAGTAGGGAATTCACAGTTCCAAGGCTGAGGCCTCTGCCCATCAAACATCAATCCAGGTTTGCAAAAAGTGCTGTTGAAGGCAGTGAAATTATTGATGGTCGTGGAGCTGGGAGTGAGCAGGTTTGGGGCTGAGGAAATGACTCCACATGGTGTATTTGTCTCTAGGAGCTGTCTCTTTCCTTTGTTCCTTTGTAGGTTCATTTTCACACTATGAAGAAGTTCAGTGAAGTAGTTCAAGCATAGGATGGGAAAGAAAAATCTCTGCAAACATGAATCAAAATGTAATTACTACCAAGAGCCTCAGTGCTGCAGTTCAGTAGCCAGAGCTCCTCGTGCCTTGCACGGGCCAGTTTCTCAGGAGGTTAAATGTCTTTATTTTGTCCAGCAATAGTGAATGTGGCATTGGTCATGTGCAGTAGGAGACACCCACCTGTATGGGCCACACCAATATTGTGCTAATTTCAACTCTGACATGGGCATTGCTGGCAAGTTCTGGCACAAAGGGACTCGTGGGCAGCCTGAATTAGTAAACACCTCTACTACTTTTAGCTTTAAGATTCTAAAGGATCAAATCCTAAACAAGGTCTTAAAATTGGCTGTTAAAAGTCTGATATATTTTTTAAAATTCACAAGTCTCAGTTTTTCTTTGTTGGAATACAAAAATTGACAACACAAATTAACCAGTTCTCCTTTATTTTCACTGAATTTCCTTTTCTAGTCTCAAGTGTAATGTAACCCAGCCAGCTGCTTCTTTTCACTCCTTTACAGGGGGATGTTTATTTACATCTATTCACTGAATTTAAAAATTGCAACCTGAACTTTGTGGTATAGATGATGACATCCTTCTGACTGGTACCATTTCCAACAGCTCACGTTTGGCCCCAGCTCAGTAAAACGTGGTAATAAGGACTGACAGTCACTAGGAAAAAAAAAAGGTCTTAATTCCTACCTGGAAAAAACTGCTCTCGCTCTTCATTAGTGGCAGTTGGAGACTCTCCAACCATTACAACATATCACTCATTGCCTCTCTGATATGATATAAACCCTCAGAAAGACAGGGTCTGGTTATTTTTCATTCTTAAGGTCAGAAATCCGGTGAGTGAACAAACAGGTAGTTAATATTGACCAATATAACTGTGAGAATATTCAGAATATTAGCAGTCTTTAACATTTGACCTAATGATGCAAAAAATCTTGTCCTAAATATGAGAACAATTCTGAGATTCCATATGGGCTATTTGACAGCTGTGACTTGAGGAGAGAGAAAATTTCAGCCATCTAAAAATTGTGCTTTATTCTTTGCCCATTTTCTACCATTCCCACCCCAGTCTGAGAACATTGGCTCAGGAGATCCTCCAGCATTCAGTTCTTTTCCTGGATCTTCTGCAATGCCACAGAGATCATGATTATCATTATGCTTCCAAGTGAACTATTTCTTTTTTCTCCACACCATGCACAGATAGTGTATGACTGTGCTTTGCAGAATACTTAATTCTTCATCAAATGGAAGTGAGTTCCGGCATCTCCCTTGGTTAGGAGCATCTTCAAATCTAATTTATGCCTTTTGAAGGTTTTGTGTCGGGCTCAGATCTGGGAAGAACAACATGTGGGCAGGCTATTGTTGTAATTAATTGTTTGCTTTCTCTGACTGCTCTGAGAATCTGTTCTTTGTCCCGTGTATCTGATAATGTCATGACTCTAAGGTTCTTTATAGCCATAGTAGCTAATGTACCTTAATGCATTTATATTCCAGAGTCTTCAGATGGGCTCCAAGCTGGGGTCTTTTTAACAGAAACCAGAGCAGGGTGGAAGCAGCCTTCCTGATAACCACACATTGGAAGCCTCTCGTTGTGACTCTTCTCTCTTGCTGTTTCCATGACCTCTCTCATTCCCCTCACAGTCTAATCATCCTTATTACTGTAACAAACATCTTGCATTCTCTAATCCGTTGTTCGTAATCTCACAATTTGTGCTTGTCTAGATTGTCACTTTTATAAACAGAGTCCAGTGCCTTCTGTTCCCAAAGCACAGGCATCCACCATGAGAGTGAGTGAGGAACCTTCTTAGGCTCCGGGAGATTTAGGGTTCATGATTAAGATCGCCATAACTTCCAGATGTGAGGTGCTGGCTTTATATATGGAGCAAGGGCATATTAAAATGTAGTACATAAACAGCAACACGAGAAGAAGTCACTGTTAATTTTGCCCTTTTGAAATGCTTGGTTTAAAATCCAGCAGCAATGGGCTTTTGCAGTTAGAATCACAGCTAACAAAAAGTACGACGTGGAAATGCTGAACATCAGAGGCCCCTGTGAGGATTCAGCCCTTCCATCACCATCTCTCACAAGCAGGATTTCCACCTATTCCTACTGAATAAAGAGTCCATCCAGCCTCATCACCTGCCAGGGATGTGGATGCTTTAAGAAAAATAGAACAGGCACCCAGTGATACTTGCTGGCCTTCCCAGCACCTGTGGCTTAGAATTCCTCAGATCTCAAGCCAATATTGATTCTGTAGGTTTAATGAGTCAGATGCACCCAAATACATGCTGTGGAGTCAGTCTAGGCATGTTCAGTGAAGTGTTCTGAGACGTGGAGGTGTCAGGTTTCCTGTCTATGCACTAGTGTTCCTAGAAAAACTTACAGATTAGATACTGGGGCTCTGCTGCATGTGAAGCTCAGTGTGCCTGGCCCATGCCCCAGTATTTCCTTCCAGGAGTCTGCTACAGGTAGCAAACGAGAGGAGCAGAAAAACAGAACAGGAGAGGTCTCTGCTTGACAAAAAGCACTAACAAGCAGCAGTGTTCACTCTGTCAAAGCAGGACTGTCAGATTATCAAAATGACTCTCAGCACTGTAAGCAGCTGTTCAGACTCCAAATGACACTTTCTTACCTGCTCATCAACCATTATCAGGGCTGTACCATAAACCTGGGTTGTCTTCAGCCATGGCAATGGGTGCATTTGATCTCTTTGACCATTTTCTGCACAATTTAACCCAAACTGAGATCTAATATTAAATAATAATTTGTAGACTCATCCATGCTCACTAAAAAGAACCTCATTTCTGGCATCTCCCAGTTTAAGCAGATGAGAAGGACAGCAAGAAAGGGAATTTCACCAATCTAATTAACTAGAGACATCAAAATAAAACTAGTAGGCTATTAAAAGTAATTTGGGGGGAAAAGTAAGGCAATGAAGAGAAGCATGCAGGACAGGAGAAAGCAAATACATGATGGGATGAAAGAGAAGGGGAGTTTAAGCAAGTGATCTTTTGTCAGCAAAAGCAGAGAACATAAAACTAGAAAATACCATGGGATCATCAGAATGGCAGCTGGATGTTCTTTTCACTCATATTATAACAGCTTTTAAAAGGGTGGAAAAATCCTAACTGAATAACCATTCTTTTTTTTTTTTAACAAAGCATATGACTTTCACATTCAGAGGTTTCATTATAACCTCTGGCAACTAAGTGCTAATGGGTTCAGTTTTCATGTCTGCACTTCAGAGTGAAAAAAGGGTCAGAAAAGAGTTGCATTTTTTACTCTTCTCATTTAAAAGAAATTGTGTTTTGACCTGTAAGGAGCCAAGTGCAGTTCACGTGCTTGGTTTCCTCTGTGCTGCACATAAAAACAGGAAAAGCCAGCCTTTTGGCTGTGCTTCTTTTTATTGTTGGTTGTTTGACATGTTTTTCTATTACAATTCACAGCAGGGAGCGTTTATCTCGGTTATGAAAACCAGTTGGGCCATTGTTAGGGAAGAAAGCTGCACTTCCCGAGGAGGAAGTCAAGTGTCTCTGCAGTGTCGAAGGAAGGCATTCTGCAGTGGAAGCCAACACGGGTTGGTGCTGGGGGACTCTGTATGTTTTGAAGGAGGTGCTCAGCCACTCTCTGAGAAATGTCAGGTCTATTCACTTAAAAAAAAGCAAATATTGCATCTTAAGGTTTCTTGTTCTACCTCCTCTTTCCTTCCAAAACAGTAAGAAATATAGTGTTGTCTTATTAATATTCTTTTTTTTTTTTTACAATCTCACTGTTGAAAGCTCATTTTGCCATTTTTCCCCCAAACACAAATTCCTTAAACACTCATGTCAAACACAGTCAATATATTTTTCAGCTCAAAGGTGAGTATTGATTCAAAATTAAGCCATGGGCTGATTTGCTTCTACCTGTCTTTTGGCCAGAGCTTGGGTGGCATTACACCTTTGAGAAGACCCATAAGTTAAATTTATCCCAGGTTGAACAAATGTGATTTTATCTGTCTAGATCAAATAATAAAATGTATTTTAAATATCATCCAAATCATTTGTCAAGGATAGAAAGGTTGTGTGATATTTCAAAGGGGATCTCAGTCAGGAATCAGTATCTGCTCTTTTCAGCAGTATTCTGATCTGAAGTCAAACGTTGCTTTTGCATAATGTTATTGTCAAAATCTGAATGAAGAGCATGGAAAGCAAGATCTTCGTCTTGATTTATATTGTATGACTTGGTCATATATCTGGTAGTGTTTAAAACACATAATTGAATTATTCTGCTTTCTTTTTAAGTAATTATACGCAGTGTACTGGATTGTTATGGTCTGTTAATTTATTGGGTTAACCAAATTATTGTGTAATCTTGTATTTATTATTATTAATATTTCTCTTGGATGAGTATTTGTTTTTGTACATGGCTTAAAAGCCAATAATGACAGTTTTAAGACTAGAAAGCAAAATAAAGATAAAACATAACTAAATTCTCACCTTTTAAACTGCTAGTCCAATGCTTCATTTTATGCACTTGCTTTGGGCTCAGTTTGACCTTTGTAAAATACACAAAACCAGGAGACCAGACTGAAGAGTTCATATTCAGAGTTCTGCCTTGTGGGCTGTGATTTCTTTAATACACTGGCTCTTCAGTGGGTGTTTTAGTGCAAGTTGAGTGCAAGGGCTGTGAATTGCCTGTGAAATTTCCATTGTTCCTTATGACTTTTGTTCTTTCATTAAGTCCTCAACAGTTCAGTGTACTAGATTGCCTGTGTGGGAAAAAATATTTATTCCAAGAGATCTCACAAAGATAAAGTGCTCATTGAATGTAGGTCTTCAGTTCTGGCTGAGGCAAAACAGCAGTACAAGACAAATAATTGGTTCTAATGAAAAAAATACTAAGCAAACAAATTCCAGATAGGGGGGTATTTTTTAGTTTGTTTCCCTTAAGAATTCCATATAGCAAGAATTATAAACTTCCTGATCAAACTGTATTAAAGGTCCAAAGTCCATTTCAGAATTGAACTCCTCCATGTTCCAGTTAATTTTATCTGAAGTTAGGCAGGACCATGTCCATGGGTAAATCATCTAATAGTATTAAAAGCTACAGATATCCAGCATTTAAAACATCCACTGACATCCACTTCATTGTACAAAAATAAAAAACCATTTTGGTAACTCTTGACACAATGTACAGTGTAGGGTTTTTTTTATTGTATGCACTGAAATTGTGCAGTTTCTGCACAGTTTCTTGCTTATAAAACTTACATTGAGATAGAAGTGACAAATGTTAGGGACTGGAGTATTTCCACTTCTACTTCTGGAATTGGAAAGGACCTAGAAATCTTTGGAATATTTAGATGGTGAAGGCACTTTTGTATTGATACAAATCATATTGTATGTCTAAAATGTTAAGATTTGACTTTGTTGATAGAGGGGTATAATTAATACAAGGGTTCAGTGCTTTCCAGGAGAAGAAACTCATTCCCTGGCAATGGATAAATTCCAAAAACATTTTGAAAGGGAGATCAAAAGTGATTTTACTGCCTTGCTAGGTTTGCATCCATTAGCAGAGGTTACTCCTAAAGAGCAAATACTTGCCTTTGAAATGGAGTAGACTGCCTCAGGTATCAGGTGTTTCCAAAAACATTCCCCATAGACAAATACCAAAAAAAATTCTTTATATCTCTCATTTCAAGTGATATTAGTTTGTATGAAGTCATATCATCCTAAAGTGTATTTTAGGATGAAAGTAAAAATATTTCTAACAAGGCTGCTTAATCTATTTGCTTACTATGTGCTACCTCCTCCTGAGACTGCTTTTTTCCTTGACATGAAAAATGAATTATTCATCAGGCATCAGTATATTCTTCTTTCTTCTTAGAAGCATTTCTTGGAAGGAGCTAAAAATTCTGCTGGAGTCTACAATAATATTCTCATGGACTTCAGAAATGGGTAGTTCACACAGGATTGAAATGAATTTGAAAAGAAATTCAGGATAATACTGAAAGGTCATTACGGATATCTCATTGAAACTTGGAAAATAAAGAGGATACCCTTGAAGATAAGAATATAAAACAAGTTATTGGTTTCCTTATGAGGGACAACTGGGTGAAATTTCACTAACAAGCACAACTGCCATTAGTCTGTTTTCTGTCTCTAAAATCATTTAAATATCTTCCCATTTTGAAAATAAGGAAATGAAAACGTGCTATATCACATGCAACAAAAATCATCTCTAACAGATTAACTGTAGGTTCCATTAACAGACCTAAAGATGATCTTTAGCCTTCAGTTTGTGCAGCTCTTCCCGTGCATGCATTTTCATTGCGGGTTTTGCCTGCTCTAACTGTGCATTAAAATCTGCTGTCATAATAAACTCTTCAACAAAAAACCCAGCAAAGCTTCTCACAGAGTAAATTTAATCTCTCTTGCATTTTCCTAATTTGGTTACATCTTCCTTGTCACTATTGTTATTTTTCTGTAATGCAATGGCATCTGTAGGTCTCTGCAGGATCAGGGGCTGGCTGTGCGAGACACTGTGTAAATAGACAGGGAGAGACAGTCCCTGTCCCTAAAGCACTCCCAGTCTAAATAGACCCAGTGGGGAGGGAAGCAGAAGGATGGAGCACTGAAGTGATTTTGCCTGAGGTCACACAACAGTTCATTAGTAGTTTTTGGGAAAGAAGCTGGTCTTTCTGCTGCCCTTCCAAAATCCTTTCCATAAACCTTTCATATGGAGATTGAAATTTTCTTAAACATTTGCAGTTGTAGTGTTGTCCTTACTTAGTGTTGTCTGTGTAGTGTGGTGGTGATTTTCATGCCACAAAGCTGATCCCAGTTCCTTTATGTGATATTGGAATACATCTTGCCAGCCTGATGGGCCTCTGGGGTTATTATTACCTCATAACTGGAGATTCTGTACCAAAGATTCTCAAAGTCTGAGCAACCTGACCTAACTTTGACATTAGCCCTGAGCTAACAAGGGATTGAACTGCACTTCCAACCTGGATGAGTGTACGATTGTGATTTTAGTGGTGACAAAGTCACTTCATTCTCACACTTTTTTTGTAGCTTTGGCAGAAAATCATCCAATTCTGAGGGAGTTCATGTTACCCATTCTGTCAACCCAGCACCCTTCCTATGTAGGAAGGAGCTTTTCTGAAGAAAAAATTCAGAGCAACATTTTCTTTAGGAGGAGCATTTCTGTCACTGCTATGTATTCTGTTCTCTATTTTTTTTCTTTCCCACTCTCTCATTCTTTGTTATCAAAGAAGTTTGAATGAAAAGGAGACCTTTTCATCTGAAGAGTTAATCTTACTCTTGTAACTGTTCCTCACCTGAAGCCCTGAATTATGTCCACAAGAGCCATTTGTGAAAGGCTCACACAGAGGATTATGGCTTCAGGTGAGCAACAAGCAGTGGGAGCAGATGGAATCCCAGGAAGCAAAGATACAATTCTCATGTGAATCCATCTCCAAAAAGAATGCAAAGAAAATATATTCAATGCAGACACTCTTTTAGTGAAACCTTATGGTCATGAAGTCAAAGGCACAAAAGTCAGAAGTTTCAGCAGTAAGGTTTTGTTGTTTTGTTGCATTTTTTCATTAAACTTTTAGCTTTTGTGTCTATATCCCATCCTGATTTGCTGTGGTGGATCTGAGTTAATTTCTGAGTTAAAAGTTTATATTCTAAATTTCTGACACAAAACCACCTCCGTTAGGCACCATGGCTTAAGTTTGCAAACTGTGAGCACAAGTATGTTAAAAAAAACCCCAAAAACCTGAAATTAAGTTTCCCTGTGAACACTGATTTGAGCTTTCTGATTTTCCAGGTGTAAAAACATTTACAGTTATGTTACATGAATAGAAAGCTTTTGTACTAAGTTTTTTCTTTGGTGCTTTTGGGGTTTTTATGTAGTGGGACATTGTGTCATCTGTTCATTGCGACTTCTTTAGTTCCTCACTGAGTTTGCAATCAGCTTCTTGGACTAAAGTAAGGCCTCTGAGGAACCCACAGTAGCCAAGATCACTGGGAAAGCTGCAGACATCTAAGCCTAGCCTAACTTCCAATTTGGTACAAATTCCTCTTACATGGAATTGGTCGTGTGCACGTTAGTTCAGACCTTTGACAAACAGAGTTCTCAGTTCTCATGTTGCTGACTCTGCAATGTGCTATCATGTGTGAAGAAAGGCACACCTGTGGGGACATCAGGTTTTTTTTCCTTCACAGCTGAAGCTGGTTAGTGGCTGAATTACGTGGCCAGTCCAAATGTTTCAGTCTCTCACCTTTGTTAGTTCAACCCAGGTACTTAATTTCCCCACCACCTTTCTTTAGCTGTAAGCATGGGCTGTCTGTTTGGTTTAGAATTATTTTAATGTTTGTGCAGTGACCTAGATTTTAAATGAATACAAGAACTGAAGCTTCCCTACTGGGGTGCTATTTTTACTGCATGGCATTTTCTTTACATTAAAAAACAAACCAAACAACCCAAACGAAACAGAAAACCCACATAAAAACTGCAGTCACTTGAACTTTATTGCAAAAGTCAAGATAAGTCAGGTAAAGGAGACTGTAGTAATGAATTCATTGTAATGCAAACTTTCTCCATTCTCTGCTGAATACAGTGCAGAAGATAATATCTGAATATATTTTCACTCATTTTGAAGACTCCAGAAATCCTAATATAATGCTAATGCATGGAGGCTTCAACTGAGTTTGTGAAGGAGCCTAACATATGGCATTTCCTAAACTTTCTTGGTTGATGCTGCCACCCTGACATTATTTTTTTAAATTTTATCAAGAATTTTTATTTCTGGAATGTATTTGCTGTTGTTCAAAAACCAAAAATATACCTTAGCTGTAATGACATAGTGACATCCTATCCTTGATTCAAAACTTGTAAAACTGTCCTGTGGGCCAGCACCCACAGATACAGGCAAATAGTATATAACAAATAGTATATAACAAATTTTTTCTTTCCTGTCTTACCAGAATCCATTGCAATGGAAAACAGCAAATTTTATGTAGAGATCTGGTTTTAGAGATCTGTGTGTGACTACTGGTGTTCTTGATTATTTTGTTTTGAACAACATCTGAGATGACCCTAAGATTGCTGTGTTTAGAGGTGACACATGAACTACAAGAAAATTATGTTAAATCTGAAAAGAAGAACAAAAATATACCCTCCCCCCCCCAAAAAAAAAAAAATTGTAAAAGTGACACAAGCCCAAGAGTTGTTGCTTGCTGCTGACATGTGAATGAGAGGAAGAAAAATTGTTTCCATCTGCTGGGCAACACACTAATGCCACAAGGGGAAGAAGTATTTGGGCACATCTAAAAGATTCATGGGGATTAGTAAATTGCTGGTGTAAATTCCTAAAGCTGAGTCTATGCCCACAGCCCATGAATCTCTCTGTGCTGTTCCCTTGGCACCCATTATCTGAAACATCCCCTCGGCACTGGGCAGCTGCTCAGTGTGTGCAGCACGGGCACCCCGAGGGATGTCGGCATCCAGAGGTGTGGAGTTCCTGCAGAGAAGGCAGGGCAGGGAACAAGCTTTGGCAGCTGGCATTTGCAGGTGGTCGGGGCCAGGCAGCGTGAGCAGGGTGGGGAGCAGGGGCTGCAGAGGGCAGTGAGGAGCCTTCTCCCACGGGAGCTGGGGTTGGCCAGAAAGCTCGCGGTGAGGTGTGAGGTGTGGGGTGGGCTCAGAGGTGTCGGCAGCTATGCTGAGCTTGTGGGGAAGCTGTGAGCCCCTGGAGACGCCAGCTCACCTGATCCTGGTCTTTAGATGGGGATTTAGAGAAGGGGAAACAGCTTTCCAGGCAGACACGCAGGAAAACTGTCGATACCGTGCCTGTGATTTGGGGGCTGTTTGGAACCTTCCTGAGGGAAAGCTGCTGCCATTAAAGGGACTTTTGTGTGAGCAGAAATGGTGATGCAGAACAGGGCTCTCCCTCACTGCCCAGGAGCTTCCACTGTGGGTGGTAAAAGCCGCTGGGAGTCTCCAGGTGGGGCTGAGCTCCTGACTGAGGTGTTGGGACACCCCAAGGAGCGCATTCGGAAATATATCTGGGACCACACATCGTTCTGAATGCAGCGTTAACTTTCTGGCTCGGGAGGAGTCAGATTTATTAACAATTTGTATACTTGGAGCTTTGTGTGCTGGACAACACATCCTGCTCTCGTTAGTGCTAATTGCAATAGGAAATATGCACATAATCCCCCATCCACTGCCATTTTCCTCTAACAGTATAAGTTTCTAGAAAGCAAAATTAAAACATATATGTAATAAGAGAAAATGCTTACAACTTGACTTTATTTCACCTTAGATCTCAGTGTTTTCAAAAATGTTAAACTGCTTGGTATTAATCAAATCAAGCTGGTTAAATTTGCCTTTTTGATATCAAAAATGGAACTCTGTTTTATGGCTTGAAAGATTGTTTTTTAGGAAGATAAAGTTTTGAGAACCTTTGACTGATCTGTAGTAAAATATTTTGCTGCAATTTCATTTGCCTGAACAAATATTTTTAGAACATTAACAGAAATTTATGGCATAAATTTCAAAGCCTATCTTATAATTTCGTGTACAAATATTTATATACATGGTCCCAAGGAAGTTAAAAATGTAATGTTTTTATAGAAAATATACAATACAGCATATACTCTCCATACAGTATATATTATAGAAAATGAGGGAGGAGGGAAGTTTCTTTCAGTATCTCCCAGAAAATAGCTTTCATTTAAAATACAGCTGATAAATGTTAGCAAACTGAAATTTTATTTTGTAGTACTGATACACCGAGAAACTCAAATATAGAATTAAGGTGCTTTTGATGGAGATTAGAAAACAAAACAGTGACTGCAACTATAGGAACTCTGTGTGTTACAGAGGGCAGCCTTTAGTCTTCTAAAGGCAGTAGATCTGCAGTAAATCTTCTGTCCCACACATCATCCATTCAAATTTTTTGCTTTTCACAGTGAACAGTCAGAGGTTGCTACTCACAGAGTATTTGGGGAGAAATTTGTAATGCGAGTAAAGCCCAGATTTGAGTCCTTGCTTCAAGCCCTCACCCTTGTGCTGATGTTGTTAAAGCCTAAACCTGAGCTAAACTCCCTCTGACCCTCAGCAAGGAATGTGCCAGTGCCCTGAGCTCAGCATAAGGAGATGAGTTCTACCTTGCATATAATGTAAATAATACTTATGTAAGCCAGCTCACAGCCAGCCAATCCAAGTGCCCTCGTTCTCCAATCAGCACGGGCTGTTTTCACTGCTGTTTTGCCCTCCTCCCCTGCCAGATGCAGTTACAGCACTTGGTTCTCAAACCTGCCGAGCTTCACCTATGTTTTCACAAGCTGTCAAATGCCCGTTGTAGCACGTGGAGTCCCTGAGCTGAAGGAGCAAGTCAGGTTGAGGCTGAGCCAACACAAAGCTCTCCAGGACTGATGGGCAGGTCCTGCTCCAGCTGCACATCCCTCCCCTCCCTGCTCTGCCCGTCATCCTGTGATACAGCTCTGAGCCAGTTCACAGAGCTGCATCAGTCTCACTCCAGTGCCTGGGAAAATCATGGAAAAGATTACTCTGGCAGGTATTGAAAAACACCTAGATGACACCACAGTCACTGGTCACAGCCAGCATGGCTTCATGAGGAGAAAGTTCTGCTTCTCAAACCTGATTTCCTTCTATGACAGGATAACCCATCTGTCTGATCCAGGAAAGCCAGGAGATGAATCCTTTTGGACTTCAGGAAAGCTTTTGATGCTTTCTGATGTTTCTCACAGGATTCTTCCAGACAAACTGTCCAGCCCACAGCTGGATAACCGTGTTACACAATGGGTGAGCAACAGGCTCACAGGTCAGGCACAAAGGGTGACAGTGACTGAGGGTGACACCAGGCTGGCACTGGTCACTGGTGGGGTTCTGCTGGGCTCCATCATCAGTGTTGTGCTCTTCAACAACCTCATTAGTGACCTGGACACAGCACCCTAAGGGATACTAAGTCAGTTTTCTGATGGCACCAAAGTGGGAGGAGCTGTCTACTCCCTCAAGAGACCTGCAGAGAGACCTCCACAAATGATGGGGCTGGGCAGTCATCATCTATCTCAAGTTCAACAAGGGACAGTGCCGGATTCTGCACCTGGGGTGGNGAAATGTCCTGAAGTAGTGTCACCAAAATAGTGCCTCTTCTCAAAGTGGTTCTTACTGTGTGACCAGATCAAATGCTGTAACCCATTGTGGGAAGAGCCTGAGCAGTTTTAATTCTGATGCTGATATGTCTTTAGCCTGGGTGTGTGTTTATTGATCATTAATCTAACCAACTGTTGGATTTTTTTACAGTAAAAGTGAAGTTAATGCTCTTGCTAGGAATTTGAAAGCAGTGGAAGGAGATATCCAAGGACTGTCCAGGAGAAACATTCATAGTTACCAGGAGATACTCATATGAAATCTACGGGCTTGGAGGTGGGGGGGAACCTAATTCTGATTTTTCACAGGAGTGCTCAAGGTTAACACCGGGTTATTTTTAAGGATTTGAAGATTTCAGATTGTGATTACTGTTGAGTTTCTTTTAAATCAGAACTGAACAGAGTAATCTGAATACACCTCTTACTAATAAGTTCAGGACTGTGACATTGGGCAAAAGAAATAACCCTAAACGCTTTGAGGACCATTAACTTTAATATTTGCCTGATGATGAAAGAATAGTCCAGGCTCTTTGTCTGGGCTTTACAGTGTATTTCTTTAGCAGTGTGATGGCTTTCCTTTGGAAACATTAAAAGGTTCAAAAATAAGAAGTGCTGCTATAATGCACACTTAAATTCTTGAATAGAAAACATCTCACTTTACATCCCATCTCAGATGTTCAATGTTAAGTGTTATGGGATGGAGCAAAGCCTGCATTAAACAAGCAGTTGCTTATTTTTTTTAATGTATTTATGCTACTGATATAATCTGTCAGAGTAGTTGATGGCTTGTTTATTTTTGCCCCTAATATGATATAAGTGTAATAGTCTTGTTTCACAAACCCAGAATCATCCCAGGAGATGTTTACAAGAATAATCAGTCTGATTCTGTTCCTGAAGTCAAACATCTACACCTTTTTTCAATCATATTTGTTTTGATTTTTTTCAATACTCTATAGAAACTTGACTTCTCACAGATATATCTGATTTTCCTGTCTCTCATTGAAAAATCCCACATTTGAACATACTCTTCTTTTTAAGGGTTAATTTCACCTCTGCTAATATTATATGACTCTATCAGTTATTAATGCAGTCAACTCATAAACACAGTTTAGTGGGTACTGGCCTTGGAAGAACTTTCCAGGAGACCAATATATCAAATCAATTCTGAAGTCCCTTGACCTCAGGATAGAATTACAGGTTTATAATTTACTCAACACTTACATGACCCAGAGAACAAAGGATTGCCAAGTCAGTCAAAACTAAATTACTCCTGACCTTAAATTAGTCATTTTCATGCTATTAAAACTATGGCTAAATCACTCTTGAGAGATTATTTTGAGCTTATAAATCAGGTTTGTATTTATCCATATTTATGCTCACAACCTAGAACTTTGCATGTACTTTAATGCATGTTTAATTATTTTCTGAAAGTTACCAAAGAGCTTAACTCATGGAAGTGTATTAAATGTGGAGTTTATACATATATGTGCCTGTCTCCAAAATGCCAAATTTTCTTGTGAATAATATGAAAATATGTAATAGAATCATGCAAAAATAGTGAGGATAAATAACTGAAGAACACTCCCTCAACACCACTTTTAATTGCATAATCAGGCTGCCATGTTGCAAACTTTAATTTTGAATATAGTTTGATACCTGTCCACAGCCTCTGTGCTCAGGGAAATACCTTATGTGCAGAATTACTTGGATGTGGGTTTGCAGAATCAAGTCCTTCATTAATTCTGAACAAATCTTGGCCTATGCAGGTATTTTTCCTCAGTCATTTGGAAAGTTAACTAGTTCCCCATTCCCTAGGTACTTCCATTAAAGAGCTATTTTGGAAGGTGTAGGAGAGGTGTGTAAACACTTTCAGGGTTTAACTTTACAGCTGCCGGGAATAGAAACTGCATTTTCAAAACATGACCTGAGGTATCTGAAAAGCAACACACAGAGATAATGTATTTTTAAAAACTTCCTGTGCATTTTCAAGAGTCTTCATAGTCTGTAAGTGGCCATTATCAATTATCTTGATTATACTTGTGACACTTTATAATTCAGGGAAATTGTCAGCTGTCCCTCAGACTCAACTGCTTCACCAGTTCATCAGACACAGGTGATTATTCTATAGAGAACACATTTAAAGATGGGTTTGGGTAGAATAAAATGACTTTATTTCCCCGGTATTTCTCACAGCATCAGGCTTGAAAATTTGAGAAAGATTGAAGTGATAATAATAGTAATTTTAAGGTTGGGAGAAGAGCTTAAAACTTGAGATTATGAGGCTTCCTGGCTGAGAAGACTGGTAATAGGAGAGATTAATTATTTTGTTAAATGTGAAGTAAATCATGTTCAAAAATGTTCCTGTCTGATTCCTGGTTTGTCAGCCTCTGCTTGATGTCATGTGAAGTTAGGTACTTTTGATTCATGGAGTGTTGTGTAAACATCTGTTGATTTCTATCTGTTCTGGTTTGCACTTCTGCCCTGAGGTTTGCTTTGAGTTTCAGGTTTGGGCAAACTGAAATTGTCAAAGAAAATTCACTTTAAATTGCAGCCTTTCAAGTGGTTTTCTTTCGAATCCATGCCAAACCTGAGATTTTGCACAGTTTCTTTTTGCATAATAGCCAAGCCAAAAGATAAATTGTGTCAAGCTCCTTTGGAATGGGGTTGAAGTTTATAGGTTTGTGAACTTTTAGAAAACTACACCTGTAATTCATTATCAAGCCAGCTCAATGTTGTGAGGACTTGTTGGAGGACAGCAGAATGCTGGGAAACTTCTGTGTAAGAGAATTAAATTAGAGGAGAAGAAGCATGTTCTTATTTCAGCTTCAAATGGACAGATGGTCATGACTTATTTCACTTTTTGGAGCACTGAAATTTTGGGCTTGAGTACGTGAATACTTGAGCTGCTGTCTCATCTCTGCAGTAAGTTCCTTCAGATCCAGAATAAAGCCAGTTGCTCAAGGAGAAGATAAAGCTGATTTGAGGCAATATCTATATGTCTGTTCCTTGGATAAAAAAAAAAAAATCCATTTCAGTGGGCGTCTTGATAGTATCATTCCCAGGTTTTATTTCATTTTTACACAGGGCTTCCAAGAGGAGTTCTCAGGTTATTGTCAGAGAACAATCAGTGGGCATGTGTCAAATGAAATAAAGATCCTCTTGTTTTGGAGGTTTTCTTTGTTTGAACATATTTCTGTATCTAGATCTTAAAAACAGCCTTCAGCAATGCTAACATAATTAATTGTTTCTATCAAGTGTTCTAATTACAGCAGTTCAGGTGGTTAGCCACCTAAATGAGCGCATAATTATTTAGAAACACTTTTGATTGCAGTACTGGTGTCCTCAAGGCCCAATTAAAAAAACCCAAACAAAACACACACAAAAAAAAATCAAAACCCAAAAGGCTGAGATTTTGAAGCACTAATAGCCGTTATCCTGTTAATTAGATCACCTCGTGTGCACTCAATGGTAAATGGCTATCTTTTGCTTCTATCAGATATTCATTTGCTAATAACTTTCAGTGAACAAAGAGCTGATGATCTTTTACAGGGGGGGAAAAAAACACTTTAAAATGGAGTTTTTCCATGAGAAAACTTTGACAGGCAATGGAAGTTTTATTAATTTAATTTTGTAACAGAAGGAGTGAAAACAAAACTCATTCAGTGCAGGCGGAATTCAGGACACTATTATTAGTGGAAAATTGTCAAAGTCCATTCCAATACTTGAACTGAGTCTTCCCAGGATGATTTGCTGTTTTGTGGGATTCATAGCATGGATATGCCATTCTTGAATAGTATCCTGTAAACCAATTTACATCTTCTCTGAGACATGTGGTCTTCATTCTGCACCAGATAATGCAGTGTAGGGTACATCTGCAGGGAAGAGTCCCAGTTACAGGGAGGAGAAAGGGCATAAACCAGATAAAATGTATTCATTTTATGAGAGGATAAAATATTTCTTTTTTGGAATCAAAAGTGCATTTAAAATAGGAGAGGGAAATTGAAGCATATTATCATTTCAGGTTCAAATGCTTTCAGAATCTTTTGTTTCATAATGACTTTTAAAGTATTTTTCCTTTGTGTTAGGATGGAAACAAAGACAGGAAAATCAGAATTCCCCAGAGCATGAAGGCACAGATTTCCTCACTTACATTGAAAACAGAATTTTTCCTGTTCCTTAATAGTAAGTCACAAGCAATTGGTGTATGAACACTTTCCTTCTGTTCATCCACTGGCTGAGCTAAAGGTCTGCCAGAAAAATAAAAACGCCAAGAGATAGCATCTTTTCCTGAAAGAACAGAAAGAATGCACAACCTTTGAACAGAAAGTAGTTTCTCAATGAGCAAGTGAAATCTCTTAGAAATAAGTAGCTCAGCAAAACTTCTGGTTTCAGTGATTGTTTTCACAAGTGATGCTTGCAACTCCTAGCAAGATATTTATTTCCATAGTAAACTATTGATAAGCACTGCATATTTTCAGTGTTAGGCAAGTGAGACCTGTAGGGTTTTACGCATGTTCGTACATGAAATACAGGGTGGAAAAACAATACGTGTCTGTGGTCACGTAAAGTTCCCTGTGAGGTTCTATGGGTATGATCACTGTTGTCTGCAGAATAGTTCATGCACACTAATTTTTTTTTTTTAAAGATACATTAGTTTTGTCTGGTTTTGAAATGGCAGTTCCTCCAGTGGCAAAGCAATATCCTTTCTTGGCACGTGGGTTTGGAGAAACTGGCGTTGGAGCTCAAAATGGGTCATGATGGAAAGTTGCAAGGACCTTGTGAGAATATTTGTGGGTTTGAGAAGACCTTTAAAAGGTGACTTTGCAGGTGATCAAATAGGAGATCAGTTTGAGAACCAGTTTTCAAGAGTCTTTTCTGCTCATATAAACTTGTTGTTGTGTCCCAAGGCTCAATACAAAACATTAGTGGAGGGCAAAGTCATTTTCTTTGAAGATGGCAAGTTTCAGTGATTCCCATCCCATAACCAGGTACTCACAAATATGTCTGCATCCAGGTAGGATGCTCAGGATTTTGTGCCATTGTGTGGAGGGCCGTGTTAAGCTCTACTGAGTCTTCATGCTGGGATCTCCTCAGGATCCCAGGTGCCACCAAACCTTTTTTCCCTTTGGGAGCTGACAGTGACCAGGATCTTTTATTTCCTCTGTACTCTGCCACCTCTGGGAAAGATTAGGATTTATTTCCTCTACTCTGTCTCCTTACCAGAGTGTCTCCAGCCCTGTTCTGTATTGTCCTACCATCACCTCTTAGTGGCCTTTTTTCAGTTCCTGACTGAACCTGTTCCTTTGTGTTCCTGAACTGGGTATTTTCCAAAGCTGTTCATAATTGTGCTGTGATGTTCATGGTCTAGCACCTACCATCCTCACAGGACTTTTTGTGCTCCTTTCTAACACTTCCACACACAGACCTTCCCATTCATTCTCCATTCTAGCCAGTCTTAGCATTTCCATTATGAATCTCTGTCATTACTGGTAGCATGATTTAAACCACAGGCAGAAAAATAATGAAAAAAAAATGTTGTAGGATTTCAGTCTCCCCTTGCAATTCCACAAGAGAGCAGATCTGTACTCTCTGTTCCCTACACCAGAGCCTGGTCTCCCTGCCAGGCCATGGGCAGTGCATCTGGCACCCCTGAACGTCCCTGGAATAAAGACAGGGCTGGAAAAGGCTAAAATTGCTCTGCTACTCCAGTTAGAGAGAGGAGCCTAGAAGTTGAATACTGACAAATTTAAATAAAAAATAAGGCACTTTTTAACAGTATATAAAGGTCTTTCTATCAAGGCCAGATGCCTTTCTGGAAAGTTGCTTTAGTCCTACACAAGGTTTTTGGCTCAGGGCAAGGGCAGCTGTGTGAAATGCAATCCCCTGCACTGCTAAGCAGGTCACATTTATGATCTAATGGTCCTGTTTGGCTTCAGATGCTATGGGTGTCTTGCACTGCTGAGTATCTGGTGAACAGGGGACTAATTCCTACACAGATTGCTCAGGTGCTCAGGAGAGGAGGAGCAGGGAAGTTGGAGAGGGAAGAATACTTTGGAAAACAGCCTCTGCTCAGGGGTCAGTGACATGGCAGTTTAAGCCTACAGAGCAGTATCCCTTCCTTCTTATCACCATTAAGGGATAAACATATTGTCGCTATTCTTTTTTTCTTTTCCTGCTGAGTCATTCTATAAATAAAATACGACTTCATTTGGGACTGCTAATTGCCTTAAAATCCCCGTGACACCTCCATAATTTAGACAGGTTTTACACCTATTTTATAGACATATAAACTAGAGCACAGCCAGGTAAAAGAACTTGAACAAGATCACCCAGAAACACAGAGGCCAGTTAAATCAATCAGTTCAAGAACCCAGGAGTTGTGTTTCCATAGCCCCTGCTGCAACTACTAAATCACAAGAACTACTAAGGAGAGATCCTGCCAAAAGCCACTGTTTTTTGTTTTTTAAAACCACAAGAAGAATTTTGCTCAATTCTACAGGGTCTCTCCCTAGTACTTGGTGCAGATTAATTAATTACGTATTTTTTAAAAGAAATGTAAAGCCTTGGGCAGCCCAAAAGCCATTGAAGTTTTAATTCTCAGAACTATTCCCTTACTTGACTGTTATCCAGTTCCTATTCAGCCAAGATAGGAATTAAGATTAATGACCCCAAACAAACTGGTATTTCAGAGAATCAGTCTTTGCCAGGCATTATATTCTCATGACAGAAAATCATTGAGGCATAAATACAGCGCTCAGTCATTGGTGTATATTAACAACACCATGTTGTTCCCATAAATGCTGAATACAGCGAAGAGGAAAATAAAGTCTTAAAGTTCATTAATTTTGGTTGGGGCATTTTTTTAAAGTGAGCAAACGAGAACCTATGGAAGAAGGCTGTCCCATTCCTGTGCTGCACAGATGTGAAGGCTATTCAGATTCCAGAAAGGCATCTCTGGGAAGTTGTTTGGGCTTGGTGATGGCTGTCTCTGCAGTGTCTTTTACCAGCTAGATGGTCTGTAGACATTTTTTAAAAGATGAATTGATGAAGACCAAGTTTTAAGCAGAGACAAGTTAGAAAAAAATACTTAGCTGCTAGGATCAGTGAGTGTTGTAATATGTGGGATAAAAATGTGTCATTATCTGCCAGTGTCTGTCCACATCCCAAGAAAGGGTCTGTGGCTTGAAGGAGTTTCTAAGCCAATGAGAACTGGCATGGAGACAGGAGCATTTCACCTATCCTGGGACCAGCAGTAGTGATGGTCAGCACTAACACAGGAAGTTATTGTGGCAATTTCTAGAAGCTGTTTGCTTAGGAAAACAAAAAGAAAAAAGAAAATCTTTCTGTGTTTTCATTTCCACACTGAAAAGACATCCCTATGACATCATCTTGTTTGTTCTGACACTGCAGAAAGAATGGAGGAAATAAAATGGCAGAAAAGAGACCAGGGACTTTTATTTTGCTGCCAACAAAAAATAAAGGAAAGATGTAACCACAATATCCAATGGCTACTTTAGTTCTCAGAGACATGTTCTCAGCAGATGAGTTGTTGTTCAAGGGCAGTTGGGCTCCCAGACACAAGAGCATTCTGTAGTAAGCTTAATTACTCATTTTAATTATGCATTTTAATTAGCAGGGGACTAACACAGTGCTTTTCTCCCACTTTCTCAATAAACCCACTTTGTAATATCACAGAACAAACTTGTAACTGAAAACCCCAACTGTCTGTGGTTGAGAAAAACAACTCCAAGTTCAGGGCTTTTCTTCTTCATGAAATCACACTCAGTGAGCAGGTTACATCCACCTCTGATGATTTTCAGGAGCTTTTTATTTACTTTATTCTGTTTCTGGACAACGTGAAGAAATCACCCTGTGCTGCTGCTTCTCCCAGTGGTTTCCTTTGCCAATATATTGTCTGGCCTGTTGTTCCTCTAAATGATGTCCTAGTTCTTCCTCTTCTGGCAGTTTCCCCTCAGAGCTGTCCCTGCGCTGTCTTCCCTGCCCCTAAATTCCCTGCTGTAGGAAATCTGCTTCCTTTCCCATTCACTTCAGGGAAGGTCAGGTTAGAGGGGCAGGTAGAAGTAGAGGCAGCTGTGTTCTGGAACGAATTCAGAGGCAGCAGTGTGTGTGGGATGGGTGGGTGGGTAGGTGAAGACAACAAATGCCACAAAATCTTCAGCAAAATAACCAGATCCAAGAAAGCAGCCTCTCACAAACTGTGCTCTCTGTACTCTCTCACTTCTGTCTCTTTCCTACCTGGGACTGTACCTGCAGAGGAGGGATGTGCAGCATTCCTTCACAAACTGAGGCTGTCAGCAGAGTGTGGTGAAGCCAAATAGGCCTCCAGGCTGCTCTGTTTTGAGAGGAGCCAATCCTAATTTATTTGTAGCTTTGAGCCAAACACATGCTTGAAAAGGTTCAGGTAAGGATATGGTTAGAACAGAGATGAGGTAGGTTTAAAGGGGAGTTGTGATTAGGAATAAAGGGAAAAGTAAAGTTGTGCCAACATTTTCTGAAATGTTCCCTGAGATTTCAGTGCAAATAGCATCTTATATAATTTCCATGGTGTAAGTGGTGGAAATGCTCCAGAAGTATCTGTTCTTTACAAGGCTTTGATGAAATGTTACAAGACTGGAAACATCTCATGTTATATTTATGTTGTACTTCTCTGCTGCCCCTGGCTTGGGATGAGCTCTGGAATCAGAATCATCGCCTGACAGTTCCAGGTGTTTGCATGTCAGACTCAAGCTGCAACCTTCTCTTAACTCATGTGGTTTAAAAGGCTCAAGGCATTTTGTCTGGCTTGGCTTAGCTGAAGGCAATAATATTTTCATTTATAAGGAAGGTGATTTTTTTTTTTACATTTGGACATTGCAGCTTCCCTCAGTTTTAAAACCACATTACATAAGCTCCTTTCCCCTGTGATGAGAACCATGTCTCTCCACCACTTTTCTCCACCAATAAAAGATCCACATTGCGTGTGACTTCAAATGGACCAACTGCTGCATCTGCCTGCGAGAAGCTCTCTAATTTTATCTTCTTTCTCGTTTCTCTTTTCCCACCCTTCTTGTCCTTTGCTTTCAGTGCTAATAAGATTTCCTTTGAATTTTACCTAATAAAATATCAGCCCATTCATTTGAGATAATTGTACATGGAAAGAAATTAAAGTTCAGACTAGGGATCGATATTCTTCCCAGAAACAGAGCTGGAAAGTGAATAATCTTAATCAAATGTGATGGGCAAACAAAAAGGCAGATGGAGGGCTGAGTTCTCAAGTAACTTCTGTACATTTCAGTTGCCATCACTGATCTAGTCCCTGTTTGTGCTGGCTTAGAAACTAATGCCAAGTGGATGACTCCGGAGCAGATGATGCTGTATGTTACTCTGGGCAGGAGTTACCACGTCATCCAGGGAGCAGTATTAAACCAGAGTTAGTGTGACTCTGTATGTGTTTTCCTACTAAGCAATCAAAACCTGGCAAATGGATGAAGCTCGGCAGTAACCCAAGCACTGCGAGCATGTATCCTCAAACCAGCTTGGCAAATTGAGACAGAGTGCTATAACTGACCTTACTGAAGTGGCATTTATTTTCCACAGCTCATGATGTTACACTGAATAACTCCTCTAATTCATGACACCTGAATAAATGTCAGGAAAGCCAGTCTGGAATGCACGTTCCACTATCTGCAGCCACCCCGCAGCACAGCCTGGGCAAAGTCCATCCCCTGATCCCTACACTGAAGTCAACTCTAATGATTAAAAAATGCTGCTGGACTGAAAATGCATCCCACTGTTAACAGGCTTGTTTGGAGACTTGAGCTGTGCCTCAGCATGGCCTGCAATAGTTGTAACTCTGCCTGGCTTTAGGGTCCATTTAGGCATCTCTTTTTCACTTAAAATATTCCCTGACTGCTCCAAATAACATTAAGCTGGAAGTTATCAGACTCCATACAGAAAAAGAAAAAGAGTACATCTGAACTGGCCAACACCAGCTTTTAACAAACAGAATGCTATATCAAAGAAAGATTATAAAAACATCCCTGTGGGATAGTTTCTACAGTTGCTTTGGATGTCATCATCTCTATTTCCTCCTCTGGTTCAATTATTTTCAACAAAAAAGAAAATGTTTGGCTTCTTTGGCTTAAGCTACTGCCTTCTGCAGTTTAAAAAAAAAAAAAAAAAAAAAAAAGCCATTTTT
>VZTH01019685.1:610914-657060 GCA_013397815.1 Aleadryas rufinucha
AAAAAAAAAAAAAAAAAAAGCCAGTCTTAAATACATCCAAGTGTTTTAGCTGAAAGTGATGCCTTTCAGTGATGCCTGGGCCCTGAGCAGGGGAGCAAATCCAGGCTGCAGTGGCACTTGGGCATACAGCTTTCTCACCAGGCTCTGCACCCACATGGGCACAGCCAGAACCTGCAGAGAGGAGGCTGAACCAGCCAAGAGGGGTGCCCTGCCCCAGCCCTTCCAGAGCAGCTGCCAAGTGGTTCTGAGCATCCCACCAGGGTGGGGACTGTGTGAACATCCATGATCCAGGACCACCACCCTTCCTCCCTGCCCTACCACAGTGATGGCCCAAGAGCCAAACTAGGAACAACTCATTGTAATTAAGGATGGGTTTGAGCCCTTTTAAAATTGAGCATCCTGCTGAGAAACCCTTGAGCAGAGAGGTGAGGAACTCTTGCTGCTTTTCTTCAGTAGGCTTGGGTCCTATTGAAGACACATTTAGAGATGATGTCAGTACCATTTATGGATCCAAGGATATGTTATCTCAGTAGACATTTCATGGTATCCATTATAGTTAAAGATGTTGCAAGCTTCAATTATTAATTTATGTGCTCATAACTTTCCAAAGCCAGATCACTTCTGTTCAAATGTCATTTTCTTCTCCTTTACAAAGCGTTTTAGGGGAGGGTTTTGACAAAACCTTATTTCGTGTTGTTTAGGTTAAAACTTGGAAAAGCATGGAATTGTGTGTCAGTAAAACTCTAATTATATTCTTCTGAGCATAACATACAGACGAAACAACCCACCCAATACTTACCACCCACCCCACCTCAATGTGGTGGGCTCCATGCTTATGAGGTCTAGAGCTTAAGCTTGGGTTTCTGGGTAATTTTTTTTAAAATAAATAAATTTTTTGAAGTGCTGGAAAGCATCTCCGTGTGTGTGTGTGTGTGTGTGCCACTGCCCTCTGGTGCACAGAGGCAGGAGAGTTTGGCTGCTCTGTAGGGACAGAGGTCTGGGCACCCACCCCTGTTCTTGCTTAGAGCGAGTGCTCAGGTCCCACTGTTTGGGAGCCAGGCTATGAAAGGAGTTAAATCCTCACCCCCAAGGGACTTAGAAACCACAATCTCTGTGCAGATCTGCCCCTTTCTGTCTGGTGTCCATAGAAAATGTGCAAAGGTGGTGTCCATCACACCCCTCTTAGGCTGTTGTCTCATCAGCTGCATATCCCAAAAGATCCGGGAGATTCGCTGCAAGTGGTGTTGCGCTCCTACTGAGATGTACCAAAGCAGGGCCTAGAACATGTCTATCCTTTGGTTCTCTCCTGGTGGATGTTTCTGGCATGTGACAGACTGACACTTTCAAGGCTGAAAGAGTTTTGCCTGATCCAGGGGGATTGGGATCAAATAGAAGGTTTAGCAGGGTAAATATGTTGGATTACATTCAGAGATAAATGCAACCTGGTCAGTAGTAGCTGTAATTATCCATTAGGGACATTAGTGGTAGGAAACCTATGAAAATCAGCTAAAATCTCTAAAAGTGTTTAGGATCATGGCCACACTGCCCCAACCCCCCATCAGGAGGATAGCTCTGCTTGCTGTGCAGAGCAGGAATTTATCTCATCTGGTGCAGCTCTCTATCACCTGGAGCTGCTGTGGTCCCTGGGAATTTATTTGGGCTATTAAGATGACTTATCCACATGTCTCAGTCTATGGATTTGCACCTTTTCATGCTGTTTTTCCTTCAAAGTCAGGTTTCACACATTTCTGACTCTCAGTTTAACACTAGTGACCATCAAATCTGAGAAGTTACTTTTATTTCAGAATTTGCTCCCAATGAGATTGGTGTGAGTTCTGCCAATTGGAACATGATGATATCAAGTGCTTTGGAATGATAGTTGGGTGACCTTCTTAGCTGTATTTCACAAATAAATGACTTTTCTCTCTAAAAATGAGGCCTATTCAAGTGTGCATCTAGTTCCAAGAGTTCAGTCTCATGGTTTTGAACACTTAGCTTGATACCACATTGGAAAATGTTCTGTAGCCCTGATTTCTGCTGAAGGAGGGGAATTAGGAGGAAAGTACTGCCTTGGTTTGGTTCCATCTCCAACTTCTTTAAGCTTGTCTATTTAAGCCTGTTTAAACAGTGCCTGAACCATCTCATATGGATTAGCCTAATAAAAAAACCTTCAAGTATATATATGAAGTTTCACATCATTTATTTCTAGGGAATGATTTCAAGCTTTTATCTTAACAAGTCTTTAACTTAACAAGGGAGGCAGGCTAACCCCTAAACTTTAAATTGTGATTCTTTTCTGGTTATTAAAAAAAAAAATAGTTGTAGGAGCTGACAAAGATTTCTCTATCAAGTCCATGCCATTTGCAAGCAGAGTGTCACCTCTGTTCTAGTCAGCAGCCACAGGAGCTCAGCTGGGGCCCTGTCAAGATGACAGCTTTTTTTGTCACCATAATAAAGGTCCTGCAGGCTAAACTACTGGTAGCCAGTCAGTGACACTTCTGAAATCCCTTTGACGGGCTTACACAAATGTAAAGATTCCTCCTCAGCAGTGCTGCTGGTGGTGTACAGCAAAGGTGGTTCTTTAGTTGTGCTCACCTTGCCTTGTCTTCTGTGTGTTTGCATGTGTGAGTGTATTTATGTGGGTATGTGCATGGATATACACAGATAAATGAAATATGAGCATATAGGTAGGACAGACACCTATTTGTGCATGTATTTAATATTCTTCTGGGACTTGAAGTAGAAAGAGCAAGAAAAAGCTACTGAAAGCTTATTTTAAAAGCCTGTGGCTGTGGTATCTCACCGAAGCAGAAGCTCTCAGGCACAGGGTGGGATTGCTGGGGTACAGGGCCAGGAGCTGGACTCAGTGATCCTGATGGGTCCCTTCCAACTCAGCATATTCTGTGATTCTGTGATAAGCACTACTTTTCCCAAAGAATAATTATAAAAATGAATAATTATGCTAATTCTTAAAACATAGTCCCTGCTTGTTTAGCCTTTATTTCCTTCACTTTGAAATAATCCACTGTAACCTTTCCACTTTTTAAAGACTTTGTCTCTAAACTGTGGCACCCAAATAGGTGTCCAAGCCAATACTTCTTTTCCCCAGCCAGACACTCTGGGAAGAGGCAGCAGATTGTGTTTTCAGGAGACTTGAGAACCTTGCTGGAAAGCTTTGCTAGGGTTATCATCACATGTCAAGGATGATGTCCATATAGAACACAGATTTACCAACAATGCAGCTTCCTTGGAAAGGAATTTTTTTTTTCTTTAGTTCACTCATTTTGAGTGAATAAAGGAGTCCATGGGGAAGGAGTCAGTCCTTAAAGAAAATACTAATTCTTGTAATTACCATGTTCCTGCTTCCTCTCTACGCTGCCAAAATTCACTGTAAAGAAGAGGTGTGGTCATTAATTGCCAGCCAAATGGCACAATTAATGTTCTGTAAGTGCAGGATCCTCTGGGTGAAACGATATAGCTGAGTTATAAAATGTCCAGTTCTGTGTTTGAATACCCATACAGACACACACACCCACTTGTGCTGAGAGGGGGTGTTGTGTTCATTTTTATTTACTTTTTTTTTAGGATGTGACACTTTGATTTTTCTTTCCTTCCTAGAGAGCTCAAAGTACTTTTTAAAGGACTTAATTTCTGTGCAATAGAGCTCATGGGCAAACACTCAATAAATGCAAAATAAGGAATGCACTCATAGTTCTAAAAACATTTCACATTCTTCAAACTGATGCCAGTTGTGTGTGTTGACAGTAATCCTGTCTAATCCCTTCCACATGTATTATCTCTGTACACCTGCTTTCATTGTCTCACTTATCAGTTTTGAATACTTAGAACCACAATTTGCAGGAAGGCAAAGCAGCAGAACAAAGCATTAATGCACACACAGCATGCTATGCTGCAGTTTTGCATTGTAAAGATAAAACACAGTGTAGATTTTGATGCTTGGAGTCAACATCTTCCATTAAGACATTTTTCCTCCTTCCTGCTCCTCCCCCCCCCCCCCCCCCCAGCTGATGTCTGTCTGTGTTTGTGTTCCTTGGCAGACTGACTGAAGCACACAGAACAGCTGTGAAAGTTATCAGGAGAATGCAGTATTTTGTGGCCAGAAGAAAATTTCAGGTGAGCAGCAGGATTAATCACAAGTGCAGCTCATGAGCTTGCGTGACATTGAAGGTGCTCTCAGAGTGGCCTTGTCTTGGTGAATGTGGTTGTAATAAGTCAAAGGTATTGTTGAGGTTCTTGATCTCACAGCTTTTGTGGATTTTTTAATGGTGTGGGCAAAATTATCACTGATCCATGGGTGTAGTATGACACAAACCCCTGACTTTGTGGAGTCAGCATCATTATTTTTTCACTTCTCCTTTTTTACTGCACTTGTTTTTATGGGTTCTGTTTATTTTACTATACTCACCAATACTTACCTATCCACTAGCAGAAGTGAAGAAAACACTCATGCTGGGGCAAAAACACCTCTGTCAGGGTGTCTGCAAAAATACTGACCATAACAACAATGTTATCAATCATCTGATCAATGAGGGAGTGTTCAGTCCCATGCTATGTATGGCTGACAGATCAATAGGTCTCACTGACGAGTACCATGGGTGCAAAGTTGCTTTCACAGATGTGACCCACATTTCCAAATGTATTTCCCAAAAAGGGACCTCATAGGCCATATTTTGTAAAATTATGGAGCATCTGCCTTCTGGAAATTTGCTGTCTTTATGAAGTGTTCAGTTAATTCTCTCAATCAGGTTACAAAGTGCTCAAACTAATTGTGCAGCATTGAAAACACCATTTCATTTTGCCTGTTTAGTGAAACTTCTTATGATAAAACTTGTTTGGAATGTGATCCTGATATCATCATTCTCATCATCCATGGGCTGGAAATGCCGTGGAAATGAAAAATTAACTTCTGGACTGATTTTCAAAGCCCTCGTTATTTCCATCTCAAGGTTCATGCTTTTTTGTCCAAGAGGATCCACTGCAAGTTAATGGCCTTTCATAATCCTTTTGAAGAGGTTTTAAAAAAATAAATCAAAAGCTTACATTTCAGGGAAGTTTGATTAGAGCTGAGCACTTAAATGCAAAGGATAGAAGTCTGAGATAAGCTCCCAGGACTCAGAAGACTCTGAATTAGGGCAGACAGAATAACTTACATATTTCTGAATCCCGTGCAGACATGTTTCTTCAGATAACCCTACCTTTTGAAAGAAGTCTAGAAGAAGTCAGTTTGTTAAAGTCAGCAAAAACCAGGAGAACAGGATTATATTGTAAATATACCAGAGAGATAAACACTATGGGAAATTTAAAAAAAAAATAATAGAGACACCAGTTCTGGAAAATAAAATCAGTTTATAAATGAGTTAGGTTAAAAAATAGGGTATTTCAAACCACCAGAGACCTAATGTTCTGGAGCTGTCAGCCAGTAGCAGTCATGCCAAACCTTAAAAACTGAATTTCATCAATCAATGGAGAGAATTCTGTGAGCCAGTGACAGGCAAAAAGAAGAAGAAGGAATAATCTTTTGTTTCTTCCTTTCTTGAGGCCAGGAAATACAGTTTATAGGACTCCCCATGCTAATTAGATTTTGGGAGTTCAAAGCTGGGTAATATTATTTAGTTTTGCATGCTGACTGTGGAATACTGAGCTCAACTGGCCAGGATTTGGGGTTATGAGCAGAATGAAAGTTAAAGGAGTTGTTCAAGTTCTGCATTTACCATACTTCCCTGGAAGCCCATTACCTCCTGGCTTCAGTTGTATCGTTCTAGCATTTCCTAATAAAAACATGACAGGGGATTGTGCCAAAGTTTGGCAGGACATAAGATGCCCAGATCTAAAGCTTTATGGAAAAAGAGGAGGGAAAAATGGTGAAAGCTGGAGGGATATTTTTGCTCAGCTTCAGAGAGGACTCGGGCAGATTGCAGTGTCCAGCACTTTGCAACTACAGGATTCGGAGCTGATGGTTTGGTGAAAGGGATAACAGACAGAGGACTCCTTTTGAGGGGGAAAAGAAGTTTCACTGGGAATGAGTAGAATTAATTCTGCACATAGTAGCCCATGGGGGAGAGGGGAGGGGAAGACTCCCCAGCACATCCAGGCTCTGCGCCATGCATGGTGTTTAAACAGAGAGTGTCCAAAGGAAAGGACACTGGATTTAGCCAAAATGCTCTCCAGGCACCCCCACTAGTCCATCTAAAGAGTGATACTGGCACTGCTTCTCGGGGTGAAGACAATAGGCTGCTTTTCTGGCCAGAAATAGTGATGTGTCAGCATCTGCAAAATGTGGAGCTGGGCGGGGGGGGGGAACCAACAAAAACCACAAATGATAAAACTGAAAACTGAAACCTCCCTCCCCCGCAAAGCCTCTGCTCCCAGATGCACTCAAATGCACACACACGCACCTCCAAAGCCACAACTCTTCTGAAAGTGTTGGTGCAGGTAAGTGCTGAGTGCAGGGAACACATTTTGTCACGAAGAGCTCTTGCTTCTTCAGTCATTTCACAGGATTTGTTTCCATTCCAGTTCCATGCTTTCATTTGAAATTTCTAGGACCGTGTGGCTGCCTTCCAAGCATGACTCCAGCACATACTGTAGGTGTTTAATGCATGTGTGCAGTGGTGCATGCTAATGGCTCTGGCTGAGGCTGTGACAGAGTGCAAACAGACAACAAGATGACTAATGAGCTGTTTTCAGTAATTTCCAATTACTAGATTTGCAGTTTACCTTTGCTTTTTTGTCGCCCCCTTCTTTTCTTGAGTCAGAGCCAAAAAGGGAGACATCTTGCCCCACATTTGCCATAAGGGTTCTCAAAATGCTGGTCATTCCAAAAGGCCGTGATTTGTGTGTAAACCTCCACACACACATTGATTTTACTTGCTAAAATTTCACCATGCTGCACTTTTTATAACCACATCACTTCATGCAAATTCTCTAGACTTGTTTCAAAATTCAGCCACAGTAGTTGCAGCAAGAAACCAAAGCTTGGCAGAAGCATCTGGATTCTCATTAGGATGGGAGTAAAGCTGGGCAGGTGGCAGTTTTTTCACTCTCTTGCATTTTTTTATCTGTCCTCTTTTATTTGAATTGCACCTTTTTTCTGATCTCAGAGGTATCACAAAAGACAAAGGAGCACAAACAAAACCCACGTGCGGCAGTCTCCTGACTTATGCAGAGCATCTGTCCTCCCTGTTCCTCAGGCAGCAATATTTCTGTCACCAGACATCTCTGGTCTTTTGATTGTGGGTCCACGTGCTCTGAGTTGGGCCAATCCCTGGGGTTCAGCCCCCTGACATTATGATTAACAGATGGCTTTGGAATGAGCCAGGAGATACCGCACATGAGAGTCCCAGATAAATTATCCATCTTGGGTTCGTGTTTCCCAAATACACCAGGAAGGGCTAATATTTTGCTCAGTATGGAGTAACATGAAGACATGACTCTAACTGACAGTAATGAGAATCATTTGGCTCCATCTCCACAACAAATATTCACTCCCACAACGGCTGCATAGTTTTTATTCATTACAACAACTGTTGCAAAATGGCAGGCAAATAAGCTCTGGAAGATAAAAAAACAGAATGAAGGCCTGTCTGAAATAAAAATCCAGTTTGACCAATACTCACCTTTCAATGTGGTGCCTGCCTCCTTTCCCAGCAAGCTCGGAAGCCATACGATGTCCGTGACGTGATTGAGCAGTACTCCCAAGGACACCTCAACATGATGGTTCGTATAAAAGAACTTCAAAGAAGGTAGGCCCTGTCTACCTCATGAAATATCTGATTTCTCTAGTGCCAGCTGGCTTTAGGAGAGATGTGTGCTTAATGAACAGTAATTGTCCAAAATTGCAAGCACAACAGGGAGCACAGTATCTAGAGGATTTAACTTGGAGCCATTTTTAACCCTTTTTATGACCAAGTTTACAATTATCCTTTATTCTCCTCTCCTTTTTCTCCAAGTGGAATTAAAAGAAATGAAGGTGCATGCTGTGAAGTTTATGGTGTGATCCAAGCTTTTCTGTCCTCTTCTTAGAAAAGGAAAACTTTTCAAATAATGATTTACCTTTCTGTTTCCACTCTGTGGATCTCCACAACTGAGAGAAATCTGTTTCACTTGTGCTGCAGTATCTGGATCTTTTCCCTGCCCACATTCCTCCATGCACATGCTTTCTCCAAGTTTGGGGTTTGAAGCTGAAATATTCTGCCACAAAACTATTCTCTTCTGTTTCAGCACAAAGTGCTTTTCTCTTTACAAATTAATGCTGTGGACAGGGACACCAGAATGAACTCCCCTGGCCCTTAAATGAAATAAAAAAAAAAATCCTATTGAATGGAATCTACTGTGTCAACATACATAGATATTAAATCTGCTGGCATGAGGCTCTAGGAATAGTTGCAAATGTTATTAAGAAGTCATTCTGTTTGTATAGTCTTTGTTATTAGATTACATAAGACACAGGAGAACTATGTTTTAGTTACAACTTGAAAGTCTGAGAAATATTAGTACTCATGAAAATAACAATAATAATATGGTTTGATTTTGGAGGAAAAACTCTAAAGAGCCAAACTGCCGACTGTGTGTGCAGAAAGTCATGCTGGTCTCATGTTTTTGCTTGTTTTGGTTTGGGTTTAGAGCTACTGTAAATTCTCATGTAAATTATGCTGCTGTACTTAGCAACAGAGTTTAAGTTGCTTGGTAATTGCCCTGCTGGTAATTCTCTGTTTGCTTCTCAGGTTGGACCAATCCTTGGGAAAGCCAGGTCTTTTCCTCCCAGGTATAGTGACTGCATTTTATGCAAAATTATTATCTTTATAACTTAGGGAAAATACCCTTGGCTACAGTAATGTGGATTTATAATCCAGCCAATTATACATGAATGTAATTCTGTTAATAAGCCCTGGAATCTCTATGTAAAGACAAATGCCTTTCATTCAGATGGTAGTGGAGTAAATGGAAATTAAGAATAAATGTTAAAATGTGTATTAGTACATGATGAGTTAAAAATATCCTGAGGGAAATTCTTCCACAAAAATATTCTTTCTAAATCTTTTGGGCTGGGATTACAATACATGTTGATTCCACTTAAAAAGGTTTCTTCCTTTCTGAGCTCAAGTCCCATATCCTCAAGTGACTTGGAGCACAGCTGAGGGTGGCAAAGTAATTTCAGAGCCTCTAAAAAATGGCATGTTGTCAGTGGCTAATATTATCAGAACAAGGAATATCATTCAAAACACATTTTCAACATCTGATTGCTGCAGAAGGCTCAGTAGTACAATCCTTTTTCCCTGTAGCTGGTTTTGGACCACAGGAAAAGAATCTGTCAGCTTGAATACTTCTATAAATATTTATACATGGGAATTCATTGCACAATGTGCAAGCTAAATTTATGGAAAAATGTCCTTTACCTCCAAGAATGTATTATTTTATTTCAAGTACTGCATTACCAAACTGGAACTGCAATTTGTGCTCAAAACGACCAGTGTTAGAAGCACTTTTTATCAAACAGATTCTGGTTTCAGAGGAGATGAACAATTAGAAGCTCTGTGTGAAATAATGTTCTGAGAGGTTCAAGAAGCTGAAGATGTTCAGGAAGTTTGGTCTCACCAAATCTGGAGTCAAAAGGGTCATAGAAACCACTGGGAGGGTGTTAGGTGGGCCTGTGGCTTTGAACAACTGTTGGAAGGAATCTAAAGTACCAAGGAACTGACTGGAAAAGGTAGAATAGTGGTTAGGGATGCAGAAGCTGGTGAGCTCAGTTAGGGGTTTGCAAGACCAAAACCAGAAGTTATTTGATCTAGTAGTTATTTTATCTAAGCCCTCCACAAATCCAAAAATAAGATAAGTGGTTCCAGAGAAATGGTCTGCAGAACTAAACGAAGAGTTAGTTTGCAATTACTCCTGGTGTTATCCAAGCTGCCTTTACTCCCAGGATCTTCGAAGTGGTGAACAGTGAAGAGTGGGTGCAGTATTTGTCTGTTTGGGGTGAAAATAGACTTTTGCACTGTCCTTCTCTGCAAAAAGGGTTATCCCTGAGTTTCCCTCAGAATGCTTATTCTACACTGAACATGGATTTTCAATATAATACTTTTCCAGGCATTGCTAAAACCCTCATTTTTAACAATATGGGTGTTTTCCCCCTGACTGTGTTATTTCTGTACTGATGACAAGCAAAAAAGAAATGACAATGCAAAGAAAATTAAACTGCCAAGGAGAAAAACATGGAAAGAATTTTCCTTTCCAGCTCCTTTTATTTTTCTTCCTTGTTTTATTATACTCCCATTCAAAGAATCTTAAGGTCTGATTCCAAGCCCGTTGAAATGAACGGGAATCTTTCCAGTGACCTCAGTGGGGTTTGGATCAGGCTGTTATTGAAATCCTGTTGTGGACTTTGATAATATTATATAAAGTAATTGCAGCCTGTCTATAGTATTATTACCTTTCCAAAGTGAATGATGTCATAAAAGACCCAGAATCTGAATTCACTGGAAGCAATTATTGTTATTTTTCAAGTTAGTTTCTCCAAGATAAAAAGCCCTAAAAGCTGTGTTAAAACAAGATAAGGATGCGAGAAGAGAATAAAAGCCGTGCTGGGTCAGAGCAGTCCTGACTCCAATGGAGCCAAGAGCAAGGTGCTTTGGGAAATGTGTAAAAAAACCCTCCAGCCTTCCCGTGAGTCTTCAGCCCTTTGCACATCAGAGGCTTCCTGACAAGGTTTCAGTGTATTTAGTGTCCAAAATGGTTTGTCCTCAACGAACGTGCCTAATTACCCGTTTAAACTTATAACATGTGCCATATTTTGTACAAAGAATTCTCATCATTTCACCCTCATGTGCATATTGTGAGGAATTCTCCCTTTTTGCTTGTTTTGGTCTTGGCATCTCCTACCTTTCTTTGAAACGCCTACAAGCAGGAGTGGATTTAAAAACACTAAGATAATGAATCAGTTTTCCAAGGACCTGGACCCCACTTTTAGTTGTATACTCAGAAGACTCTGTTTGGGTTTCATTGGAAGCCTGTCCCAGTGTTCCAGGGGGCACAATTTTGTCAGATGGAACAGATTCCTATCATAATAAACATATGCCTTAATAATGGAAAGTGTTCATGTAGAGGCAAAGAACATACTAATTAAATTTATGGAATCAACAAAGTAGACACATACAATGACACAAATAGAAAGAGGGTCATACTTGACCTTCACTACACACAATGGAATTAACTGCTTTTGAATGCAATTTTTGAAACTTACTGTAGCTTTTCAGGGGCAAAGGTGAAGGATAATGCCAACGTAAAACCCAACAGTGTTTGGGTTCAGAAGAGTACACAAAAAGCTGATGTTTATCTGCAGTTTATCTGAACCTTCTGGTTCTGCATGACATGAGTGGGAATGCCTGAAGAAAAGGGCTTTTTTGCAACATTTTGACAGTTCCATTGTTTGCTTTTTTTTTCCATTAAGTGCCACCTAAGCTTTCTGATACTTCTCCCTTCCCATCTGTTAAGAAAAAATTGGGTCACTGTATCGTTTAAAGCGTAATAAATACGCTCAGCTTAATTTTTATCTTTTTTAAAGTCAATTAATATTTGAAATGAGAGATACCCACATTTCTGCAGGAACTTATGTATCCCACCCCTCCTGGAGTTGAAAATATTTTGGCAGTTTACTTTTTAGGCTGTCCAAAGGAAAACACAAGTGCCTGATCCAGGACTATGCCTTTCCTTTTTTTAATTTCTTCTACCAATCAGCTGTGAAAGGCTCTGACTGACAAGAAAAGAGACTCCAACCAAAAGTCACTATGACTGAGGCAACTTTGTTATTTGCCATGTTATGAGTTTAAAGGGGCAATCCTGACCTTCTTTTTCAGCAGCACATACAGTTTACAAACCCAAGGATCCAGCTCTTGCCATAAGCTCATCACAATTATCCCTACATGGAGCTTTGGCAGAACTGAAGCAAACACAGGTCCAGAAGGCTGCATTTGCACCGAGTTAGCCAGAAGAAGGCAGCGGTGTCTCCTGGGCTGGTCTGCTTTCTGAGATACCATTTACAAGGGTTTTCTGATGTCTTCAGCAATCTGGAATATTCTTGGTGTCACAATGGTCAAATTCCTCATTTCCTGCTTAAAAGAAACTGACGGCTTTCAGATAAATTTGAAATTTTTTTTTAATTAGCTCCCCTCTAGCTGTGTAAAAATCATGGAGGGACTCTCGCTCTATAAAGAAGAGTCGGTTCCAGCTTTTACCATTTTCAGACCATCTCTCTGCAATTCATACACTGTCCTAATGCTCCTCATAAGTACTTTTTCCTAACCAAAGGAAAAAAATTGATTTTCTTTAAAGTTTGTTGTATTCTGATGAGATGGAGCACATGAACTGTGTGAAAAAATAAGATTATGATGCAATTCCTCCTTTGATTTGTTTTCTTCCTCCTGCTCATATCAGTATATTATTTATATCATGTGCTTCCATTTGGGGAAAGAGTAATCATCTGTTGAACTGCTGTGAAGCAAACCTAAAAATGTTTGGGGTTTTTTATTGGTTTGGTTTTTTGTTTGTTTGTTTGATTTTTTTTTAACAAGAGGCATCTCTTGTTCTTCACTAGGAAAGTAGATGGGCCAGCTTTGTGAAAATATTAGGAAATGAACACAGGATTGTGTTGCTTTGAAAGTAGAATAGTATGCATACTCAGGAAGGCAAAGACTTTCAGGGAAGAAATGTCTGTATTAATAAATATATACTGATGTTATCAATCTATATTAACAGCTATTCAGTCTCCTGAATTAGAATGCCTATTGCTTATTTACTAGTGTTTTCTCTGATTCAAATATAAGTATATAAAATAATGGGTTTGTATCATGGCAATCATGTGATACAAGATCTTTTCAATATTTTGTTTTATTTCTGAGTTAAAATTTTTCCATATATATTTTCATCCAGTTATAAGAAATTTTGCTTCCTTCATCATGATCATGCCGTGTATCCTTTCCCTCTGTGCCTTTCCTGGAAGTGTTCCAGGATTGCTTAGATGATCTCGGTTTTATTGCAGCCCAACATAAAGAGTAAAAACTCAATACTAAAGGAAAGTTATTTTGGATTACAAAGTGAAGACTGGAGGAATTTAGACATTTCAGATTTATAGTTGGCCATGCAATCTTTTCAACTCTGTAAAAACAAATAATCTAATAATGTAGGAAGTCTAAAATCATCTATCTAAAAAAGACTCCAGAGAGAAAACATAAACATGAGATAGAAATCAAATGTACTGGAGCGACTTTATCTGAACTTGTGCCCACTCTCCTCACCCCAGTGTTCAGTGCATTGTGCACACACCAAGTTTGCTTTTAAAGATGGTCTTTATTAGAAGGAAATCTTGTAAATTAGGGCTGGGTGCTGTTCCCCATGGAGGCTGATAAGAAGCTGGGGAAGACTACAGCATTTTGTGACTCACATAGTCTGCATGCCAGCAAAGGGGTGCATGAGACACAGCTCATGCACATGTTACACCCCATGTGCATCATTCCTTCCACTTCTGATTTTCCACATCTTATAGCAGTGCCACGTGCCACAATACAGCTTCTTACTGCTTATCTGCTTCCAATAGTCTTGTTTTCTGTTCCACACAACTTTCAGGAATAACTAAAATAGGAAACACTACTGACTTGTTTTGGGATGTCTTGGTGATTATCTGAAGAATGGAATTAGAGCTGGTGAGGAAATGATTCTTTTTTTTTTTAGAATAAGACAAAGCTTTTTGAAGTATTTCTTCAGGTTGGGGGGACTTTTTGGGGTTAGACCTAAGCAAAAACCTGCCCCTAAACACAACCTGCCCACTGCTGTTCAAACCACATCCCGAATTAGAAATCCCTAAAGTCATTATTTTTTCTGATATATTCTTTGAAGGATGTATCTACAGATTTACTAACTAGAAAGCAAACAGCAGAGAAAATTATCTCATTTTAGGCAGAGATGAACACAGAGATAAACTTGAGCCTCAGCCACTTATATTTTAAGAAGTTTCTGGGGTTGTGAACAATGAATAGCACACATGTGTGAGCCAAGCTGTGTCATTTATTGTCTGTCCTGCATTTTCTTTCCTAACTTTATTTGCTCCTGCAGGTTCTCTGGGGAAACACTTCTCTTTTCTAAGCCTGCTAAGAGGCGCCAAGGGTGCAGGACCTTTTAAAGGTTCTGGGTGATGTGTGGAGAAGTGCTCTTGCCAGCATTGCTTTTGCTATCTTCCTCTGGGGTTGTAGTGCATGCAGCACAAGTTACCTTGAGGTGAACTTTGCTGCAAATAGATCCCTAAACATATCCCATTAGCAAATATATATGGTAAAGCAAGTACCACTCCCTGAGAAACCCAGGAACGTGAGTTCCCTGCAGGAGGAGCATACACACAGGCACTCACTGTGAGCTCTACTGGAGTAATTTATACTCAGCCTATCTTCCAGCAAGCCTTGCTCATGCCATAAGCAAAATTCACTTAGATAGCTTTAAAAAACAAACCTTAATAACTCATAAAAATGGAGCAATGTATGAAAAAATCCAGGAGTAATTTCTCCATCCTGGTATTGGAAATATAGTTTAGTAGAGAAAAATGTCCAACTTCCATCGTCACCAGCTTCTAAGTTACTTCTAAGTTACTTCTAAGTACTGGGCCGTGGTTTTTAACTTGTGAATGTTGTCTCCCAACTCAGAAAATGTGTGGGTTTGTGCTTCATTCCCTGTGCAGTAACACCCTCAAACTATGGCATTCCTTAGCAGTGGATCCTGTGAACAGAAAGGATAGACCCCATTTCCACAGCTTTCACTCTTGGCTCCCAGTCTCGCCATTTGCAGTGGAATGTGTAATTGGGCTTTGCTAACCAGGTCTCATAAAGAGTAGGAGGGAAAATGAGGATGCAAGAGCTCTTCTCAGTGTCACTCCTTTGCAGAGAGGAGATGGATGGATGGATGGATGGATGGAGTTATAGACGGATCAATCTCTGCCACTCCAGCCCTTGAAACCCTGGATAGTGCTGCCTCCTGGACCTGCAACCTCAGCTGAAAACTGTTCTGATTTCTTTATGTACAGCAAGTTTACCTTGCTCAGGCCAGTGATATTCAAAACTGGAGGTGTGCCCAGGTACCCTGCCCATTCCATCAAACTACATGCAGCTCACTGAGATAATTAAACAAGTTACTCCAGACTCTGTTGATGCCTGAAGTGGCCACCTAAAAAACCAGAGACTAGACAGGAATAAGGGAAAAAAGATTATATTTATTTGAAAGGCCTTCAAAGGTACACCCTGAGGAGTTGAGAGGCTACTGCCAAAATGGACCCCAATGTTGGTTCCGGGGGTGCTCTGGGTGGGCTGCTGTGACCCCGAAACCGACTCTAACAGAAAGTCGTTCAGCAGCTCCTACACACACACACAGACACACACACACACACAGACACACACACACACACACACACACACTGTATAGCTCCTTCAACAGGTCGACAGCAAAGAGGCAGGAAGGGTCTTTGTGTGGGAATTCACAGCAGACTTTTATTCCAGCCCTGCTGCTCGTGAATGGGGTCAGTGACAAGGACCCAGAACAATGCAGAATTGAAGGTTAAATATGGGGGTGGGGAAAGAATCAGGGACCTATGGTTTGAGGGCATAGGACTGAGGTACATTGGTGGGGCTACGGTATGGGAACTAATAGAGAAACAGTGAGGGAGGGACTAAGGGACAAGGGGGAATGGGGAAACAGGGAGAGGAGAACATTCCGGATTAGGGCCATATAGGGTAGAAAGGGGCACAGGAAGGCCAACGGGCCAATAGGGGAAACAGAGCCAGGGTACATTTCTGTAACAGAACAGGGCATTCTGAGAGAGGCCTTTTTAGTCACTTTAACCTGGGGAGAATTTCTCCACTTAGGGCACCTTTTCTCCAGGGAGTTCTTATAATCCCTGGTGCTATGGGCTCACTGTCTACCACACCCCAAGATGGACCACGGATCACGAGTTCTTCACACTTTTATAAGGTTCATTTGCTTATCAGGGTTAATTCTCCAATTAAAACTTTACTTAATGTTGTAATTTCCCCAAGCTTGCCCCCCTTTAGAGACTTTTGGTTTATACTTTTTGAGCCTAGGACGGTCTGGGTGTCCTTGAAGAGCAAGCCTGGAGAGGCTTGTTTTGTCTAACCAGCACGAGAGAGCAGCTAACAGGCTACAAGAAAATTCAGAGTTACACACTGGGCAGTACAGGATTTGAAAAATATAAAAGTTGAAACTCAAGGCATCACCATCTATAGCCCTTCATGTCCACAGACTGCCTCTACCAAGGTCCAAGTTGCCCTTTAGACTAACTTAATCTTGTCAGTCTGACAAACTAGTTCCCTTCTCTCCAGCCACGCTCTTTCACTTCTGTTTCATTCTGTCTTGTTATGTTCATGCATTTTATACTACCCTACTATTACCAGCTTCTTTTTTTTTCTTTAAATACCATAGATATAATTCTTAGTTTGAATTTATTCTCCACCTAATGAATGTCCCATTTTTATTATTCTTTCTTTAGAAAAAGGGGTAGACAAAGGATACTACAGTATAGGAGCCAGACTGATCCGGCTGGAGGATAAGGTAAGTGCATGAAAGCTTGCTATTTTTTTTCTGAGCAATGATATCTGATCTAGAGACCTGCAAGATAGTATCTTGGCATGATTTACTTTAGAATTACAGGGCTCCATAATAAAAAATAATATCGTAATTTTTGTGAGGGAGTTGATGAAGTATCATGTGCATGTTGTTCAGCATTAACCGTTTACCTGCTATGCAGTTCTGGTTCTTGATTATAAAAGGAGCTGCTTTCATGTTGAAGTCAAATCACACACCTTGTATACAAGTGCTGTGAGCTGGCTGGTGTTTGTCACACAGGAATTAGTGAATTAAACAAATGTTAGTGTCAGGAATCTTTGGGAAAAGCAACAGTTGACATCTCAGTTACAAATCCTGAGATTCTTTAAAGTTTACTGCATTTTTTTCCCCCTGTGTAGTTACCTTTGCACATTTTCTGCTCCTCTCTCACTGTCTTCTCTCCAGGAATAGGTTCATGTTTGTTATTAATCAGAGTTACTTAGAAGTGTGCCCAGAGGCCAAAGCTCAGAGAGGCTCTGTTGTCTTAGACCTCTTCCAAACATCCTCCAGAGCTTTTTCCACTCAAGTGATAACAAAACTACAAGTTTGCTCAAAACTCAGGCTCTATTTCTCCAGCAGTAAGCTCTCTTACCTACCTCTAAAAGCTGGTGTCCCTGCACAGGGTACTTTGTGTGGGCAGGGGCAGCACAGTGGCTTTGGTGGGGGGCATGATGTGGCTGAGACAAAAGTCCATTTGGATTTGGCGTATGCATTGCCTATTTGTATCCTTGTTTCACTCAAATTTGTCATGCAAATTCTCTTTTCACTTTTTTCTGGGGAAGTGAGGTGAGAAGGAAAGAGAAAGGAAACTTCTCATAATTCTTAAGAACTGTGCATCTTGCCAAAAAAGCAGAAATTGAAATTCAACTAATACAATCTCTTGTCTAATTTTTAATGATCATTGCTAGGGCAACATTAGAAATATGTGACACTGCACTGTCAAAGGACAGATTTTCTTTGATTTTTATCTTTCTTGCACAGTGTCAGAGAATCAGCCTCACAGATAAAGACATTATCTGGGCTAACTTTTAAAGTGGATTGGTCCCTTGTGCAGACATAGCTGTCCAAAGTGAAAATGGCTTTCATTCAGATTGCCTTACTCACTTCAAAAGAGATAAATTGCTCTCTGGCCTCTGTGTATTCTGTAAATTCATACCACGACTTCATTCAGATTTCTTGAATGTGCATATAAAGAGAAACCCCCAATACAGATTGAAAATTTAACAATAAAAGTATCTGTGATAATAGTTGAAGTGCTTTGAGTGAGAAATACTGCTGGTATTGCAAATACCTCTGGAAGCAGCAGTTCATGGTCTCCTGACTGCTCCATATTTATGAAGAAGAGAGGTGAGAAAGTTTTTAGTGTGGCTGGCCTTGGTCCAGCTTTAGCACAATGTGCTGTGGATTTGATCTGTTTTATTTCAAAGCCTCATTTAGAGTGCTGCAGAGGTAGCTTGGTACAAGAGGAGGAATGCTAAAGGAGATGCAGGAAATGCTGCCATGACTGATCTCTGTTGCAGATACCAGCTTGTGTTCTGACTTTAATTTAGGCGTGATCTAAATAAAGTCAGTGCAAACTCATGCCATTAGTGGGCAAGACCAAGCTGCTCTTTTGTTTGAAGAATTAAACTTGGTGCTTTAAATTTTGCATGGGAAAATTTCTGGTGATTTCTCTCTCTCCCCACTTATTGTTGTGGGGAAAACATGTAGAAAAGAATAAAAATGTGTCAAGATGTTTTCATAAGATGAGACAATCATTGCAGCTTCCTTTTCGTTCTCAGAGCAAACTGCAAATGTAAAATAAAATGCCAGACTCGGAGGCAACCCAGGGTATTTCATCTTTTAGAACAAATTATCATTCCTTCAGGTGTACAGAGCTTCAGTCTCATATCCCTGCTAAGAAAATAAATGTGGTGCCGAAAAAGGGCAAATATTTGTTGTGTTGGTTTGCTCGGGGGTTTGGTGGCATAAGTTTGGGGTTTTTGGTTTGTTTGGGGTTCTTTTTGTATTTGCATCTTTTTGGCACATCAGGCTAAAAGACATATATTTACATAATGAATATAAAGTTAAGCTTCTCAGCTATCTCTTTTTTAATGGGACAATAGAAACTACTGCATCCTGCTGTCAAACTGCTTCCCCTAAATTATTTTCCCATGCCTCATGGTCTCTCCTGCCCTAACAGTTCACTGTGTAGTAGCTGCTATGTGCCCAAATGTGAAACAATATGGGAATCGGGAAGGACAAACTGAGTTTCAACCTCTAAGGAGAATAAATGAAGCAAGGGCATGTCCGACATCAGGCTCCAGCTGGTGGTGAAAAATGATCTCCCCCTTGGAACCAGAAAACCTTTGGGATCAACCTCTTCCCCCTGGAGAAATTATTTTAACATTCAGTCACCCAGTCTAGTGATGGCAGCCTCCCAAACGAGTGACACATCTGATAAAAAGACACATTTTTGGACAAAGGCCAGTTAGTGCAGACTGATAAAGATGCAGTGTGGATTTGAGCATTTTATCTGCTTAAATAAGCTGTATCAATAAGCCATGAGCACACCTCTGGTCCAGACTGACCTTTCCCAGAAGCATTTTGAAGTTCATTTGTTTTAGCTGTCTCTCCAGAAGGGAATCAGAGTGTAACAAACCTACTGAGAGCTGTGTGTTGTTCTGCATAAAGCCATAATTACTCTTCTTGCAGAGCGAGGGAGAGAGAAGCACACATTTCTGACAGTTTAGATGAACTCCATTCCCTGGAGAGCTTTTCTGTTATTTCAGTTAAAACGTGGTATTTGTACGGAAAGGCAGAGGTGCAGGTCTCTGAAGGGGTTGCTTGGTGAGAGGCAGAAGCTTTGAGGCAAAAATGTTTCAAAGATGCAAAGATAGCAGCCTTCCATTCATGTGGCATGAGAGCACTACCTGCAGCCTCTCTTCTGTGACCAAACAGGCTCCTTCTGGAAGTCTGAAGTAACAGGGAAGAGGTAAGAACCAGTCTGTGGAGGATGAAGCACCATGCGACTCCAGCAGAAAGCAGAAAAAAAATCTACTCTTTTTTGCCTTTAAGCATTGCAAAGCTGACTAGAAACAGGTAAAATGCATGGTAGCAGCTCTCAGGCAAAAAAATTCCAAACCCCTTTTGGGCAACATCAACGCTGTGCAAGGCTTCACTCCTCTCACATACATGGCACATTGCATAGTGTGAGTTTGCCTGCAACACTTTTCAACCTGTTTTTCCTTGAGTAGGGCATAAAATTCTTATTTTGTTGTGGCCAATGTAATAACCTAGTGTGGTTATTTTCGCAAAAAAAACCACTGAGATGTTTAGAGCAAGAATGGGGCTTCTTTCCCAACATGTGATGTGTGCCATTTGGCCGACCCCTCCTTCAGTTCCATGGCGGGGTTTAATTTTATTTTGTGGTATGTAGCCATTGACAGATCCTTTTGAAATGTATTAAGAGGGAGATTGGTTCCAAGATGATGTTCTAGAGCTGGCGTTAGTTTCTTTTCAAAATTGTAAACTAATGCTTCTTTATGATGAAATGAGTATTCTTTCTTTTCCTTTCTTTTCAAAATTAGAAACAAAAATCATGGTGTGCTATGTCAAACTGCACGGCAACCTATAAATAAAAACAGGAGAGAAAAGAATCTGCAAATGAAAGGTTGGAAAGGACAGCTGTGTTGTCTTTGAAAAATAAATCTATTAGGTATTTTTATAATTATATGGCAGTCTTTTTTATGTGGTATTTACAGTTATGATTTACGTCCATATTACCATAACTGTTTCCATACTTATGGACAACATGTGATAATGCTGAGAGCCAAAAGCAACCATTTGGTAGCATTTAAAAAATGCAGGAACGCTAAGAGAAAACAGGGCAGTAAAGCAGAACCCTTCTGAGTTTTATCCATCTGAGTAACAAGAGCCAGGACAAAAATGTCATCCAACATAAACAAATCTAGAGGTTGGATTGTGGTGGTAAACTCTCTCTTTACCAATTTAAACACTCATTTTTGAGTTGGGAGCTAAAAAGATGGACTCAGAGAAAAGTGGTAACAATGGAGAGATGGATGTTGGTGAATCTGATGCCTGCTGTGATTACATCAGGAGTCATTAAATAGTAAATTATTCATCATGGCAGTGCCTGCAAGCACCACCAGCATGAAGGGCTGGTAAGAATTTCCATTCTAAACCCCTAATTTGTGAGTGGGGTGATGGGCATAACTGAAATGCATTAAAAAAAAAAAATGGAACAAAAATGAAAAACAAAAGCTGAAAATCGGTGCACGATGAGTCAGTTGCAATATGAGCATGCTGCACTTTTGAGGTTTCAAGAGTATATCTGAAAAAAACCCCTTTGTTAACAAAGCTGTGTTTTGGCACCAATGTGTTTGTGGGTTGTTTGCCCCCAGTTCCTTAAAGATGGAGTCATTCCATGACAGAAAGCTTTGCAGCAGACTGCTTGCAAATGGGTGTTGGGTGGATTTTCTTAAGTCAAAGCCTTATCTCATTTACTCTGGAGCAGTCCAGCATAAATCCATTGACTCTGTGCCATGAGCATGATGTCATTAGTTTTATTTTTAATCTGTTGCTGAATTAAAACAAAACAAACAAAAAATGAAAGCCCTGATGCCTCAAGCCAAATTGTGCTTCCATTTATACCAGTGAAGTTACTCAGGATTTACACAGGTGTAAATGGCAGCAAGTTTCTTAAATGGCTTTAACAAGATTCCAGTTCCTGTGTTCACATCCTGCTCATCAGGAGCAAATTGACAGAGATGAGAGAAAGCAGAAACAGAGACTCAAACATTTCAGAGCCAATCTGAGTGAAATCATGTTTTTCACCTGTTACGACTAAGGGAATCTTTGTGGTATCCTGGGTACTGTAGAACTGAAATTGTGTTCTTGCACTGAAACATCAAGATGGACTTTTAATCTGCAAACCAAGTAACGAAAATGTAATTGGTTAGATCTCAGCCACACAGCTTTTCTAGCTTGCTACTGACTCCTCAGTGCAGAGAGGAACTATTGCAGCCCTGACTTCTTCTGACTGTCTGGGATGGGTTTATGCTTCTTGGATAAACCTTGTTTAGTACAGTTGAGAGGGAAGGGCTGGGTTTTAGCTGCCTGGTTTTGATGGTAATTTCTGGAGGATCAGGCAAAAATAAGAGCTAACTCTGATACCCTTTCAAGTAGGAGAAGAGAGAGATGATATGTTCTGAGGCATAACGGAAAGAATCCTCCTCAATGCTTCCCTTATGTTTTTTGTTGTGGAGCTTTATCATATGTGGTACTTGGTAGCACCCTCCTATTATTAAGGTTCTACACCACTTTCCGTTACAGAGCTCTATTTTCAGTTCCTTACAGCTTTGCCAAACTCCAGCCATCTGGGCTGAAATTCTCTGAGGCAGATGTCTGCCTCGGGCTGAGATCCTTTGGAAAATTTATATGTCAGAGTGGGTCATCCTTTCTATATCACAGTAACCTGACCCACTGTGAGGATTCTCTCAAAAGTAAACATAAAAACATTGATGGAAAACACTTGAGCTTCTTCTAAATTTGAGCAAGAAAATTGGACAGAAGTGGAATATTATCTGCCATTGGGACCCAGAGGCCTGATCCAAAACGTAGTGAACTCAGGAAGCTTTCACATGGATAAGGCCCTGATTTTTAATGGGTGAGGGAACAGAGAGTTTCGCACAGTGAACGTTTGCCAGGACGCAGTTCACCACCATAAATCAAACGTTAAATAATTCCAAAGCCCAGTAAATGAGCGTGCAGATGGCAGTGTCTGCTCCCCCGGGATTGCACTGACTGGGATCCAGCCCCAACAGTTTGATCTCATTTAGAGAAGTCTCAAGGATTGCTCTGGTTAGGCACTTTGTGCAGTTTTGTTGCTTCTCTGCTCTCTTGGCTGAAACCGCACTGCTGGGAGCAACCCGCCCCGATCCAACACTGCCCAGGACACCTTGGAGCGTGAAGGGCAGGGGGCAGGCAGGGGCTTCGCAGCCAGATGTGGAAGAGCAGCTGGAATCAGCTGGGTTCAAAGCTTCCCTGTAGTAAGAAAGAAGGAGAGTCACTTGCAGAAGAAGCACAAGTGCTCCTGGAGAAGAGCGCACGGATTAACTGTGAGCACTGAGGGAGAGAGGAACACCAGAGTGACTTAGGGCTGCTGGGAAATACCACAGCCCTTGAAAGGGAACTGTTAGAACATTGGGAATCTAATCCATATTGATGCACCCAGCTGTTTAACTTGCAGGGAAAAGGTCGTGGAAACAGCAGCACTGGCCAAAAAGGCTGTGGCTGAGGGGCCCTGTCTGTGCCTTCCTGTTCTCCACCAAAACCTTTCCAGCATCACAACTGGCTTTAACCAGCACTGAGGAAAAGGTCATGAGCTTGGACATGGTGATTTCCTGTAAGTTCTAGAGAAAATCAGTGTCTGGGTAGAGGACAGACACTCTGGAAATCCCCCTGCTCCCAGAACTGACTGCAGTGTGAGCGTGGCTCTTCTCAGGTGCCAGGAAGTCCAGCCACAAATGGATAAGAATCACAGTTCTGCTGATTCTGTTGCTTATGATGCAGTAAAGTAATTTATTTACTATTATTGGGTGAAAAAAATATTTTTAGAGTATTTTGGTGATTTTGACCTTTTTTTAATAAAAAGTCATATCCTCCCACAAAGAGCTTTGACCTGAGCATCCAAAGAATAACAGAAATCAGATCATCTCTAAGTATTTTGGTTCTACTTTTCGTAATTTTTAATAGGTTGTTCTAAATAAGCATAACGTTCTACATGATCCTGGGCCCCAAAACAAAATGCCTTTAATTAGCAATGTGAGAATTGAGTATTTTAACAATCCTCTTTAAATTTAATTAAAAAAAAAGTAAATTCATTAAGCCTGTCTTTTCTTGAAAGCAGTGTTTTAAAAATTGCCATTTTCTGATGGAAAAAGAAGTAATTTGAACACTTTCTGCAACCTCCAATTGTTGCAGATGTTGAACAATTTAATTTAGAAAACTTTTTTCCAAAATAGATTTTGTAGATGTTCTTTGTTGGTTATGGCTGTGCACTGCAAGTGCTGCCCTCCCTACAGACAGGTTGAGAATATTTCTTTGGAATGTTTCTCCATCTGAAAATGACAATTTGTTTCCAATGGAACATTTTTTGAGAAAGTGTCACATTCATGTGTTTTAAGTCAGGTACTGAAGGAAAGTGTTTGCAGTTTTCCACTTCAGAGCAACTTCTTGAAAATGAGAACTGGGGTGAAATACTCTTGATTTTCTGAGCATTTCAGTTGAAAAGGTTCATTTCTAATTCATTTGTATTATTTAATTAAAGGCATTCCAGCATCATGAAGAATTCACAGAGAACACATAAATTTTCTTAAAGGAAAAAAATTGATTATCCTCTAGTATTCCTTACCTCAGAATTACTGCAGTTATTTCACCTACCACATTTTTCAGATCAGTAACTTATAGGGCAGTTTTAATGTTCTTTGAATGCCATATAATATGGACCTCTAATTCCTCTTGATCAGGGAAAGTACACTGAAAAACCCCCATATCTATATTATTCAAATAATTCCCAGACTAAGAGTTGGATTTCTGTTTCATGCAAGAACTGTGGTGCTGAGTCAGAGCAAGCATCTGTTTAATCCTGGAGCTATTCATCCAGTGATGGCAGCTGAGGGATGGACTAATTCAAGCCTAATTTGCTATAACTGGTCTCTGGGTATTTGCAATGGTTTATATGTAAGAAGTAGTGTGAAGAATAGTGCTGTAGAAGGCAAGTTACAGGATGACAGCATTCTGTAAAAGAAAAGAAAAATAAAATCTCACCAAGACACACTGCAGTACTGTGACAACATTCCCTGATGTATTGGCTGTATCAAGGGAACAGAACTTTCACTCAACAGTAAATTCATGTAAAGGAGTTCATATAAAGGCTTATGAGGTAAAGGAGAGAAAAACTGAAAAACTCTTTTTTTCCCTGTATTTACCAGCAGCTTGTCCTTTTCAGTGTATAGCTTTAAATTGTATGGAGCAGAAAAAAAGCGAGCAGGTCAGTAATACATACCTCTACAGCATAATTACTTTTCCTACTAGTAAATAATGTAGATAAATTATATTCATATTTTTGCTGTTGAGAGGTTTGGGTGTTCTGAGGTGTTTGAATAAAAAACATGTTAGCCAATGTGTCTGTTACACGCTGCAGTCCTTTGAGACCAAGAGAAGGGGAGTGGGTTTGAGCATGAGGAGAGGTGGTGTAGAGTACCTCAGATCTCTTCTGATCGTGTAGGGACAGTGCTTAGTTTATTACAGGCTTGATCCTCAAGTTTTGCATTTTTATGCAGTGGCAGAATACAATTAAATATTACTAAATCACTGAGCACTTTATCCAGGGGTTTGTTCATGGCATTGTGTTTGAAGAATTGTGGTTCTTTTCATTATAAGCAAGTGTTTTTTCCCAGGTTAAAATGCTTGTAAAGTAAATTTTGTGCTGTCACATCAGGCCAGAGCCAGCATTCTCAGTTCTATGGCTCTGATGCCATAAAGTGCCCTGGGAGCACAGGGTAGTTCAGCTTGCAGGGGACCTCAGGAGGTGGTTTAGTTAGCCACTGCAGCACCCACGCTCCCTGCTGTGGGTCTAGCACACTGCTCCAGTAATGCTGTGCAAGCTGCAGATGGACAAATAAACACTACAGATGTGCTGACAGGCTGTCACAGAATCACAGAGTCATTTAGCTTGGAAAAACCTCCAGGATCATCGAGTCCAACCTGTGCCAGATCCCTACCCTGTCACCCAGCCCAGAGCACTGAGTGCCACATCCAGTCCTTCCCGGGACACCTCCACGGACGGGGACTCCACCACCTCCCTGGGCAGCTCTTTCCAAGGCTTGACCACCCTTTCCATGAAGAAATTCCTCCTGATGTCCAACCTGAACCTCCCCTGGCACAGTTTGAGGCCATTTCCTCTTGTCCTGTTCCTTGTTCCCTGGGAGCAGAGCCCGACCCCCACCTGGCTGCACCCTCCTTTAGGGTAGTTGTAGATAGAGATAAGACCTCTCCTGCTTGCTCTGGTTTAGGAGGCATCATTAAGGACCAAACTGGCAGGTTTGGTATTTGTTTCTGGTTTGTATTTGTTTCTGAGACCTGCAGCCCATGGTTAAATGACACATGTGGAACATGGCAGTGTCTTGGCCTTCAGTATTTTCAAAACCTGACAACTAGAAATAGTGAAAATTCAGTCACGTTTTCTCTTCTGAAAAATGCTAACAAAAATAGGAGGCTATAACTGACTTAAAAAGGACTGGTTTTCAAGAGGTAAAGGATAGAGCAAGGCACATAAAGCAACTTTAACAGGTGTGAAATATGGCCAAAACAGTGTAATTTGAAATGTTGCTGCCAGGTCAGGTTAAGTGTCTGACCATATCTGCATCTGGATTCAGGATCTGGCTCATACAGCTGCCTTTCCTCTTCAGGAGCAGAGATTGCAAAGATTATCAGCAATATTATCACAAGTTTCTTACTACCCAGCGTGTTTCCTAAGGCATTTGGAGTCATGCAGTTATGGGACAATAAGGAAACTCCCCAGTCGGGCCATTCCCGGGGCTCTCTGGCAGTGGCACTTCCAAGATCAGGGACTTTCTGGGACCGAAGGCCCTTCCCAGGCTCCAGTGACCGATGGGTCCCCGCCTGGCTCCCCACACACTCCCCTCACATCATACTAGGTTTGCATGGCAGAGGTGGCACAGTCCCAAGTGTCTCATTCCATAAAGCCATTTATTCCTGGGGCAGTAACACAGGAACAGCCCGAGCTGGTGCCTCCAAGGAGGGACCCCAGCAAAGGAACCCCTGGGATTTTATCCCATCACAGCCTCCCTGTGGCCAGTCTTGCTCTTCCTCCCAAGTCTTCATCTCCTGCCCCCATCTCTGTGTCCATCCACCTCACTGGCATCACTGTCTTCATCTCCCTTGTTGTCCAAAAGGTCACAATTCCCGGCTGCTGCTGTGTCTCAGTGTCCATTCACCTGGCTGGGTGTCACCCACCTTTGTGCCCTTTGTCATCCCAAAGGTCAGCAGTCCATCCTCGTGTCCTGGGCTCCCAGCCAGAGCTCAGCCTGCATTTCAACCTGCAGCTCAACCTGCAGCTTGTGAGCCCAGCTCCCTGTATCAGAGGTATTCCTCAACAGTGAGAATTCTTAAAATTGCTTATTTCTAGCCCTTGCTGTGGAGATACCTATGAAAAGCAGAAACACTGAAGCCTCAAAACTCCAAAAAGAAAGAGGATGAACATGAAATGCAGTGTGTGTTTAAAACGTTAGGCTTTTTAAGGCACTCTAGTTGTACTGACGGTAAGTAGCTGTTGCAGACTCTGGTTTATATTCCTACACACAGTCCAGGGGAGGCAGAAAATGCAGCTGAAAGGCCAAGTCAGTGCTCAGAACTAGAGCACCCTGGCCTCTCTGCCCCTATAAGCCCATTGCCAGCTGCCCTGCCCTGGGGAAGTTTAGCAGTTCAGGTCTCTCCCGAGCTCTGCCATCAGGACATACCCTAGGAGGCAGCAGAAGCCCACGTTCTTTCACAGCAGCTCAAAACACATCAACGTCTTTAACTTTCCTCCTCAGCCTTAGCACGAGCTGCCTGTTAATGTCAGTTTTGTTACTGCCTTCCAAGGGCTGGGCAGCTCTGCACAACTTGTCACCGTAGGTATCTGCAGAGTTTCTGAAGCCACCAGCAGCAAGTCTTGCCTGTGACAGGCTGAGCCTGAAACTCCTACCAAGGTTGAGTGGGTGCCATGCAGACAGCATTTACACCTTTGTGCAGTGCTCAGTTTGCCTCAGGATTTGCAGTCAAAGAGGAGAAATAGCTGCTTTCTCCACTCTGATTTCAAAATTCTGTAGTACCACAGAAAGAGGATGGTCCTTGATGAGTGCCCAGCAATTGAAGCCCAGCAGTCTTTTCCCAGCACCACTGCACACACCTGAAATTAGTTCAGGCAAGCCAGTTAGAAATAATTTTTCGAAGGGCAGGACTATATCCAAAGAGTATGCTCACCATAAAGCCAAATTTATAAGTACTATTACCATATAAATGGGATATCCATCTTCAGAAATGAAGGGCTGGGTAGGCAAGGCCACAGTAGTGCCCTCAGGACTTGCATTTCTGTGTCCCCCTTAGCTCTGACCTCTCCATTCACCCTTGTCATTAAATTAGTGGGCAGCTGCCCCAGGGTAGCAGTGTCACTGCAGCGTGGGGGGAGATGGCTGGGAGGTGAGGCCAGGGCAGGAGAAGGAGCTTGGGAAATGGTAGCTTGACAGAGGAGAAGGATGGAGGTGAAACAAGAAGTCGTTCTTGCTGGATGTGGAAGTCACAAACAAATTCAATTTTCTAAGAGGATTTTGGAGCCTGAGCTCAGAATCTGCTTTGGACCAGGTGTCACTGGAGTCTGGTCCTGCAGCCTCGCATGGCTGTGCCTTAGGCAGCGTTTTTTTGGTGTATTGTATGTGTTAACTGGGTGTGCAGTAAATATATAGAGCTCTGACTGATATTTCATCGGTTTTGCATCTACTTTTTTTTCCTGGATATTTTTTTCCATTTTATGCATTCAAGGCTCCATTTTTTAGAGTCTAAAAAGAACTTAGATTGCTCTAGAAGTACTGAATATTGCTATTACTTCTGACTGGAGCTTTTGCTAGGTACTCTCAGCTCTCCTACTGTAGCACATTCTGAACTCACCATACAGAGGGAAAAAACTGCAAAAGCAAACCATATATCTGATGTTGAGAATAAATTTATTTCTAGCCCCAGGGAGAGGGGCTGTTACTGCAGGGATTACTGCAAGGGGGTCAGATCCTGGAGTCCCAATGAGTTTTACCCTGAGGTGGGATTGCAAAAATAGACTTCTGATCTTGTGGTAAAACGTATCTGCTTGGGGGGTAAGATACTGAATGGTGACAGGAACTGCTGTAAAGCTAACACAACTTTATTATGTGGGGAATAGAGTACTCCATATGCTGCTGTGTGATTTCCTCCTTTGGCTTGGGAGGCAAAAACTCACTGCTTGTATTTGCAAGGCAAATTTCAATCCCCAAAATATCTTCTCTGCATTTACTTAATTTTACTGGCTGGTTGGGCAGGCTGACCATAGCTCAGACTGGAGTACAAGTTATGTCATTCAGCAGAAAACTCTCTTGTGCGAGCAGAATTTTGTTTCATTTTATTATTTTTTTCCTCCTCCTTCTCCTCATCCAAGACTATACATGCAAAGGGAGGTCACAAAATAAAAATAAGCTGTAGCCAGCAAAGTTCAGGGTTTGAAATAAAAAAAAAAAAAAAACAACCTCTGTATACTTATTAGAATTTCTTGTTAATGAGGTCATTTATGTCAGGGCAGGAAATGTACAAAATAGCACAGGATAGAAAAATCTAGACACTATAAAACACGCCAACAAATTTGGCACACACATTACTCCCTTAATATGCCCCAAATGTAATCTATAGATCCCATAAGTGACCACACTATGTTTATGTATGTAAAAACTCCTATATATGTAACACTCATAAGAGTAGCAATTTTACTAGTGGGAAAAGATTATTGTGGTCTTTTTATATAGCATATAGGTTTACTTAGAATGAGTCCTTGTAGAAGAATGCACAACCATGAAAAACTGTTAAAATGTCATGATTATATTAATTTCATACTTAAAGGAATACTTCACTTTAAGTTATGGCTCCAAAATTACACTGCTCATTCATGATGTTTTTAATGTATAATTGGCTGCCTTCAAAAATGTCATAGTAGGAGGGAAAAAAAAGTTCATTTTCCTTGGCGTGTGTACTGTTGCTATTCCTGTGTTCATTTGGCTTGGCTCAGGGGAACCAAATGCTGCACTCTGAAATAACTTTTTATATGTTGACATGTGCATTTAACTAGAATAAGCAGGCAGAGTGGACCAAGCTGGATTCAGCAAGGAACAAAATATATCTTGTACTGCACCTTTTAATGTGTCAGCCTCTATTTCTGACTCTTTCTCATTTTGTCACTGTCACGGCACACACAGACCTCTGATCTGCAGCCAGCCCCTACACAAAGACCGGGCAGCGAGACAACACCAATGAGGGGAAGGAGGGAAAAGTAAGAAGGAAGGAAGAAAAATATAATCTCTTGAAGAAAAAGCTGGGAAGGAAATACTGTTGATCTGTTGAAATTTATTTAGCCAAAATTATTTAGCCTGTTTTCCAGAGCAAGCTTTGTTGGCTGTCCCTCGGTGTGGCCTAAGGAGAGGCCTCTCAGGTCCTACACATACTGAGCTGGATTCTTGAACCCTCACCTCGTGTTCACCCATCTGGCCTAAATCTTGATCATTCCTAGGATTGACTTAAGCTCCAGGTACTGGATTTGGTCTGATCTCTAAATCATGGACCACTGACATCAGTGTTTGACAGCAAGCCTCGGGAGAAAGGCCGTGGTGCTGCACTGCAGGTGGGGATGTGCTGCTGTGTGGAGCCATGCTGGGAAGCACCTTCCCTCCGTGTCCTGTCTGCTCCCCATTTCCCCCCAGCACACAGCTGGGCTGCAGGAACGTGCCATGGCATGGTGTACTGCTTTGTCACACACCTCCTCTGCAGCTGGGGCTTTCCTCAGCTCACAGGGATGTCCCGTAGTCTAAATTGTGGTTGTGTCACCTGGGCCTACACACAGAAAATCCTGAACGCTCACAGGGCTGCAGCACAAGTGCTGAAAGGCAAGCAGACACATAAGGAGAATCCCAAGGAAAATTTGTAGGCAGCCCCACAATTCTGAATGTCTGTCTCCTGGGTCATTATTTTTGGGGAGGGAAAAAAAATCCTTCTGTACCACCTCCTTACACTCCCATGAGCCTGACGAATACCCTCAGAAGAACAGATGGCTTTGCACTCTGAGAAGTCTTTCTGGGAAGCAGAAGTTAGGGATCAGCAGTGGGTAGTGCCCTGCTTGTTTTGCAAACTAGGCGAAAAGACACCTTATTCGGTTATAAACAGGAAACCCGAGCCAAGTTTGTGGAGGTTCTTGTCCAGGACCACTCCCTAGATGAGCTCAGGCTCGATGTTCTTGTCAAGATGAAAATCGTGACACGCCCTGTGCCTTGCACATTGTTGGGACCTGCTCCTGACCACATCTCAGCAGGGCCTTCTGCCTTGAGCACGTTCAAATTTGGTGTGCAAAGAACTGGGGGTCAGTTAGGAAAAAACCAAATCCAGGTGAAAAATTAAGGACGTTTAGGAACTTAAAACCATGCACTGAAGTCTACTGCATCAGTATGACAGCCTGTGATAGAGCACCACAATGCTGGGATCTGGGGGTTTTTTGTATCATTGTGTCAGTCTTACAATGTTTTAGGTAAATGTTGTGTTCTACATGGCATCTGTTTGTCTTCCAAATGAGGGCTTCTGTGTTTAAATCCCAAGGAGACATTTGTGTTTGTGCCACTGCTAGTTCTGCTAACTGTTTCCTCAGTGGAAATAAAGATGGACATACAAGAAGCTGTTTTCTGATATCTGCAGGTTTTATTGACTTTTCCCTGTGATATACCTGATACTGGGGGGGGAAGATGATCTTTTGTTGTGTGTGTGTTGACTCGTTTACTAAAAAAACCCCAACAAATCAAGTAAGATTTGAACTGAAAATGCTCAAAACCTAACCCTGAAGTCCTTGATTCATGTTTCCCTCCATGCTCAAAAGTGCCATCTTCACCTGAGGAAGTAATATCCAGTTTTAGAATTAATCATCTGTTTTATTTCTTTTTTTTCTCTCCTTTTTTTCTTATTTGTCCTGTGTTGGAGGACAAATATCACCAACTTGAGCTGTTTTATAAAACAGCTTTATAGTGCACAGCCAAATAGATTTTGGCTTCTCTGTCACTTGGGAGAATGAGTGCCCAAACACAGTATTTATTAGCATTTAAATAGTCTGAATTTTACACCTTTGTGTGCACACATGCGTTTTACTCCTCAACTCTCTCCACCTTCTCCCTCCCAAGGCATTAATGAAATTTGTTGTTCTCAAAATAGCAGTTCTGTTTGGAATGCCTAATAGCTGGGTTTCTGTTGTGGTGCTTCGGTCAGAAAAAGCCCGTAAAGAGCAGCCCGTGTGTCCCTGGCTCAGTGGGGACCTGTGTTCCCCTCGGGGAGCCTCGATGGGCTGTGGCTGAGGATCTCAGCTCCCTATTTCAGCCACTGCATTTAGACCTCTCTGGGACAAGCAGCACACACTCAATTGACGGGCACCATAAATGGGCTGCTGGAACTGATTTATTTATTTATTTATTGCTTCTATATTTATTTATTGCCAGTGTCAAAAGAAAACATTGTGCTCACGGCCTTTTCATCGTCTCCCAAGTGCTACCTGCACACTCCGCTGCAGAAATATTTCCCCCTCTGAATGCACTTGTGCTGGTTGGAACTGGATCCTCACAGGCAAACTGCAACGCTGCTGCTTCTACAATGTCATAATATTTCATAGGTCATTTATAAATATTATTGCCAGGGCAAATAAATGTCTTCAGAGTACTTAGTCTACTGCTAATAAATAGTTTATTTAAGTTTGTAAGAATGGTGACATTTCACTTGGAATATCTTTGGCCTCTTAAAAATTGTTAGTGCAGAGAAGAAAAGAGGGGAAAAATAAACTGGAAAAAACATGCAGCAGATCTTTTGATATTTTTTTCCTACATTTTTACTTGCTTAAAAGGGCCTTCTTGTCAGACTGCATGTCTCTGTGTGAAGCTATTACAGGGTTTGATTAATGTGTATTATTTAACATCTTATTTAGTAGATTATTCCCTCTTTTTTTCTCTTTCATTCCTTCTTTTTTTCCCTTTCAGAGCTGCATGCAGCAGGTTGCCTCTCATATCAATAGTAGTAACTAAATCACTTTTGCCATTTTCCCTTTTTGGGGTAAACATTATGGGCATAGTGGTGGCGTTTTCTCTGTTCATTTTTTGATGGTTTGGGGTAGGTTTAGATTTACCATTATTATTCATCTTGCTCTTTGATTAAAAAGGGCTGAGTTTCAGATGGATTTTAACAGTGATGTGAAGACACAGACCAGAAGGGGGGAAGGCTTAAATTTTGTGGTTGGGTTGTGTTTTGTTGGGGGATTTTTGACAGCTCAGCAAAGGTGTCAACTCTCAGCTCTTTTCATTCAACTACTGAATTCACATCAAGAATAAATGCTGAAATCTTCTTTCATGTGCTTCCCATAAAATGTGTCATTTCATGCAGGCTCAGGAGGAGGTACAAAGCTGATGATTTTATTTGTGCATGTGTGGGAACTTTATATTTCTATTGCAATCATCCAGTGTGGAAAGAAAAATGATGTTCCATTGAAAACCTCCAGAGATTTTTGAACACAATCCTGTTTAAAAATTACAGTCCCTGCAGTTCTAGAGATGCTTAATACCTCTCCTGGCAGATGAGTCCATGCCAGACTCTCCCAGATGACAGGCAATCTCCAGAAGCTCTGGGAACAGGCAGGGAAAAACCTCAGCAAATTCAAAATATCTATAGGAAGGGGAATCATTTTCTACTAAGGAAGTTAGCGGGCACTTGGTCAAAGACTTCTGGTGTAAAGAGCCTGGAAAATTTTGTACATACCTCAACCAAATCCCTCATAAGACCGGGAGGAAGGAAAACAAGCCTCCCGTGTGCTCTTTAGATGACAAATGACAGGGTTTCCAAGAGCAAAGCAGGAAATTCTCTGCAGTTACTTACAAGTTTATGGCAACACAGGTGTACTCTCCTGCAGACTCTGGCTTGCACATGATTTTGTCATTTAAAGAGATTGGGAGGAGAGGAGAGAAGAGTTCTTCTGACTTGGATTTCTTGGTTCTGAATGGGCTTCCCCTTCATTCATGGTTTCTGCCTCAGAACACTGTGAACTTGTCTTTTTAGGTGCCTGTGTAGGAGAATTTTTTTTGTCTTGTTTTCCTTTCCTTTTCCTTTTTTCTCTTGGAAAATATCAATCTCTGAGCAGTGCTTTCATTCACTTCCTTCCACAACACATTTGTTCTGAACATTCCTCTTGATCCCCAATGCAGAACGAGGATGGCATCAAAAGGCAAAATAGGAACTTTCCGTGGTCTGTCAGAGCGAGTGTCTGAATCAAAAGGCAGTAAAGAGGCAATCTGTTTTCAACCAGATTTATACAGATGGACAAAAAAAAAAAAAATAAGGGCTTCAGGTGCAGTATTCAGTAATGTTGTGGCAATATAATGTGTGGATCACTTTGAGAGGATTTGAACAAACATCCTCTGCAAACTTACTGTACTTTTTGTTCTTCCAGCTCTGGGAAACATTACAGGAAGGGGGGAAATGTCTCCAAAGCATCAACATTGAAACGGCTTCAGTGGTGAAGCTTTAGGGTGGATTTTTTGTGCAAGGATCTGGGCTCCTCCACATCCCTGATGTCCAGGGACAGATCTCAGTGTAACTGAGTGCAACACAAGAAGCCTCTGTGCTGATTCCTGGCAGCTCCGCTCATGTTTTCCACTGAAAATGGAAAACTTTGTTCCTCATTCTCAAATGACCCCCCAGCTCCTGGAGGGGCCACAGCTCAGCCAACCCTTGTGCTGCACCTGTGTTGTTTGCTTTCCAAGGAGGGGACAGGCAGGGAGCACAAACGACCACTGCAAACAGCAGAGTTACCTTCCAGCAGTATCTTCCATATTTTCCAGGGGGTTTATTGCAACACCACCGCAGTCCCTTGCCTGACCATGTTTATGTAGGATGGAGGCCCTTGCAGGAAGGCAGGATACCTTCCAGCTGTTAATTTTTATCTTTTCTCTGATCTTCAGGGCATGCATCAAGCAGCATAAGGCTTTATAGGTGTGTTTAATATCAGTGGAGTATTTTAGTTTGGATTTTTTCCTTTATGGGCTGCATAAAGGCACATTTTGTGAGATTCTAACTTCACTCATAAAACCCCTTGCTTGCAGCAAGCTGCATTCTGCTTAGTAAAGCTGTCAAAATGGACAGATTCGGCTTTGATCATAGTAACAAATCTGTTTGACCCCAAGTTTTCAGAAGTGTCCCTTACACATAGGGGGAAAAAAAAAATCATTGCACTTCCCAAAGGCAAACTCCAAAGCTTAGGGAAGATTTTGCTGTTGCATGTGAACATTTTCACTACTACTGACCCTTGCTGAAGGAAGCAGCTTGAAATTTAACTGAGTACTGAATAAGACAGCTCCTGGAAAATAACTGTTGTGTTTTCAAAGGGTGTAGGGAGATCAGGTTTATTTGCAAAATGACTCTTTAGCCTTTTGCCATGCATAGAGCTAATTCTTTAGATTTCAGTGATGTAACCAAAAGAGTGAGATTTTGGGATGAGTAGGTGTTATAACTTGTGTGTGTGTGATAGATGTTGTCAGCCTGAAAAACTACAGATATTTAAAACTGCTGAATGCCATTTCCAGCTATTTCAATGTGCTTCAGAGACATAACTAATGTGGAGCAGTTTCCATTTGTAGGAACACAGGTGGGCCTGGAGCCAGGCTCTCACCTGGCTGAGATCAGAGCTGATGGGGCTGAGCTCCTACAAGCAGCTGTTCAGGGTTTCACAGCAAACTGTCAGAATTCCCAGAGCTGGAGAATTTCCTTGGAAATGCTGTTGTGTTTATCCAGAAGTGGGGAAGGTGGCTCTGCCTTTGAGGTACCTCTCAGATGGCTGGGTTTAAATTTGACATCACCTTTCACAGAGCTGACATCAAATGGGATCCATCCCTTTTTTTTTTTTTTTTTTTTTTTTTTTTTTTTTTTTTTTTGTTTTTTTTTTTTTTTTTTTTTTTTTGCCAATTGTCTGTCCACGTGGATGGTTTAAGTGAAAAATATTCTGAATCACCCAGAGAAGAGTAACATTTTTCAAAACAGTAAAACAGCACTATAAATACCTGTATTGCCAGGATTAACCTCAGGGACAGCATGGCAAAAGCAGCTTAGAACTGTTATGCTCAGTCCTTCATCAGAACAGTGCTTTCTTTTTCTCTCTCTCTGAGTTTTTAATAGATATCTCAAGTTGAGATGACTGTCAGCACTTTCTTCTGGTAAGACTCAGTTTTACTAAATATATATTCCACATTTGTAGCTATAAATATATACAGATATAGTGTATACACTCTCTGTAGGAAGCCAGATTCCATTTCTAGTTAATTTTCTGATTCATTCAGTGTGTGTATTGCTGTAGTTGCTTTTTTTTTTTTAAATTTGCATATGCCCAGTTGTGAGAAATCTCGTGACATTTTACACGAGACCACTTTCAGTTCCTGTGCCTCAGTAGCTGATGAGTTCATTTCTGTAACGTGGGTCTCTGTCTTGATTAGGGCACAGCAGTGAGACTGAATTCTGTGGTTCTGAGAAGCAGACTCTTGTGCTTGGAAGCATAATTAAATGATCTTTTAAAAAAAATCAGACTATTAATATCCCATTTAGATAATTAGCTGTATGCTTTTATAGATAGAAGGCTTTATGCAATGAAATGAAACAAGAAATAAAATCAAAGGCAGGTTAAGGCTATTTTCATTTCCCCAAATAAACATACTCATATCTGTGGAAGTCAGTGCTACACAGACTATCAAGTGGAAGAGGTTTGCAGGATTAGATGCTTTATGAGTAGCTAGAAGACATCATTTAGCATTTGCTCAGAACCAGACATATGCCCCACGCCTCTTCATGCCTCAGAGCCTCAGACTAACCACTGCATGATGGATTTAGAAAGAAATTTCTGCTGTGGCCAGCTCATCTCTTATAACTGTCCACTAACAATGCCATCACCTCTCTGTGAGGCATCTTTTTATCCATCCCAGATGCTAAACCCTGTTTTCCTTTGCAAAAAAGTGCCCCACAAGACAAGCCAGATCCCTTTCAATGACATGAGACTAAAGCTTCTCTTAAGGTCAGGATAAGCCTGCCAAAGACAAGGTACCCTGAATTTACACTCCGTAGCTGAGAGCTGTCTCTGAACAACAGAACAATGGGTGTAAAAACATGTTGAAGGGTGCAGGAGCTCCAGCAGAGTTTGTGTGTAGCTAAAGGAACTCCCTAAAGTAGAACCAGGCCAGCACAATCAAAACAACCCTTGGTGTTTAAAAATACATTGCTGGCTTGGGCTTTTTGTATCAGAGGACAAGGAGGACAATACCCTACTCAAAAAGATAACTCACTTTCAGCCATTTGAACAAAATCATTAACGAGGTTACACATATGTTTAGCCAGTGATCCTTTAGGCTTCTCTAAAGAATCAGACCCTTGTGTGTGGCTTATGAGGATCTGAGGAATGTGGTATCTGGAAATATCCTGATCAAAAAACATCCAGCTATCCTCAGGTCACAGTGAATATCTAAGATTTCTGTGTCTAAAACTGAGGTCCAGGCAGTGCTGGAGTCCTCCCTACCCATGGATTTCTCCTCCTCCAGAAAGAGGAATGGCAGGAAGGGTGGACAGGTAAAGAAACCTGAAGTTGCACTCACTGCCCCTCAACTCTTGTATTTATTATCTTTATCAAGCAGTTCAATCTCTAGTGTTCTGCAGAGTGCTTCAGCTTAAGAGAATTTCTCTCAGAAATGCAGCTTCCCCTTTTCAACTCCTTTCCAACACACACTCTGACACAGTTAAAGCAAATCCTCTATAAGCTCGCTCAGCGACCGAAAAAATCTTTGTTAACAGAGAGTTAAAATTGCCCAGTGGTTTCTCATGTCTTTCCAAAATGCCTTGCTCAGCAAAACTCACCCCCCTGAAAACACAGAAAATGAGGAGTCCTGGCATAAAGGAGCAGAACCTTAGCTGTGACCTCCCGGAAGTCTCAGTCCCTGGAATTACTGGCATGCTCTCCAGATGAGTTCAGTGCAGTAGGTTTTTCTGAGCCCAATGCTCCAGAACAGCATGTGCTATCAGCAGGCAAGCTGCAATCTGCATTTGTTTTTATTTTGCTTGGGGCTTTTGGCAGTAGAATCCCTGCATTTTAGTGTCAGAGGGATATTTTGATAGGATTTAGAAAAAGATGTTTTAGCCATCCCTCTCCTTTCAGTGCAGTCAGTTCTCTGCCTGATGTGTGAGCAGCGTATGACTTACCTGGGCACTTGTGGAAGTTCAGACATTTTTCCCTTTCCCTGCGATCTCTGCTGGATTTTAGCACACTTAGAGGGAAGAATGCACCACTGGCAGGCTCCTCACACTTGCTGACTTCGACAGTCACTTCATCATGCTCCAGTTTCTCTTCCACCACCTCTTTTTGCACTCCCGTTTTCCAGCCCCAACAGTCCCCCCCAGGACCTTGCCCATAATGCCAGAAAACATCAGTGTAAGCTAAATAAGGTTTTTTAGGTACTTTAAAATCAGCCCAATTTCAGCCTAAATTTCAAGGCTTTCCAATTCCGTTATGGCAAAACTGGAGTTCTACTACAATCAGCATTTCTCCTGGTTTAAAACATGAAGCAAAAAGCAATACTGTTACTGCTCTGTTGCCTTCAAAATATTTAATAGTTCATAGGCTATGCTGAAGTGGGGCATTAAGGCTACCTCAGTAGATACTCAGAGGGAACAGAGTTCTGAAATGCTGTGCAACTTCAGGCCTTGTGTCTGGGAATACTCAGTTTCTCACAAACCCAGGATATTTTAATGGATAAAAAAGTAAAAAGCTGTAAGAAAATTCTGTTTCATCCCAAGTTCTGTAGTTTGCAAGAGCAGTAATTTCAGGCATAGTTGTGATGTTTCTTGAAGTAAGGGCACAGTATCAGCTCGTTAGTTCCAAGATGGAGCATTGCCAGATCCTTGAGTTTTAGTGCTGATGTTGGTAAATAATGTACAGTTTTTGGCTAACCATACAGGTACAAATTTGTGGGTTGGACCAAAAAAAGCAATGCCAGCACACTGACAGGAATTGATTCAAAGGTAGATTCTCTAATAGTTGTGCTCTTGTTCCAGTCTTTCAGGCTGAAATGAAAGCTCAGAGCCCTTTTGATTGGAAGCAGAGATTTATGGTTAATTATAGCATTTCCCATGATTATATGTTTGTGCTTCAGTAATTGCTAGATGAGGAGGAACATTGAAACAACTTCAGGCCTAGTATGTTTCTCTACCAAAAGACATGCCTTCAGATATCTCAGCATAGGCCCTTCCTTATTTCTTTATAAGGAAAAATACATGACAAAAGTTACACACCACTGGTCCTGAAGAAAGGCAGCGGCAGCAGACATTGCTGCTTCTGCCTGCACTGCTTCTGTCCCTCACCTTTTATTCCACAGACAGGTACCTCAACACCCCCATCTGAACCATGGCAGTGAAAAACCGTCTGGAGTGAACAAGGAGTTCAACTCATCCAGGCCATGAGTTCTGCAGGGGTCAGACAAAATATTTTACCATCAAGAGCACATAGATTTGGTCATGATAACATAGTCAGGTGCCCAAAATTCTGCTGCCTTACATCATAGAGTCACAGAATACTTTGACTTGTGAGGAACATTTAAAGGTCATCCAGCCCAGCCTCCCTGCAATGAGCAATGACATCTTCAATGAGATCAGGTTGCTCAGAGCCCCAGTCTTGGCTTTTATGGTAATTCTGCTCTATATTCAAAATGTATGATTGCACATCGCAAGATAAGTATCAGGTTAGTAAATTCCCATTCTTGTTTCATAATCTGCATTATAATTGCCTATATTTAAAAAGAAGCTCCTATGAACAGTATATTTCTTTTTCAAATTTACTTACAAGGAGAATATAAAAAACAAACTACTGTGCCAGATATTCAAAGACTTTTTATCCCCCCATCTACTACTTTCATGACCACAGAAACATTGCTTCTTTTTTCTTCTTTTTTCTTTTTTTTTTTTTAAGTAGAAAAGCTAAAGCGAACCTTAATGAACTGAAAACTAAAGAACACATCAGATTTTAAATGCTAGTTCATTATAGCTATAGCTTTTCAAGAGATGCAGCAATGAAATACAGGTATGCTTTGGAGATACTCTGTTACCAAGAAGATTATGATCTCAGAATCACATGTTGTGGAAGTCAAAATCAAACTCTTACCAGAATTACAGAATTTATATTTCTGCATCCACCCCTGGAAGATCCAGGGGAGTAACTGGCCAAGGCTTCCACAATCACTACAGGACAGGTGTTGATGTCGTACATACTCTGAGCTCCTAGGAAACATAGGTGATAAAATAAATGATGGTGATTGTACAGATGGCATGGTCTACTGGAGCAAGCCAGCCGAGGATCTAATTTATCAAATATAAAATTAAGTCTGAGCTAACTCCCTATATTGGAAATGTAGAAAAAAATAATTTTTCCTGTATAATTCATTCTAGAGCACTTGTCTGACACAGGTGCTCTTTTCTCTGTAAGTACTTGGTTCTCTCCACTGGCTGCTAAGGGAGTCTTGATATCAAGCTCAAGCACAAAGGAGAAGGGATCCGTCCAATCCTTGTGCCTGGTGTAGAAAGAGATACACTTTTTTTGTCTTATCAGCAGAGGATGATATCCTCCCAGTGATAGCTGAGACCTGGAGGGGAGGTCAGTCTTTAACCAGGTGGTAATGGTTCCAAATATGCTCTGGACAAGCTGCAAGAACATTTCAGTCTGATTATTCCTTATCCTCTCTGTCTTGGTTGCTCAGGACATTGAAGTCAGTATTTTTCTGTTCCCAAATACATTTGGTACATTCAAATCTCACTGTGAGATGAAGCCACTCCTCACAGGCTGGAGTTTTGCTCTTGAGATGTGGTCCTTGCTTGATAGTCTTGTGAGCTTCTGTGCTTGCATTATGCTCCAGGACAGGCTGGGGAATAAGACCTTACTCATTTTTAGTGCTGGCAAACAACTGCTGGGCACCTTCATATGAAACTGCAAAACAGGATACAAAAAGCAAAGAGATTTATTTTAGGCTGACTTTAAAAAGAACCAAGTACTATTTTTAGTGTGTTTACTACTCGTCAAAGGGATTTTCTGTTGTCTCAAACCCAGGCCACTGAGGTTTACCACTGCTTGTATAACATTTTTTCAATAGTGCTGTTCCTTTTTCAGTAATTGGTGTGGCTTCCCATGGCTCCAGCAGCCCTGCTCTCCCTGGGCAGCCTGGGAGGGGGGATTTGCCCACGCTGGGGTGAGAGAGGCAGCACTTTCTGGGTCTGGGTGGGGTCCCTGTTGACTTCATCTGCCTCAGAGTCAAGCCCTGGACTGTTTTGGTTTCACTGAAGCCTACTTAGTTTCCTGGTGAGGATACATTTCTAAATATAGCCCTCACATTGGATGCAGGAATGTTTACCCATGCAAAGTCAGGCAAGGCAAACACTTCTAACATTTTCTTTGGTCAGTACCTTTTTAATGGAAATGAGTCTTGAATTATATTTGGCATCATCCTGGCATGCTGGAGCTAAATACAGGGACTGTCTTCCTTTTCTGATATCTGTGATTTCTCATTTTATTTTCATGTGGAAAGGGGTGATTTAGTGATCCTTCGTTATAGGTGTGTCAGTCAGAGTGGATGTTGTGAGCTCTGTGGATTTTGCATTCACCTTTTTAGTAACACAGCCCTGAATGAATCTGTTGACAGGAGCTGAGCAATTTAAAAATACATATGAAGGTATGCAATGGGATTATGACAGAGGGCTGTGCCAGAAAAAATACAAGCTCTTACTATGCTGTTACAGTTGCTTAAGCACACATTAAATGCATAGTTTGCACTCTCTCCTGCTCTCTCTCTTTCAAAGAATGTATTGTGAAGTACATTTATTTAGGACTGTGCCATTATGTTAATTCAGCTTTGATTCTAGTGATGGATTTCTTTTTTTAATCCCCCCTGTGTATTTGTGATAAGCCCTGACTCGAGATCTGACATAAGCTTGTCATTCTGTTCACATAAATCTGATTTAAAAGCTATTTCTGTGAGTGGTTTGCTTGAATTTTTTAAACAGGAAGATGCAGTTGTGAACAGGTTGTTATTTTCTTGTAGGGTGCAATCATCTCATCAGGTGGTACTGCTGTACCGCTGGGGAGTAGTGAAGACTCCTCTTTGCCAGTCATAATGAAAAAGTCATTCTGCCATATCACACCTCATGGTATTTTCTACTTACTTTTGTGTAGGGGAATAACCTAATTTTTGTACAAGATGGAGAAAAAAGAAAACCTTTGAAATAAATTGATGACTTTTTGAAAATCAGTATCCCTTCAGCGAGCTCCTTACGCAGGACACTTTTCTACCAACACAAGTGACTGGAGCCCAGACAAACTGGGTCAGCACTGGAGCAGTGATTTGGTCCTGCAGTCCCCTTTTCCTTCACACCAGTGCCCTGCCCCACACCCCATCCTGGGGCCTTGCAGTCACTTATTTATCCTCACAGAGTCATAGAATCATAGAGTGGTCTGGGTTGGAAAGGACCTTAAAGCTTATCCAGTTTCAACTCCAATGCCATGGGCAGGGATACCTTCCACTATCCCAGGTTGCCCAGAGCCCCATCCATCCTGGCCTGGAACATTTTCAGGGATGGGGCAGCCACAGCTTCTCTGGGCAACCTGTGCCAGGGCCTCAGCACCCTCACAGGGAACAATTTCTTCCTGATATCCAATATAAACCTGCCCCCTGTCAGTGTGAAGCCATTCCCCCTTGACTTGTCACTCCAGGCCCTTGTCAATACTCTCTCCATCTTTCTTGTAGGCTCCCTTCAGGCACTGGAAGGGACAATGAGGTCACCCCAGAGCCTTCCCTTCTCCAGGCTGAACAATCCCAGTCCTCCCAGCCTTTCCTCACAGATGAGCTGCTCTATCCCTCTGATGTCCTTTCTCTGGACTGGCTCCAGAAGCTCCATGTCCTTCCTGTGCTGCTGGAGGCAGCTCTGCAGGTGGGGTCTCACCTGAGCAGGGCAGAGGGCAGAGGGGCAGAATCCCCCCTTTCCTGCTGCCCACACTGGGGGCTCAGCCCAGGGCATGGGGGGTCTCTGGGATGGGCCATGTCCAGTTCTCACCACGAGCACCCCCAGGTCCTTCTCCCAGGGCTGCTCCATCTGCTCATCCCCAGCCTGGATTGCTCTGAGGGGTTGTCCTGACCCAGGTGCAGCACCAGCACCTGGTCTTGTTCAACGTCATGGGATTCCCATGTTGCTTTTGTTCCTTTTTTGTTTTCTTTTGTTCCTTTCATAATAAATGTTTCCATTCATAACTGGTTTCCAGTTGCTGAAGCAGTGAGCACCACTGGTATTCAGCTCCTGCAAAGGCAAATTGATGAAGCAAGGGAGGAGATGAGTTAGGTAAGGTACAATTTTGTAGCTCAAGCTTTCCAAGTAAGAGATTAGAAATCCTTGTACATGTGATCAGTGTATATCCCTGGCTAAAAATGTATATCTGCAGGTGAGTTAAATGGAAGCAGGATGCTCCTTCAGGAACAGACTTCATCCATAAATAAGACAATGCTATGTGTGGTCTGATATATATGAAATTTGAGTGCTTATTTTGTCTGTAATGACAATATCTCCCTTGTACAGAGGTCAGGAGGAACTTGCTATTTCTGGTAGTGTATTCCTTCATTGTACTGCAGCAGTACACCTGAGTCCCAGGTCTGCAGCAAGACACTCCACTAACATGAGGTAAAATGCAAAAAGGAGTAGGGTCATCTTGTAGGAGCCATCCTTGCTCATGCTGAAGGTCCGTGTCCTCTCTGAGGACCCTGTCCTCTGTTCCCAGAAGGAGCTGAGGAGCTGAGCAGCACCAGAAGCAGTCAGATGTGAGGAGGGGGAACGTGCACCTCAGACTTTATCCAGTGCTCTAGAAAGTCGTGAATTGGAGATCCTGGAAAGAAATTTGGCATTTGAGTCACGCTGCTCACGCGTGGTGAGTCACGGGGCTGGGAAGTCACAGCCGAGCCTTGCCAAGTGTGGGCAGAGTCGGGGGAGCTCTGGATGAACTGGACTCCCTAGGAAGCGCAGGGCAGCAATGTTCCCTCCCTCCTGCCATAAACCACAAGTTCCTCATGGCTCGTCTGTGTGACATCTCATGGTCAGCTGGGACATTACTCCAGTCTGGTGAATATCCGTCTCCCAAATCTACACCAGTGGCCCTAATGGTGAGAGGGCTACCATTGCTTGAACTGTTGCTTTCTCCACTTCCCTGCTAATCCTGCTTTCCTGCCCAGTGAGGGAGTTCTTGGGGATATTGGCCAGAGCTGGTGACAAAATGCACAGCATCATCCTCTGAGTGCTCTGGAAGGAAGCATAATATTGGAAATAAAAATAGAACAATTGATTTGTGAGCTGAGCTCTACATTCACACAAAAAGGGTCATTGAAAGGGCTTTGCAAAAAGTAAAGGGAGATATTTGAGAAACTGCCCAAGCTGCAGAAATGCTGAACAATGGGAGCTTGACTGTAATATGCTTAACCGAGCCTCTTGAATCCTACCCAGCAGTTGTGACAATGCATGTCATCTGTTGACATGCAGAGAAAAATTGAAGCCCATTCAAAGCAGAGCTATTTTGGGGTATTTTTTCCGAGCCCTGTGCTTGGCTCAGGCCGTGTGTATGAATGGCTGCAGACGCCTCCCCAGTCAAGTAGCCGTGGGTTTGGCAATGAGCTCCCTCCCACTGGGAGATAAGGCAGTTTGTACCCTGTCGGTGACCAGAGGCAGCCACAAAACATTAGGCAGGCTCCTGACTGTCGAGAGCTGAAACTGCTTGGAAACAGCAGGGTCAGTCTGCTCTCAAACACACTGGTATTATCTCATTAACGGTGGCATTTACTGCACGGCTCAAGGAGCAGAAAAGGGAGTTGTTAAAAAAAAAAAAGGCAAACAAATAGTATATGAAATCGTTAGGCAGAGGGAATGGTATTTACATGTGGGCTTTTTCTTTATTAAAGAAAGTAGTAGTTGTGCTGCTAAGTGAATCATATACTAGCAGCAGATTATCACTGCCTTATCTTACCTCCAAATTACGTTCTCCTTCCAGCTGGCAGGGAAAGAAGGCATTTTACCTGCAGCTCAGCCCTTGTTTATAAAGCTTTCTTTGGTTTTTTTCTTTTTTTAACAACTGAAGAAATACAGTATAGCTTATAACATTCAGGTTTGGGAATGAGAGACAGGCCCTCCTGTGGAGCTCCTCTCCCCTCTCTCCATATCCCCCTTTGCCTTTCTCCCATAGGATGGTTTTGCTGTTGGCTTCTCTGCTGCCAACTAGAATGTCACAAATTTAGCTCTGACTTTTTCTGTGGCATTATGGCATAAAGACTCAAGAGAAGACCAACCAGGAGGATAAAAATACCGGACAGCACGAGTGGCACATCCCTGGGGGCCGGCAGGAGACATAGGAAGTGCACAGGAAGCTGTTTCCTTCAGCAGTATTCTGATTGTTTCCAATAGATACACTTCCACCAGGCTGTAAACACAGTCACAAACACAGGAATGCCTGAGATGTTTCCACAACGGGACCTCGAAATGGAGCTGCTTCACCTGTCCCTGCTGAGGACTTCAGGATGGGCTTGAACTCACAGCAACTCCATGCCTGTAGCCTGGCCCTGCCACTGTGGGCATGTGCAGTTCTCACAGGCTCGGGGGGCACTTGTCAGATGAAAGGCTTTGCAGGGTCAGAATTTTTATTCCTGCCAAAAGTGTGCACTGGGATACTTCCTCAGCAGTGGATCCTTCTTTTAGTCTGTGTGTGTACTCTCTGCTGCAGTGGTGCTCGCAACTGTGACCAGCGGGCCGGTGTCACACAAATCATCTGCATGGAAAGTTATCAGTGTCCTGCCTTAAGAAATAAATAAATAAATAAGGTGATATCAGAGACACAGGGGCTCTCAAAAGATAAGAGAGCAGCACATACTGAAAGTGTATAGTGGAAGAGGAAGCTGGGGAAGAGTCTTTAAGCTTCCTTTGGTACTCAGGTGTTGCAGCCATATCATGGGAAATTTGATTTTAAAAAATGAACCATATACACAAATATCTGCTTTTTACAAAACAGAAAAAACTCCTCGGGTTTCCAGAGCACAAACTAGTTCTTCATGTGGTTTCCTTAGATGTGTGTGTTACTTGGCAGATAACATAAAACTTGTGCGCTCCCTCTGAAGGATTTTCTGTCTGAGCTATGTTGGTGAATTGTACTTTCTCAGGCAGAACAAATTATATGGTTTAGTTTCTTGCTGAAGTACAGGTGTAGCTCTGGCTCACATAAGTTCACATATACAAGTGCTAAAATTACAGTTTCCAGAAAATGTAGGGGGGAAAAAACCCTGCTCTTAATTTCTTGAAGGTTTGGCTCAGGTAGTTTTCAGAAGACAAACACAGAGAGGGGTATGCAAAGAACCAAAAGAATGTGTTGAAAGTGCAAATGCACACAGACACAAAAATATTCTGGGACAAGCTCACCAGTATGAGGATCTATAAAAAGACACTGAGTTAATGATTTGCACATTTTAGAATGAAAGTTTATGCAACTAAGTTGTCCAGACATCTTCCACCCCCCCC
>VZTH01019685.1:657083-683684 GCA_013397815.1 Aleadryas rufinucha
CCCCCCAATTGCCAATTTCATATGTTTTTTTAGATGAGCTTTTCATAAAATGCGTAACAGTGACTTTGGGCTGAATCGAGTTCTGTAATCTACTGGGGGTTGTTACATTAGAATAAATTTTCAGATGATAGGGCCCCTCCCGTGCTTGTTGTCATACACAGACACGCTGCTTTATAGCACCAGAGGGTTCGGTTTCAGACAAACTAAAAGTGCTTCTAATTTAATAGAAACAGCACAGGCCAAGTCGTGAGCAAAGGAATGGATACTGAGAAAAGAACAGGGCAGGAACTACACTGAATAATGCAGCTGCAATTCAGTGCCAACAGAAAATGGGTTCCAGTATTTTTTGAATAAGATGTGTACTTGTCAAACAAAACCTGGCAGGACAAAGTTATCTTTCAAACTTCATCCTGAAAGCCAGGAGATATAAATAAGGTGAGGAAAAACAGTGCAAGTTACAGCATGTAATGTTTTTTTAAAAGGTATCATCCACTCTAGATTATATTGGTAAAATGTAATTGTATTTGTTTTGCTTCTATTTTTTACAATCTAGAAGAGATGTGTATAGTATAATTAAGGCCTTTTTCTTTCGCACGAGGTCAGAAATATAAGTGTACAAAAAGCTGAGTATGAACTTCTGAAATCCTTTCAGTACTGATATAATTATGAAGCATAATGTTATTCTGGCCTCTGCACAAATGAATTTTTCCTTCTTTGTTTATTTGTCCATTTATTTTCTGTGCCCAGGACATGTTTACACTAGGGAGGTATTCCTGGATCCATAAATGAAGTGAATGCAAAGAGGCTTTGTAAAAAATCACTACTCAATAAATTCCCTGGAATATAATCAGCAGGATATCAGCTCTTAATAACTAGAGTTAGTTTGCACAAAGGCTGCATGTTTGTTGTTCTCAGGTATTCCTCTGCATAAGAAATATAATGAGATTAAAAAATCGTTAAGACTTTCATGTGAAGCCATACAAGAGAGAAATGTAGGAGTTTTCCTATTCTTGGGTAGCCATTTCTTCTTTTTATAGCTTGGTTTTATTTGTTATCATATGCCAAATTTAGCTCACTGATAAATTCATTCAGGCTACCCCAATTTTTCTTTGTGAATGGAAGTGCAGGCTGGCACAGAGAGCAGGATAGCTCTCTGCCTGAGTCTGGGTGTTAAACTGCCTCAAACAAACCTGGCAGGACAGCTAACAAACATTGTTTATAGGTGAGACTGAGAGATTTGATTGATCATTCTTCACAATACTGCAGAGGGATGCTGAGAGTGGTGAAAGAGTCTCAGCCTGTCTGGCAAATATCCTGCAATTTTAATTGTACTCAGACAGGAAAAAATACAAGGCATTTGCTGCAGCTGAGTGAAAAATCCAAAGTGGACAATGTATTTAACACATTAAGGTTGGGAGTCTGGGCTGCATCAGAGCCTAAAGAGCTCCTGGCAGAACAGCTCCAAGAACAAACAAAAGCAGAATTAAGCAACCTCACCAGTCCCTGCCTCAGTCTTTGGCACAGCCTTTTCTCATATTGAAGGTCAATATGGGTGTGTTTTTTGCAAAGGTAGCATGGTGGAGGTGTGGGGACAGCTGGGTGGCATTCAGGCTACCTGGGAATAATCCCAAAAACCTCTGAGGCCAAAACTCACGACCTGTAGTTCCTTCATGGCATTGCAGTGAACTCTGATCTTTCACTTGTCCAATACCTCTGAGTAAAAGTAAACAGATTTATTTTTCTATATGTAGCCAGGCCTCTGATCTACCCTCAGCTTTAGAACTGTTTACCTATGAGTTGATCCCAAATAGTCCTTTCTAAAATTGGCATTTATTAGCTCAATCATCTGGCACTGCTTCCATTGTTTAGGGTGAGAGTAGAAGCATACACAGAACAAATTGTCAGGCGCATTTCAAAGTTGTTTTTCTGCCATTCGTGGTCCTAGTGCAATGCTGGAAATGAAGGAAAAAGAAGCACACACATTTTTCATACAAATGTTGCTGCATTTATCTGATTTTTCTCATTGACACAAATCCAACAGTTGAGTGCAAGGGAAAAGACAAGAATAAAACAGAGGCAGGAGTCATCAGGAAGAGCAAGGTGTAGCTTGTTGTTGCTGCTCTTGACTTCCACTGTTACCAATCCACTCCAAGAATAGAATTAAAAAAGAAAAAGGAAATGTCAGTGACCAAGATCATGTCCCTGAAAATACCCTGTTCAGCACTGGTTTTCTTTCCCATTCACCCACGCTTCAAGAAGATACAGGAGCCATGAAGACTGAAATTACTCAAAAGAAACTATTTTACTTTTGCCACTTTTCATTTTGACATTTCTATGTCAGAACTCCGTGACAGAAAACAAACATGTTCTAAAAATCAGATGTCATGGAGATGTCTCAGAAAGAGAGGCACAAAAGCTGCTGCTTAGTCTCAGAACTGAACTCTTGTGCATCTCTGAAAGAGCAGTAACATTGAAAGGAGAGTTTAATGTGGAAATCAAGCTGCTTTCTCCTGTGTCCCATGAGACGGAGATTGTTCTAGATGCTCATTACTGAAATACTGTTGATAAATAACAAAATGACACAATTTGTCTGATCACATCTGCCATGATATCCATTACACCCAGAGTACTTCTATTTAGTGTGTGTTCAGAGAAGAAGCATTTTGCTCAAAGCTCCTTATTATATTTTATGACAGGTCACAAGGAATTAGGGCAGATTCTGGTTGTCTGAAATACATATGTGTAAATAAACAGTGAAGTGCAAATTAATTGTCGTACATTACAGAGCAGGTGTGGCAAGGCAATGCTCTGCAGCACCACAGATCATTTAAACTTCACTGATAGTTTTGTACAGAATATAAATGACAGAAAAATCTACCTTAATGTGGGGCATAAGCTGGATATTAAATACACTGCTATCTGCCATTAATAATGCTAATGTTTCAGAGTTAGAAAAGGTACAGAACAGAGCAGCCAAACTAGCCTGGGACAGGGAGATGGGAAATGAATTATGCAGAAAGATTAGCCAGAATTAGGCAGATTGATAATAGGAGACTCTCCAGGGATATTCTGAAGACAATACTGAAACCAAAGGCACAAAGAGAATGGATCACATTCATCTTTTTAAGATAGTCCCTAATGTGAAGAGTCTGGAGTGTGGGATAGCAAGGGGGTAGCTCAGAAATGATAAGTATTTCCAGCACATTTGTTTAGTGTTGTTGAAATATTGAACAAATAGCTGAAGTCAAGATCAACAAGTCAGGGGTTTAAAAGGAGCTCATTTGTTTTCTTTTTGTGAAGGATTTTTGAGATTACATTAGCTACATATTTGAACTTACCATGATAAGTTCTAGGGTGATTTGTATTTATTGGGGTTACGAGGGCAGGCCTCAGTGGACCATATGGTATTTTTACAGGGCTGTTTCCATAACAAAAATGACACAAAACTGTATTAACTTTTCACAGATTGATAGAGAAACAAACTGTCTAAATAGATGTGTTTGTTTAAAAAGGGCTTGAGTTGGGGGGAATCCCTGCAGATTTTCTAAGCAAATGTGTGCCCATAGGTTTGAAGTTTTAAACTGGGGGTTTATTTCCATTCTTCTAAGATGTAGCTGAGAAAAGAGGCAGTGGGAATAAAAAATACAAGGAGCAAGAAGGAAGGAGAATAAAGAATGTGAATCAATGCAGAGGGGGAAAAGGAAAAAAAAGAAATTAAAAAATCTGCTTTCCAGGTAGTTTCTATAGAACAGGATGGGAGAAAATTCACAGTTCCCTTCACCTTGGCAGACTTGGTCATGTCTTCAGTTAAAATTTCTTTTCCAGCTGAGCCCTCTTTCTTCCTGGGTACAACAATTTGAATGGAATATTTCCAGCTTCATTCTCTGGAGCTGGCATAAAGATATACATTTGCTTCTAAAAATTAAACAAAATTTTTAAAAGCAGATACTGTGATAAAATCAGATTAAGTAACTTATTGTAAGTGAACAGTAATTTCATTTTGATTTATTTGAAGCATTATATCCCTGTTATTACAACACATTTTGTGTCTGTTAGCCACTGATTACTAGAAGCTGGGAGAGAACAGCAGGGGAAAAGATCATTTTTTATCTTCTTCTCCACTTTCCCCTATTAATCATGGTACCAGACAGGATACTGGGTTACATGGAGCACATGTTTGGCCCAGAATGGCCTGTCCTATAATGTACAGTTTTATGAAGTGATGAATTCTACAATGAGAGTTCCAGCGTGCTTTTTTGTAATAACTGGGGATTTTGACATGCTTTTTCACTTACAGTAATTATTCCAAGGCGGAAAATTGAACAAATGAAAACGAGAAATACAGAAAGCTGAGTTTACATGAAAAATGGCTAAGATGAATTTCATTTTGGGACTTAACATCAAGTCCTGTCTATACTGCAGAAAAGACTTGCTTAATTTTCATACCTGGGGTTTGCTAACTAATACAACCTAAATTCCTAACTCAGACAAAGCAAGCTGTGTTTTTTGCTTAGCTCATCAAAGTGACCACAAGGGGGGGAGGGGAACTCTTACAACTCGTGTGCATTTTATTGTTGTTTAAGCACAACTGGTAATAGGTGAGTGTGTCTAAGGCAGGGAGGGCAGAAAGTGGTAATTAACACCAACTATGGCATATTGACATCATTAGACTTAAAATTCCAGGACCTGTATTCCCAGTCATATGTCAGAAAAAGGAAACTTACGGAAATGAAAATTTCTCACAGATATTTATCTGTGGCTGCACAGTACCTTAAAAATTATAGATAAAACCTATCTATAGCCCCTAGAGAGGGAGGTCTATGTTATCAGGAGGGAGTTCAACCTGCCTGAAGCCCCTCCTCTGCTGGGTCAGCTGTCCTTGGCTGCCTTAACTGAGTTTGTTATCTACAGTTTTTAGTGGCATTTATTGAAGACAAAGGCACAGACAAGTGTTTCTGTGGAATGGCTGTGCTGCAGGCACAGGCAGGAGAGTAAAGCATCAGGCCCAAGGCCATGTGAATAATCATGGCAGAGAAATACAGTGCTGAGAGAGGAAAAAACTCCATAAAATGCAGGGCCACACTTTGAAACTCTTCCGACTATCACTGATAAAATTTAATATCAAGTAGCAACCTGTGAGAATTCTCTGTCTGTGGCTCAAGAGCTGAGATCATCATAGTCATGACATGGCTATGACTATGCCCTGCCCATCAAAGCCCAGGCTTAGGCAAGGCTTGCACAAGCTGCTCTCCAGACCCTCTTGGTCATGTTGGGCAACAAAAGTGCTGCAAAGTGCTTCAGGACCTGCAGATGAGGTTTCTCAGAGGGTTGGTTTTTTTGATTCTTTTTTTTTGGCACCCACTTTCCAACAAAATAAGTGAGTCCCCATTGATATTCCTAAGCAAGCACATAAAAGGTGTCCCTCTGTCACGCCTGTGGAAACAGGACAGTGAAATTCAGAGCAGGTTCTGGGGGAGCAGGTTGCTCTCTGCAGGTCAGCTCTGTGCTGAGATGTACAGCAGAACACAGAGTGCCTCTTTCACTAACCCAAGAATGACCTTGACCTCCAGACCAGTCTGACCAGATGCACACCTTGGCTTCCACAGGGCCTAAGCACCCAAAAAACCTCACTAATCTCAGGTTAAATCTGCGTGAGCTTGAGGAGAAGCACTTCCCTTTCAGCAGGCATCCAATTAAGGCACTGAACTGGTGCTCAGTAGAAATGAGTTCAGTTTCCAGGTGAGAAAGATCACCCCTAACATGCAGTTTATACTCTCTGCACATCAAATCCACATTGTTAATCTTGGGCATAATACATCTTTTCTCTCATCTGTGGTCTCTGATTTTTAACTCAACTGTGAGGTGTTTGAGTGAGGGTCTAGCCCTTACTAGATGCATTCACATAATCAGTCCACTGAGATCCAGCCACAGAAATTGGTGCAAACGCCTTCACAGACAGGTGAGGAAGCTGAACCCTTACACGCACTCAGATTCCAGCACACCCCTCTCCTGCTGCAGCCCCATGTGCTGCACTGCCTCAGCATTTGGGTGACCTCAGGTAAGCCCTGGGTGGCATTAACCCTCCCAGGCATTAACCACTCTCCCCAGCCAGCCAGCCAGCAGTGGCTTTTTTAACACCTGACCCGCTCACTACTGCCAGTTTACATCAAGAAAGCTTTGAACTCTTCTTGTGGACAAAGCCCTCTTCCTCTGGGGATCCCACTCTGCTCCTGGAGGGGAGCCAGGGCTCCCTTGGCAGTGCAGCCTCTGGTGTGAGGCCGCCCAGTTTTGGGTGGGGGCCGTGCCTTTGAGAGAGGAGACCTCCCCAAGATTGCCTGCTGAGCACAAGGCACCTCCTTGACACACCAAGCAGGTGGCTGTGCCCTCCAATGCTCATGTGACACCGACCAGGCAGCTGGGTGACCACAAAGCTGACTGCAGGGCAGGGCAAATTCTCGTGCCCCAAAATAACCAGCAGGCAAACTGCAGAGAGTGAGGGGGGCTGAAGGAAGAGCAGGCTTGCTGGTCAGCAGCAATTCATCCAAAATCCCTTCAGAGATGCCAAAGAAATGGCCCTGCCCCCACTTCACCTCCTAATAATTCAGTGTCTGTGTTTGTTGCCAGCTAGAAGGCTTTTTTTTAAACTTCATGAGAAAAGGAAGGTAGGATTTTAGCAGAATCTCATTGCAAAGCGTGTATTTCTTCTTTTTCTTTCCTTCTCCCTCCACCCCCTCAACAAATCCCCAAGGTCAACATTGTAATAAACAGCAGGAAAGGCCCAATTTTCTGCACCTGTGGCCTTGTTTGTCTCTATATTTCTATAGGTGAATGGGCACTGGGGACACAGAAAGGAAGTGAATTCAATGGATTGGTTTAAAAAACTCAGCATGGTAATCAGCAGGCACTCAGGTGAAATGGCTTTAAAACCCTGTTAAAACAGATCCAGAGTGAAACAGGGTATATAGCTACAGTGCATGCAGCTTGGTTTGGTTTTTTTTTATATAAAAACGTGGCATTGTTAAAAATCAGTTTCTAGTCAAGTAGCTTGTTATTCAGGACACAAACCCCTGCACCTCAAATCTCTTATACAGAGCAGGAGAATGATGTTGGGTTTAACTTCCTTTTTCATCCCATGAAGATTTAGTGCAGACAAAAGGTACTAGACTAGTAGAAAATTAGGCACTTCTAAATTTTTTTTTTTGGAAATAGGATGGACTCAGGCACTATGAGTTCCCCCACCTTCACCTAAAACCTGCTCTCTGGCCCCGAGCAGCTCCTCCCTGCAGTCCAGGTTTGGGAACCTGGATTAGCCTGGTGGAGCCCCTACCCTGCTGATCACTGCTTGGAGTCGCGCTTTTCCCTGAGGGCAGGTGTTCCCTCTGCAGTGCAATGTTCCGTAACTGTGTAATACAATTTACTGGGTTTCTTTCCCCAGAGGTACTGCTTTGTGTGTAAAAGCTTCACATGCCAAGAGGTGCACAAATTCTCTCACATGTGGACAGATTTGTTTTCAGAGTTTTTATTAAATGCCTAAGGGGAGTGATTTGTAAAGCCCAAATACTGCAATAATTTATATTCTCCTGGTGTTTCAGTTCACTGATGCACTGTGAAAAGAGCAGAACTCAGGTTGTCATAGCTCCCTGAAAGTTTGGAGAAAAAAGACTGTTAACAAAGATAAACACCTTTTGGCAAAAGCCAAAGTGTTTGCCTTGATTTGAGTTTACCACTGGGTTATTTCTGGCTCTGTTGTTTATCCAGGACCCTCCTGAATAGCTGTAGTATCCACCCATCTGAGTACATCTCCCTGCTCACACATATCGCTGCTGCAGAGGCATAGATTCAGACCCTGGAGCACTTGTGGGGTTTAATTTACTAGCAGTAGGAAAAATTAAGTCTGAAATAGAAACAGGCCTCAGTGAATTTTTTTCCTAGTGCTATGCTCCCAAGTGGAGCTCCAGCAAGGATGTGCACTGTCTGTTTCTTTGTTTTCCCAGGGGTGTGGAGGGAACCTTTACTACTGAGCTACTCCTTTCAAAGGATACTGAGGTTTTAGACATTGGTAGGGGAGAGAAAATTCAAAATGGATAAACCAAAAGCAACTGATTGAAGAAAAGATCAGTTCCAAACTTTAATATAAAGTATTGCAGGGGTTCCAAATAAGTGTTCAGTTGAGTTGCGAGGAGATGAGTACAAATTGGCTGCATGAATAATTTGATTGCTTTTTGACTAAAATGCCAGTTATGGTCTAGGCTCAGTTCCTCAATAGTTTGGCTGAACACACGCATTCACACTTGTATATGTGTACCTAATCTCAAATACAAATACTCAACCATGGATATGTTTATTCAACCCTCTGTTGACTCTGGTGATCAATTTTGAAGACTAAAAGCTGGTTAACAGCACTGTAAATAGCTGAGAGGCAGCTGTTTATTTGCTCATGATATTTGTTGAGCATTTTTATAAAAACAGACATGTAGGATTAGCTTGTGTTTCTTCCTTGATACTGGAGACAGCACTCACCTGAGCTGGTGTTCAGCAGGAACCATCCTGGCTGCTCTGGCTGGTTATCCAAACATTCTGCTCAGACTGGGAAGCCCCTGTGACCTGTGTCCTGACTGAGGCTCTTCCCCAGACTTAACTGCAGCTTTGGACAAATTGCTTCATCTTCAGGTGAAGCAATGGTCAGTTGGTCAACACCTCAGTTTGTATCAATCTGCAGACTGAGGACGGCTCTGGGTTGTGAGCCAGGCATGAGTGCTAGCTTTAACCTTGCAAAAAACATGACTGCAAACACACTCATAGTTTTGGGGATGGGATTAATGTTCACTGTAGGAGCAGGAGTACGAGTCATCCAACTGACCTGCAAAAATGAGATAAGACCCAGCCAAGCAGCTCACAGAGATCTCTATTTCTCTGTTGTCCACTCTTTTTAATGAGGGGGAGCCTGATTCAGTAGGCCTCCATTAATTTTGAGGTGGACCACAAAGAAGCCTGTTTGACCTTTTTCTCCTTCCATCAGACTGCTTGCTCTCACTCACCACAGCAGACAAATCCTCACCCCATGCTTGCCCAGATTTCTCTCCAGCACAGTCAGGTCCAGCAGCACAGAACACCTGTATTATCTCCAGGACTTCAGCAGCAGCCAACACAAACAGCAAACAGCTGGATGGCAGAAAAGACCAGATCTATCATGGCCTGACATGCTGCGTTGCCTCTGCAGCAATAAATTTACTGGTGGGTGTTAGCAGAAACAGCATCCAGAGTTGGTCAGATCTGCTGTGGAAGGTGCCTGAGATGACTTCTGAGTTGCTACATTTTATTGTTGTTATTTATGGCTTTGATTGTTAATGAATACTTCTGGTAAATTTGGTTTAGAGCCCGTGGGATGAGTGTTATGTCACTGTGTTCCCGGAGCGTTCTGAGCCAGCCTCCCCGCTGGGGTTTGCAGGCATTCCCTATTCCAGTCAGTAGTTAAGGGAGATGTAGGGACCACTTCAGTCCTTGCTGATAAGCAGCTGCCAGTGAAGTGACTCTGCATAGCTGGGTGGCAGCACAGTGGCAATAATCAATATCTGAAAACAGGATTTTGGGTACTTCTTCCACCTGCTGAAAAGACAAAATACTGTTCTCTAGCCTGGCATTGTGATGCATGTTCATTGATATGGGGGATGGGGATTTTGTTTTATCCCCATGAAAGAGTTGTGTTTATCCTATAAACAGAAAAGAGAGAGAGAGTGATTAAAAGCTAACCTCAGCTTTTTTAGTCAAGATTTTTAAAGCCATCTCCAGTCCCTAGAGTAATTAATTTCAAATTTCTAATTCAAGGCTATTGATCCAACACTAAATAAGTTAATTTGGAAGAAAATAGCAGAGTGAACTTGCTCCCACTAAAATAATTTTGCATTTTTTCTGTTGTGTAAATAGAACCAGAGCAGATCTAAAATTCTGATGTAGCTTAAAAGTCTGCCTGGGCTTAAATACACCCTCACAGCAAGGTTTCACTTCACAAATTAATAGCTTTATAATAATATAATTTGATGGTAGACTATTGCTTGTTTTGGGGTCCTGAGGGTTGGATTGGTGGAGTTTTTTACGATGCTGTTTTCACTTCCTGAAAATAATTAGGGAGGACGAAGAGCTGTTCAATCTGATGAATACCATACCGATGCTGCAGTATCTGTAGACTGGCTGACCAGAGCCCAGTCGAGAAACTCAAGTGCTAAAAATCTTGATTTCAGTAGGTGGCAGCATCCCCTCTGTGTCGCTCCCAAACCAACACCCGAGGTGCTGCTCTGGGCCTCGTGTGCTGTAAAAAAACCCCAGTTTGCCGTGGCTGCTGAAGACCCCCAGTTCCACCTCCCAGCTGTGGTGGCTGCTGCCTCCTACACCTGATCCCAGGACAGAAACGAGCCTTCTCTCCCTCTCTCTGTCACTGCATGAGGTTTTTTTGCTTGGCAGGTTGGGTTTGTTTGAGAGGGGGGTCCTGAGGTTCTGCCAGCGAAGTTTCACACATTTTTGTGGTGCTGTTTTAGCAGCTGCTCTGTCCCTGCCCAGAAGGTGCCAAAGGACAGGTCAAGTACCTCCCTCACAGGCCCAGCCATCCTTCATCTCTGCCTTGCAAAAGGCATCGTTTGATTTACTGCAGTGGAAACAGCGGTTTACAAGCCAGATCAGGAAACATTCATTCTCAACATGAAAACAAATAATATTCTGTTAAAGATATGCAGTCTGGTAGTCACAAAGCTCTACAATAGTGTGTAAATACCTGCCATCCATCCCCAAAAAATACACTCGTGCAATTGCAGTTCAGTCCCTTCTTGTGGCTGTTAGGCAATATAAATTAATATATGGATTAGTTTTTTAGGACAGCTGTAGAAGTCATCCCTCCCCTCCCTTTTCTCTTTCTTAAATAGTGTATTTATTTTGGTTGGCTAAGCTTCTCTCTTGCTTTGGTGATAACAAACAAGCACAACTGTAGGGCAGGATTTTAGAGGATTCCTGTGTTCACTGAGCATCTTTGAAAAGAGAACCCCCCAAGTCTGATGTCAATGTAATATTGCTGTAGTTCTAAAGCATCTTTGTGGCACCCAGTGGTAATTATGCCAGCCACAAACAGCACTTGGACCAGGTTTGTTGTGTTGCCTATAAAGCAGGTGGAGAGAAAGGATACTGTTTAGGAAGTGCCTGGAGAGTTTCTCAGTCAGGGAATTTCCAGCTAAAAAGAACCAGCATGGTTTTAAACCTGGCTAGGTCCTGGGCTTGAATCTAGTTCCATAGGCTTTAACTGAAATCCCTTTTCCTTTTTATTTGCTGTCATTCATCTGGAATGCAAGTTTAATGCTAATTTTGTATGTTGGGGCAGCATCAGAAGGCAGTAGTTAGGAGTCAACAGCATCAAAGGGAACTTTCCATAAATCCCATCTCCCTTTGCCAAGCACTGTTAGGGCCATCTTCTGTCCTTAATATTCTGTCCATGAACATTCCTGTGTATTCACCACATAAGGCTAAGAATAGTTCAGCCATTTAAGGGCCTCAGTTTACAGACAGGGACTGTATGAGTAATGGATTGCTGGGCTGGATCACTGCTAAAACATTCTAGCAGTCCATGTTTGTCAATAATAAGATAATAACACTATCTGATTTTGACTTTCTTACCTTAGCAAAATATTAGTTCTTTGTCAAGCTGAGCTTTGTTTTCTACACACGAAGAAGCAGGTTGGTGTAGTTACCAGTTTTCTGTTAGGCTTGGTGATGATACTTGACCATGATGTCAAATATTTGTGTATTTTCTTAACCTAGCTTGTCAATCCATGTTCAGTCAATGGGTGAGCATGCAGTACAAAATCAAATAACAAAACAAATTCAGTAACATGAGAAATTAATTCATCAAAAAGAGACAAAATCTCTAAAGGAAATTTGTAAACTCATTTGTAATTCCAAGCCTCTAGTAACATATTCATGTATCCCTTAAGATACCGAATCAGTCTTCAGTGTTACTCTGCCGGGTGTCTGAATCCACAGAATCACAGGATGGGGGCTTGGAAGGGGCCTCTGTGGATCATCCAGACTCCCCTGCTCCAGCAGGATCACCTGGGGCAAGTTGCACGGGATCAGGTGCAGGTGGGTGGGTGTCGAAAATCTCCAAGTAAGGAGATCCCATGGCCTCTCTGGACAGCAGTTCCAATACTCTGACACCCCCACAGTAAATGAGTTATTCCTGGGATCAGTCCCTGCCCGTTCCTCTGGTGCCATTGCTGGCCCCCCGGAGCAGAGCCTGGGCCCTGCTCGGAGCCCTCCCTGCAGACAGGGACACACAGGGCTGAGGGCCCCTCTCAGCTGGGGCTCCTCTCGAGGCTGAACAGCCCCAGCTCCCTCAGCCTTTCCCTGTCACAGATGCTCCAGGCCCTAAATCGTCTCTACAGCCTCCGCTGGCCCTGCTCCAGGAGCTCCCTGTCCCTCCTGTCCTGAGGAGCCCAGACCTGGACACAGCACTGCAGATGTGCCTCCCAGGGCTGAGCAGAGGGGCAGGACCACTCCCTGACCTGCTGGCACTGCTCTTCCCAATGCACCCCAGGGCACCTTTTGCCTTCTTGGCACAAGGACACACTGCTGGCTCAGGGACACCTTGGTCTCCCAGGTCCTTCTCTGCAGAGCTGCTCTCCATCAAGTCAGCCCATGGCATCTCCAGGGGCATGGCAGCGAGCCCCTGGGGACTTTCTGTCTGCCTGCACTGTCACCAGTCTTTTCACTGCCACCAGGGAGCTTCAGTCTTACTTTCCAGTAGGTGAAAGACTATGGCCAATATCCTAATGGTGGCGGTGACACCCAAACTTATTTTCTCATTCCTTCTTTGCTGTTGTGAGGCCTAAACCACTCCAGAAATGTGAGTGAAAATGAACACAGTCATAGGAGGTAGGATGAGGAGAAAGGGAAGGGGAATCACTTTGCGTTCTACAAAGTCTTCTTGTATTGAAGTGTGCAGAGTTCATGCTGGAGACATTCCTCAGCACCCAGAAGATCTTTCTCTTATGTTTATTTTCAAGGAAACAGATTCTTGTACTGTCACCATGGTTCAGGAGTAGAGATGCTGAAAACAGGGAATATTTTGTAACTTTGCAGCCTGATTATCTGTGTTTTCCTGAAGAAGTACCATTTTCATAACTAAGTATAGACATAAGTACCCAAGTACCACAGAACAGTGGTTTCCAGATTGTGATCTGTGGCTCCATGGATGACTTAGAGAGTAGCCACAGAAGCCAGTGGTGAGTAGCAAGTATTTAGTCAGAAGACTTAAATTCTTTACACAGAAGTCCACACCCATACAAATAAGAAATAGTGGTCCATATTTCTGGCAAAGTTTGAAAACCTTTATCCAAAGAGAGGCACAGAAATAAAAGAGAAGGGCCTCAAAATCAAACAGATTTCAGGAGACTCCGTGGTGAGGAGACCATGGGTGTGTCTTTGGCCAGACTGACCTACAGCACAAGTGGCTTTAAATGAGCAAGGCCAAAGGGTAGATGCTTTCTAAGGAACAGCCACATGGATATTTGCAGGGGCTCAGTGGTGCTGCTGAAAAAGACATTTCATTTGTCAGGGCTTCGCCACAGCTAAATTGCTTCTGGTGCAAATGGAAAATAACTCCAGGCTTGCCATGTACAGTTTCCTCCAAAGGGAAGCTGGAATGAACTGCTAATTTCTGCAGAGTCCAGATGAGGTAAATGTAAGGAAAGGAAGGGCACACCAGGGTGAAAGGACTTTTCAGGAGTTCCAGGTAAGGAGCAGAATAAGAAGGAGAGAGCGGGGCAGAATAAAATTGTGCATTAAAATGTATCAGTGGACAGAATCTGACAGGTTCCCCCCAACCCAAAGCTGTACTTCGAGCTACATCTCAAGCCTATTTGTTACATCAAATGAGTCAAGAAAAGGAGACAAGATGTTTTTGCCGACATTACATCCTAAAGCCTACTTCAGAAAAAAAAAGCCTTAAAATAAACTTATAGAACTATTTTAATGGCATGGTATTAGTAAATTGTTCCTACCATGTCATGAAAGAATTGAAAAGAGGACAAATCAAAGCCCAGCCGGTAAAAAACTCCCTGAAAAAAAAAATTGAAAAATGTAATATCTTGCAATTTCTTTTGAAGTCAGCACATTTTTAAGTTTTTATTTGGGTGAGAACAGAGCTTTTCATACGACAAGTGGTCCAGCTAAATTTTTCCAGCAGACTGTGCTGCTTATTGTGCAGTATTTCCACAGTGAGGAGTCTCCCTGTTCCTTTCCCAGTGCAGAGAGGAAAGCAGGCACTCTCTGGGTATCTGTCCTCAGCAGGGCTCAAGCTGGATTGGCCAGGGGCACCTGCCACAGGCTCTTCAGGCTGTAAGTGACAAAAGGGACCCTCCTGCCTCCTCTCCTCACTGAAAACAAAGCAAATTAGGCACTGAAGTACTTCAAGTTATGCAGTTGGGATGCTGGGATGATCTGATAGTTAAACTGACACCCCCAGCACACTCAAAGGGAAATGAAATAGTCCTGCAGTGCTCCCATGATCTGTGTTTGGTCGAGCAGGCAGCACTGTAGTTCTGTGGGTGTGGGTGTGGGTGTGTGTGTGCGTGCGTAAATATATATATAAAGGGGGGAAAATGGTTAAAAAAAGACGTTTCAGCTGAACTTCCATGAGCATTGTTCTCCAGTATTGCCTTTCCTGAGAAGAGTCTGTGATGTCTCACCTTCCCTAGGGTTGGAAAGAAGAGTTCCCTAAGAGCAGAGAGCTTGTTTCCAGGTTTCTGCACATCTAGAGTTTACATGTAGAGGAGATACTGAATGTTTCTTTCTTTGCCATGATGGGAAGGAGAGATTCCTAAAGAGAGATTCCATGGCCTGTTGGAAGTCTCTAGAGGAGGATGGGAGCTCACAGCAGCTGAACAGCTGAGTGATGAGGGCTTATCTAGGAAGGAGCTGCCCATCCGGGTATGAAACCCGCGGGGCTGGGAGACGAGGCTGAGGACAAGTGCCCAGAAATGTGCAGTAGCTGCTAGGTGGCACCAAGCTCTGGCACGGGGGGCTCTGTGTTTGTCTCCCTACCTCTGTTCTCATCTCAGGTTGCCCAGTGTGCAAAAGGGCTTCTCCTAACCCACCACGAGCCCCTTGCCGCCGTCTCCTTCACCCGCCTTTCACCCCGCGGTGAGGGAGCCCTGGATGGGGTGGGTCTGTGGGAGGACAGGGCAGATTTGTGAGAGGTGACAGCTCCTGTGACAGGCGCTGCCAGGGGGTGCCCTGGCGGGGGGCTGTTTACAACGTGATACCTCAGCAGCTGCTGCAGTGCTGGCCCTGAGCTGTCAGTGCCTGTGGTTTTATGGCACTTTCATCACCATCTGTCACTCCTTTAATGGCGTGGCGTGCGTGTCCTGCCACCTTCCCTTGCCACCCTGTGCCCCCCCCAGCACACACATACTCATTGAGGAGCTCAGCCATATGGCAACAAGTCATCCTTGTCTTCTGAGTCCATCCTGGGGGACTGTGGGGACAGGAGCTTGGCAGGGTGGCTCAGGTAGCCCAGAGTTATGGCCTCAAAGTAGAAACCAAAATATTACCATGCTAACATGGGAACCGTGGTCTGTGCCTGTTTCCATCCTCATGGATGTGTCTGCCATCCTAATGTGGGCTGCTGGGCAGCAGTAGATGTTTGGCTTAGTCTCCTGCAGGGAAAAGTAGCCTAAAGGTTGCTCTTTGTTTATGTTTTATGATAAACGGAGAAAGAATAAAACACACACACACACATTTTTAAAGAAAAGCATTTGTTTATATATATATAGACACACCCCAAGGCTTAATGTCAGACCCTTGCCAAGGAACATATGTTATTTCAGCTTGACACATTTTGATTGCAAGATCCAGGATGTTCTTTTCATTCGTCCAGAACAGGAGAAAACTCCAAGTGAGCTGCAGCACTCACAATCCCCGTGGCTGTCTTCCATCACCAGGCTGTATCTGTGCTGCGAGCACACGTGGTTTGAAATCAAAGCCTGCCCCAGCCTTGGAGAAGCACCCCCAGAAAGTAATGAGATCTGGTTTGCCATGCCTTAGCTTCCAGCCTGGGGGAGTTTTAATGCCTGTAAGCTTAATGCTGTGCATTATACTGTTATCTGCATTACCTGGGGGGGTTTGAGGGAGAGTTTGTGGCTGAGAGTAAACTTCACTGTAGCAATCCTTTTTTTCCTTCTTATGTGTTCCTGTGATTGGCCATTTGATTATAGTGAATCCCCAAAGGCTCATGGATTAAAAACAAAGGCTGGTTTGTAAGTGAACTTGCTGTTGATGGATTAAGGCAGTGTGCCGGCTGTAACCAGATCCACAATACAAGTTCATTCATTTGGAGAGCAGCTCTCGACTCGCATTACACCCTCCCTGCCTGCTCCTCACCATCCAGCCAGTGAAACTTTACACCTCCACGATTTTATCACAGCCGCAGCTTACCAACAATGTGTGTCATGCTGTGAAAAATATAACTATAAATCAAAGCCCTACATATGGTGCATCAGTAACCTTCCCAAAGACTCTGCTTTGGAGGCCATCCCTAAACAGATTTGTCTGTGTGCATGTGATGCATGTACACATATGACCATCAGAGGCTGCCACAACAGAGAGCTCCTATTTTCCAAGCTGACATTTCACAGTACGAGCCAAAAGAGTTCATTTTGGAGCACAGAGCAATGTTTGTGATATCAATACCAACAGACGCCTTTTAGACTTTCACTCTAAAGCCAAAAGCATTTGGGGATGATACGTTTTTATATCATTAGTGGGGAGGCAAAGCCAAGCATGCCTGTATTTCTGTGACATGCAGAAGGGAACTTTCACCCCTGCTTTTCTTTTATCTCCTTCACTCTCTCTGGCTCACGTGCCACTCTGAGCATTCCCAATCCTCGGAGAGTGTGATCTTTAAGAGCTGTCATTACACTTCTCAAGTTTGACAGAAGATAAGAAAGCGAACAACTGGTTTTAATCATGAGAGATTCCAAGTCCTGGAAATCTTTCCAGAAGTTACTCCCAAGAGCTGACATTTTCTGAAGCCCCTTCTCCTTTGGGCGCACATGTGCACGCTCACGCAGTCCAGGGAGCCTCACCTCCAGAGCTTTCTGCCTGCCAAACACTGTCCCTGGTAGACAGGAAGACTAAACCACGATGTACTCTTGCAAATTATGCGTGATCAACTATTTCTGCTGTGGAAGAGAGCCAGGACCAGGAATGCAATAGCCCAGCTACGCAAAGCCCCAAAGAAAAGTAGTCAAGGCAAAACTGCTGTACAAATGGCAGTTCTGTCTAAGAAAGCCCTTTCCAAGGCTCATTTCTAGTCACTGATCCTGATGATTTATACAAGTCTCACCTGCTTCTCCTGCCTATAGTTAGGTAGTGTCAAAAATCCCACAGATAGGCTGTTCCTGGTTTTACTCTTGGAGTTAATTTGTAATAATGTGTATAATACCCTCTACATATTTCAAAGGGGAAACCAAGGCACAGGAAGATCAATTGATGTAATAAACTGGAACTCTGTGGCAGAATGAGTTGACAAACATGCTTTGATTTTTCTTTTTTCTGCTGCAAGAGCTTGGCTCTACAGGAGGCTAAAGTACAATGTGATACTTGCTCTTCCCCCTGAGGAGGTGATTTACACCAGCTATGGCTTTAGCCATGCAAGAGAAAATAGCAAAATTCAAGGAAGCTTTTAAGTACAGTATGACTTCCAGGTTTTCCCCAGTGCTAACCCAGTTCCCTCATCTGTTATGTGCCAGTTCTGCCTTGGCAAAAACAAGACAGACCATGCACTACCTGCACAATTATCCCGCAGCCGTAGCTGCCACTAAGGCTTTTTTGCTTTAGTTCTCTGAAACTTTACTGCAAATTCCTTTTTAAGTCCCTAACAGACATGGAAACAAGACACAGACAAGGTCTGAAGAACAGCTTATGAAATAGTTTTAATGGACAACCAGCTCCTCTGTGTTTTATTGCCTTTTCTTTACAAGAATAGATATTTTTGCATTAACTGTTGTTGATATTTGTCTGACTTCTGTGGTAGATCCTTTTTCTGGTTTCATCATCCACAAATTTGGAAAATGAATTTGACTGTTGGAAAATGAATTTCCTTTTTTAATTATAAAAGCAAAAGCTTTTTGGTTTCATTTTTATCATAGGTTTTTTCATAGAAAAATAATTTCTTGTTCTATTGCAGGCTCTGTGGAACATTTTTAAGCAGATACAGTTGTGCTGAGACAGCAGCAAGAACCAGAGTTTCTTCTGCTGCCACATGGCTGTATTTCAGTGGTATTGAAGGTACACTTGTGCTTTCTCCATGAGAGAAAAAAAGTCCTAATGGAGTAAAGACATAGGGAGTGAAATATGTTCTCTTTATCTGCCTTGATAGTGCAACTATGGAACAGTTTTATGGAGGAGAGAGAGGAATCTCCCTTCTCTGTGTTTTGAGCTTAGTTTTAGGTTACTCAAATTAAACAAGATTTTATTACTTGGCTTAGCATTTTTTATTAGCAACTTCAAGAATTCACCATGGAGCCAGTTTGAACATTACAGCAATCTGCAGTAATTGGGCTTGTCTCCACTTAGAAATTAACTGTAAGCATGGGTCATACGGTAAGAGGAAAAGCAAGGGGCTGAGGAGAGCAGAGTGCACGTTTAGAGTGTTTGAAAATGAATGGACAAACCTTCATGCATCAGTGCCTTGTAGCTGTCAAATTCAGACTGAGGGAAAGCAAGGTCTGGAGTTGTCTGCCTGCAATGAATTATGAATCAGTCACAGCCTCACAACCTCACTTGGGTTCCTGTTGTGCCCTTGTGTGCAGCAGGGTATGGGAACCACCTTCACACATGGCATCCTCGTTGGCAATTCCAGCAGCAGGATCCAGCAAGGAGTAACTGCAGACCAACCAAAGAGTCCCTGGAGTCAGGGGCAGGCTTTCCTGGGACTTTGGTGACCTCTGGACGCTGTGCTTTGCAGAGATGGTACGGATAACTGTGGACAAATGCTGCCTGTCTCTCAACTCCTGTCCTGGGAATGAACAGAGGTGAGGTGACAACTGAATGTTGTTCACCAGAGCCACGCTCAGTGCTGACAGAGACACACTGGTGACAAGAAGTACCTGATGTGGCCAGTGCCTTTGGCAGCTGTGCTGTCACCACGGTGCCCCACCAGTGAGTGCTCCACAGGGCAGGACACGGGACCAGCACTGGCTCACACCAACCCACGGACACAGCTGCGAAGACAGAGATAATTTTAGGTTTCAAATGGTTGTATTTTCTGTAGTGCAAGTCTTGTGTTTGAAAAGGCTTGGAGTTGTTGATAGATGTGCTGGTGTGAGTAAAGGCACTGCTGGCAGCTGCTTCAGATAAAAACGCTGCATGAAATTGTGCCATTTATATAACTCTTGTTTACGGATTGGAAGCGCAGGGATAATGGTGGGTTTATATGAAATCACACAGTCAATATATTGGGCATGCTAGTGTTTATGAGAATTCTGCTGATGTGGGGGAGCCGAACAGTTTTAAATCACCAAACCTGGCATTGAGCTCCTTGGAATTAGGTATCAGGGATGTTTATGCAATATGTGTTTCATATGCCCTTCAAAAAACTTGGTATTCCCAGGAAAACTGATTTAGATTTGTCACTGTTTTCAACCCTGCCTAGGGAATACACCACAATTTAGCTCCTTACAGTACTTGAAGATGATCTCATTCTGTTTATCTTTCTCTTGTTTGTTAATTTTTGAGCATTAATTAGCTCCAGACATGGTATTTGTGTTCCTTCCATGAGTTCTATCTCGGATCCATAATTCAAGTGATCAGTATTTATTTATTGCCCAGATCCAGATAATTGCTGCTTGAGTCTAACCCCCATTGTAACACATTTTAAACATGTGGCTTTGGCTAGAATAGTTCAGGAGGCCTTTCTTTTCTGTGTTTATATTTGTATTAGCTCTGCTCTTTGCAGAAATAAGGCTGTCAAACCTTTAAAAAAACAACCATATTCTGGTGAGTGGTACATCTACTCTTTATTCCTTCCATTTACAGCTACAAGAAATCTTACACTTCATTACATACTTGAGTTTGGAGACCCTTCCATTGTTCAAACAACTTGAGATTACCTTTGATACTTCCACCTTGAAAGACTTTTGCCTTGATTTCACTGAGGCTAGGATTCCATCAGGATCCTGCTCCTTGGCCCAATTCCTGGACCAGGTAGTAAGGGAACACAGAAAACTACCAGCCCACCTGGAGAACTGACTACTCATCTTCTTAGATCCTGCTTAGACTCCAGCAAAAATAGTTGAGCTGCCCTTTCCTTCCAAATGAAGGAAAATAAAGATGATCTCCTACTTAGTCACAGAGGAGAGAGAGTGGCATGAGCTCAAAGTGTCACTTTTAGTCCCTGCTGGCTCTGTATTCTTGTACCGTATTTTCCCTGTCTTGACTACCTAGGTATGATATTTAACAGAAACTCTGAGCTTGTGCTTAGCCATCCTCCCCCTTCCAGGAGAGGAGTGCAACTCAGCTGCTTCTGCTGTCATACTGAAATATATGTAATGTATATATAAAAATATATCAAATTATATCTATGGATATATATGTGTTACTAGCACTTTCCAGAACAAACAATTAGCTCCAACTTCAACATTAAGTCTTTTTCAAACACCTAGCTCTTGATATTACACATTCTAAACAAACTTTCACATTTAAAAAAATCCAGATCTTGGAAAATGAACAGTTAAGAGGTCCTGTGAGTTTCTCTCTTGCCAGGCAAATGTTCTTGCCTTGCCATCATTTTTATTCAAGCTGCTGCTGTTATGCAGTGCCCTAATGTTGTTTATAAATGTACAGGCACACAAGTACCTACAACAATTAAATTAAGAGCCATAATATTTTTCATTCTGTTATTAAAAAAAAAATATATAGAGAGAGATGTGGTATTTGGTTACCATGGAAACAACAGCTTGTAGTGTCATTTAAGATGTCCCAGGACACCTCAGGCTCTTTTCCAGAAGGGCACACACCTTCAATACAGCCTGGGTCATGCCTACAAGGGTAAGAGCTCTCAGACACCATGGGAGTCCAGAGTTTCTCTAGGCAGAGATTTTTAAACATCTTCATCACTGTATTTGTCTAGGCAACGAAAAGTGGTTTTGCTTCTAGCAGGTGAAAATTTTATGAGTATTTTGATGGAACTTAGTAATTGCCACGCACAAAGGAGCCTTGCAGAATAGGCTGGTGGAGTGTAACAGATCTGTGAAATCAAGCTTTCATCATCCTATTAGCAGTTTTCTAAGAGCTCTGGAATCAAAATGTTCCCAGTGTGTATCCATTCCTACTCCACCCCACTCAGCACATGCATAAATATTTTCTTGAAAGTCCCAGGCTTCCCAACCTTCCCCTCCAGAAACAGAGGTGATGATTGTAAACAGATAAGTTTCCCAAACTCAAGGGAGAAAACAGTGGAAGAATCTGTTAATTTGTAATAGGCTTATTCTTACATGCAAAGGTACTTGTAAGATTGATTCCCTCACTAGAAGATGACACAGAAAATTACTGCAAGTTTTCATCTTTTAAAATATCTCAAAGTAAATGGTGTGTGGGGGGGGGGAAGTTAGTAGGAAAGTATATAGAATACAGATATGAAGAAAATACTGCAAGCAGAAAGCTGTCAACTGTTCAATTGCATAGCCAGTTTATCCAAGGATAGCTGAAGCAATGATGTGAAAGCAATATATGATCTTTTCCCAGCTAACAAATCAGTCTGTAATGGGTGAGGCCAAGTTCTTATCTACACAAGAAAGCAGGATTGTGCCAGCAGCTGAGTTAATGAACCAGTGCCAAATATCAGCTAACTGGAAGTATCTTGACTTGTAAAATGTCATCAGTGCAGGCTCCTGGTGCTGGTTGTCCCTGCTCCGGGGGGTTGTGGCCATGGTGAGCTGAGCCCCTGCGGGTCAGTCTGGCTGCCACAGCAGTTCACTGAATTTCAGCAAAGCTGTGGAAGAGGGTTTGTCTTCTTATGGGCAAGGCCCACGCTGCACATCCTGCGCTGGGTTGTACTCACAAAGAAGGCAGTGCTGGAGCTGCTCATGAGCCCACCTTGGCTTCACTGCTGTGAGATTGTCCCACACCGTGGCAGTTCCCACGTTTCAGCCTGTTCCAGGTTGTCCAAAGCTCCAGTAACCAGCCAAGGGGCTGCAGGGTGGCCCATGCAGGAAGACCTTCAGCAACTTTACTGCTGTGTGATGTTGTTGTTTGTTTGACTCCCATCCTGCTCCTGAAGGACAGAAGCAGCCACCAAATTCGATCTTCATAATCAAGTGTGGGCAAGATTTTGCAAGTATTCCCCTTAGGGATGAAACCACATTGGGAAATCACTGTCTGTGAGTCTATCTGTGTTATTTGTGTAAGATCAAAAAAATCCAGTCGTTGGATTAATCCCTCTCACACCTTTCGTGACCCTGAGGTCTGTTGCAATGCTCCTGTGATTGCACAAGTTCTAATTACTTAGGTGCTGCTGATATCCATTTGATTGAAAATACATTTTAGGGGGGAATCTGAGCACAGAGTAGTGCTGTGACAAGGGCATTAACTTAATTTTAAGAATTCAGTTTTGGACTCAGCTTTTAACTCTGCCACAGAATTTTTGCATGACATTGAGCAAGTCATCTAGCTGGGTTCTCCTCTGTAAAATGTGGATAACGAAAACCACCTTTTACTCCATGGGATGTATAAATGCTTTCACTGTTGAGAACCCTTTCAAATTCTTCTGATGAAAGCCAGGTACTGCTACAAGGATGCTCATGCTGATGTCTCTTGTATTTGTTTGCTAGTCTGTCTTCTAAGGTTACTGAAACCTTTCCAGACTTCTGGGTAGTTTCAAACTCATACATTAAAAAAAAAAAATTCATAGACAAAGTACATGAGCCACAGATCCACTTTCTTTCTCTCCAGTGTGGAATTCCCAATATTTCAAGTCAGGATTTCTGAAGCAATCAGCGTCCTTGGATCATCTGTTTGTATGCAGCTCCACTCTTTCCCTTCCCCCCACCAATTGGGAAAAAAACCCTGAATACAAATCCTTAAGCTTAAATATTTCTTTAGCTTTCTCCAACTCTTTGTGACCCCGTGTGAACCCTGTGTTGACCCTGGCCCATGTGGGGTCATGACCCACAGCTGGGAAACACTGGCCTAAATCTAAGATGTTGGTGGGGCTGCCTCTCAGAGGTGACTTGACAGCTTTCTGTGGGTGTGGAGCAGCCTTGGAGAGGATGCTCTGACCTGCCAATCATGAGATGCTCTGTTTCATCCGCATCAGGGAGTTTGTCCCGTGGAGTTTAAGGAACAAAGCCCACACAGCACAAAAATGAGGTTTCTGTATAAGCTCTTAGTCTACTCTGACTCTTGGGAACCTCAAGATATTTTCTTCCTTATTTTCTTTTTGTCCTGAAATGGCTCAGATTCTAAGATGGGATAATTTTTTTATCATGGCAGTCACTTGGCATGGATTAGACATAGCACCCCAGAAAAAAAAAGAGGTGTCAGAAAAAGACCCAAATGAAAAGAGAGAATAACTTTTTCAGAAGGGCTGTGTGTATTTTGGATGTCCTCTGAGAAAAATATCTGCAGAGCTGGCAGTAGCAGGGATAGGTTGAGTCTGGAAGAGCAGAATGGCAGCTGGGAAAATGAGTGGATGGTGGTAGAGAAGGAAAGTATTGGAGAGTACGTAAAAGAAGCGCCAAATGGAGCAGAAGCATTGAAAAATATGCTAACATTGCCATGGAACAGAGAAGGGACAGAGGAAAGAAATCATGGGGAGTATGTGGCTCGAGGCAGAGAGAGACACTGACAACTGAGTTATTTGTGCTGAAGAGCTGGTGAGTCACTGTGGGTGCAAAGCTGGCACAGCTCCCTTTCCTGGCCACTGCTGCTGGGTCCCAGGACTCTGTATGCTAAACTGGGAGTGATGGATCTGCCGAGCACATGTGTGCCAGGTTATGTTTTCCATTCTCAAATTAGGATTTATTGGTGCAGGTAGGGACTCAGAACCTGGCAGGAGTTGGTGTCTCTCAAATAGACAATCTGCTACCTGTAAAGCCATTTCTTCTCCCTGGGACAGGCAAGAAATTCTGAGGTCTGTTGGCATCAAAATCAAAGAAATGAGCTCCTCCCAAATCTCCCTTGGTATATTATTACTCATGGCTCCTCAGCTGCCTTGTCCTCACAGCTTGCAGTTCAAATTCCTCACTCTTTGGCCCAAGTGGTACCAAGGACAGGCCTGTGCCAACAGTTCCCTGAAGCACATTGGGTTGTTAGCACTGGTTCTTCACTTGGCTTTGCAGGACTTCCTTGGCAGAACATCCCTTATGCTATTGCTGCCCAGAAATAGGTATTTGTAGCTAAGGATGATTTCTCTGAGGTGTCTTGGCTGATCTGGACTCTCTGCCCTCCTACAGGAAACCCCTGTGCTTCTCACTCCCTTTCTTCCCTGGCCCATAACTTCTTCCACGGTTATTTTGTGTCAGGCAGTTTTCCATTCATAAAACGTCTGCCTATGGAAGAGACTTTTGGAGGAGTTGTCTTAAACTTTAGTCAACTTCCTTAACAAACCTATTGTTTAGTCACAGTTGAATTGTTAACTCTTAATCCCTTCCATTGTCTTTGGGCCCCATCAGAAAGAGGCAAACACCCATTTTCATTGCTTTCTTTCTTACATTAGCCCAAGTACACGACTACCATGAGTTTTCTCCAAATAACCACTTCAAATACTGTGGTTTTATCCATTTTGTATAAAAGAACCTGTTTTTGGGAATATAGTTGGTCACATAGGGTATCCTGAGAGGAAAAAACTCCTGTTTTCAGGCATGCTTAATCTTGAAAAATAGTGATGTATGCTATTTGAAAATTGGTAGCACTAAAAAAACCCCAAAATTCTGAGTAAAAGAGACACTTTTTGCTTGTCACACATTCTTGGTTCTGACATCACCTGCCAGGGAAACTAATATGTATCTAGTTTATTATAATACCTAGAGAGAGAAACAAGATGCCTTCGGTTAGCAAACTTTATTGTGAGAAGATAAAGGTCAGGACCTTAGCAAGGGTCATGAAGGTTGAAGAGAATGTTCAAACGATCTCTGCCTGTTCCATGGGATTAAGCATCACCACTTGATCCCATTAATGTCACTGAATTTCACATCTCCATTGTACAGAGGACACAAATCCGAACGTGGCCCTAAACAGATGCAAAGGCACTTGTGCTTCCACGGGGTGACAATTCCAGGATCCATACAGTCCTTGCCTTGTTGAAACACCTGGAAAAAAAAGTTTCTGAACTGCCTCTCTGCAATTCTTCCCAGCCATTGCCAACTTAACCTTTATTGGCATGGTGAGGAGTCTATTTTAGCCATTTCTCCAGAGAATTTTAAGACTCACTAGATAGTTAATAACTTTGATTAAAATATATCTTTTTACAATCTTGGTTTTCTGCCTATTTCCACTATTTTCTTTGAAAAAGTAATTTTCATCATTTGCCTGCTCTTGTAAATCCATGCACAAGGATGGTTGTAACATAAAGAAAACTGGAGAAAATATAATTTGAAAGAAAAATAAAGCCTAAACAGTTTTCAGGATTAGCAGGATTTGTGTATATATTAACAGGTTGAAATATTCCATCCGGAAGGAAATGAAAAAATTAAATCCATATATGTTTGCATCTTATGAGAGTGTCAAATAGAGGGAATTCAGTAAGAAACCCAATACCCTTTGTTAGGTGGGGGTATTTGGTAAATCATGTTTTATAGCTGAATGTGGATTAGACAAGCCATAACTAATTTGTCAGGTTTTGACTGAATGCCAGTATTTTTTATTACATATATGACATTTTAATCAACTTCATCTTTGACTGAAGGCCTACTGGAGAAGGAATTTCCATCTGACCTGTCACTGTTTTTTAACAGTGAGCAAAAAAGGAAGAATGAAATGATCTAGAAGCAAATTGCTAGGTTGGACAAAGTGAGGTGAAACATAACGAGATAATCGAACTGGATGTTGGAGGAAATAAAACCATTTCTCATGTAACTAATTGGGTTCCTTCTGATGCACTGTGACTTTCATACACTGTGGAGTAAGTAAAGGGCTTCATCAACGTCCTCTCAGTGCTACAAAACACAGGATAGAATGGTCTGCTCATGATTCATTAAGTCCTCTGAAAAAGTGAGGGTTTATTCAAACGCTTCGGCTCTGCCTTGTTCCCCTCGTTAGCACTCAGAGAATGGCAATGAGCTGAGAAAGAGCAGAGCTCATTCTGCAAACGCCCTGATTTACAGATCCTCTGTGCACGGACACTATCTTTGGAACATTCATTACAGATGTCGGGGTCCCGAGTCCTTAATCACTGTGGTGTTAATTAATACCCTATTAGTTACTGTCACTGGCTGAGCATTGGATGTGCAAAATTCCACATGTGAAAGTGCTCAGTTAATCAGGTAATACCTCAGTGAAGTGCTGCTCAGCTGGAATGTCAGGGGGTGCCAAGAAAAGCATCGCAAGTGAAAAAAAAAAAAAAAA
>VZTH01019685.1:683691-791095 GCA_013397815.1 Aleadryas rufinucha
ATTAAAAAAAAAAAAAAAAAGGAAGAGAAAGGAAGGTGGGTGGGAGAAGGGTGAGATTGTGAGTAAGGTTTCCTTTAGACCTGGCCAATAAGGGGCTACCTCTGCAGTCAGAAACACTCAGGCTCTCTGCTTGGAGCTGCACTGGTTCTGTCTGTCCTGGGCTGTGCTTTCCCTCCGAAGGACCAACTGCTGCACAAGTGTCCTGCTGGCTGCACAAAGGCCTTCTGTGGAATCAATAAGAAACATCCCAAAAGCATGCAGGGAGGAGAAATATCTTCCAAGCAGATGACAGGCTGAAGAACAGTTGCTGGTTTCTACTGCTGTTGCTCCAAAGAGAAGGATATGCTGGAATATTAAATGTTCCAGCACTTCCTTCTCTTCTAGCAGCCTTCCAGTTCCAAAGGGGACAAGGTGAAATGGCTCAAACTGAAGGAGAGTAGGTTAGCATGAGGTGTTGGGAAGAACTTCTTCACTGTGAGGGTGGTGAGGCCATGGTACAGAGGGTGTGTGGAGTGAGGAACTGAGGGCCCTGCCAGAGCCCAAGGAGGGAGGTTGATGCCCCTTCCCAGAGTGATGTGGAGCAGGAACCTAAGCTGAGTGCTCAAATTCATCCCCCAAAGCAGCCATTTCTTGCGTTTGAGAGTGCAGAGGGAGAAGCCAGGCACTCAGGGAACTGCCAGAACTGGTGCAGATGAGAGGAAGAATTAATTCTGTTTCATCCCAGCAATAGTCTTCCATTTTAGTGGTTCTGATTTCTGGATGGATTAGTATAAAAAGCAAGATTATGTGAGATGAAAAACTACAGTTATACTGCAATATTCTTAACAGGACCATGGCTGCATGTCTCTGGTAATGATGATCAGTTCACCACACCACTTATCCTCAAGAGGAATGCAATTTTTATATATGACTTCTATCATATATCAGTGGTAAGCCAGTGAATCTTTCAGAAGCATCCAGGAACCTGGTCTGTGCTATGGAAATTCTTTTATTGCACTTTTAGAATCATGCAGTCGTGTTACTGGAGTAACATATTTAACCAAGGCTTGACCCATTTCTACTGACAAGTTCTCATTACAAAATAAAAGAGTGAAAAGGAATTTTTCTCTCTATATGTGTTTGAATGTCCACATGTAGCTCCATGGTATCAAGGCATGGTATCAAGGTATCCACTCTCTCTTCTATGCTTTATTGTTGATGACTGGTTGAGAAAAGGAACGAGACAGTCTACACTGGCTTGATAGAGAAATTAAATTTTGTTGAAAATATTTAACTGGATTTTCCAAATCCTTAACCGTGACCTCCAGATGGAGAGTAGAAACTGCATAAATTAAATTAATCTGGGATGTAAACAAGTTCTATGGTGGTCAATCTAGTAACACCAACCCTGGCTTTGGCCCTCTGGCTTTGTGAGACTTGAGCAGTGAAATTTGGCTTTTGATGGCTTTCAAAGCTGTGAAGGGGTCAAAAAAATTAAACTTGCTATGGTCATGATACGGTTGGGAATTTTCAGAGAATAAGAATGACTATGCACAAAATAAATAATAATGAATAATATAACTTAATTTTGCACTATACTAATTAGATATAGTTAAACTGCATCTAAAAACTTACATTCCTTATGGCTGCTTCATCTTACGATTTACCCATGCAGCATTTATTTCTTTCATTCTTTTGCCTTTTCATTTTCTGAAATCTGATTAAAAAAAAAAAAAAGAAAAGTGACAAGTTGTGGTGTAGACATTGATGGGCAGAATCCTATGCCTTTTTATGAAAAGAACTTAAAGACAAGATGACAAAGAAAGTGAGAATGGGGTCAGGTGAAGGGGCCCCAGCAAAAAAAAAATCAGAATAGGGACCTTGGTCTGAAGGAAAAGAAGAAAGAATAGGCAAAGGTCCGGAGACAAGAGGAGCAAGAAATAAACCAGGGGGAGAAGATGGAGGCTTCTGGTAAAAGCAGAGGGGAGAAATAATGAGTGGATGTCTTTCTTTTTCTTTTCAGTTACCATCAGCATCTGTTACTGATAATTTCTATGTTTTTGAAGAAGAGCTGGTATAGTGAGCGAGCCAGCCCACCAACATAGCCAGCAAAGGAAAAAGAAGAGAACAGGTTCGAAGAAAGGGAAATGCAGGGGGTTTATATCTGATGGTAAACACTTTCATCCTTCCCTGCTGCTTGAATAATGCATCCTAATTTGACATGACTATACTGGTCACCAAGTTCATGCTAGGGTTATATAATCACAATCTGATCATTTTTCTTAAGTGCTCCTCAGCACAGAATCCTTTTATGTGGATAAAGGAAAGCAGCTATTCTTTTTCTTGTGATTTTTGGCTTGGGTTGATAGAAGTGTCAGCCAAGAATAAAAATACCTTTATAATCTTTAGCCTTTTTCCCTCCAACACTTGTGAGTTGTACTATTATTTCTCCATTGTCCTTCTATCAGCTGACAGAGAGCCTGGTGTTTATGCCTCTGTTGGTTTAATAGTACATTACTTTTGTCCAAGTTTATTGAAGAATGCTTCAGAAAATGAGTGTGGTCTTCAGATTGTGCCTGGCCATGTGTGAATGACTTTGGCTTTTTTATTTCTCCCCTCTCTACTCAGAGGCATGAAGCTGGAACTCAGCCCCATTTCATTGCTCCACCTCTGTCACGTGAATTCCATGACTGACAAGATCTGGATTTTCTGGGGCTGTGCAAAATGCCTCAACTTCAGTGACTGCTTTTGTGACAAAGTTAGGAGCACCACCTGCCACTTACCCACCTACCCTTCCTTTTCCAGCTCTGAAGTTGTTTCTGTTGGAAAAGCTGCAAGGGATTTTATTTCTCTGTAGAGTAACCCTTTCTCAATATTGTATTACTTTTTTCTTTTTTTTTTTTTAATATAATGCGGCCACCGCTGTTTCGAGGAAAAACTCGCTTCCTCTGAAAGTCCTTGCCAGTCCTTTTTTCCTATAAATGGAGTAAGGTGCAGCCACCATGGTTCAAATTGCACTTGCAACCTCACCTCAGGATTTAAGTGTGCCTGGTTCTGCATTTGTTGTGAGGCTTGAAAGGTGGGTGATGCTGCAGCAAAGAGCCTTGTAGGTGTCACCATCTTTAGGAATGGAATTGCACTGGCAGGAGAGCTGAGTTCTTATGGCCTCTGAGTAATTGAGGCACTCACCACTCTAGTTTTTAAAAAGCCAGCACTTTTCAGCTCCTACAGGAGATGTGTCTCATGCACAGTGTTTTGTGGTGAAATACTGGTTGTGATTTGGGTGCTACTCATAGGAACAATTAGACACAGAAATTTTGTCTCTCTTCCTTCAAAATGTACCACCTGTCTGCATAACTCCATCCAAAGAGCAGAACAAGACTTACATGAATTTTACGTAGGGGATTAGTAGCTTTCAGAAGAATTTACAGTTATCTGACTGTTGTTTTGCAAAAGAAATAGGTGTATGCTGAGTACTCACACAGCCGTAGAGCTGTTGCTATAAAAACACAGGATCAGCTCTGTTTTGCTGGGTTTTACACATACATTGTATTTAAATGTTTGTTGCAGAGACAGCTGTTGATTTTCCCTGCGTGCTTGCTTGGTGAGGAGCTTTTGGATTTCAAATTTTGCAACCAGCAGCAAGGCACTGAATAGATTCTCCTTGTCTGACAATAGTGCTGCTCTCTGTACTCACTTCCTTTCCTGTTAAACAGGGAAAATGAGTGTCCTGCATGGAGGGTCCCTGTGCGTCTGCCTGGAGTGGGAATGTCCAGAAAGGGCAAGTGTGCACCTCTGCTGAGCAGGGAGTTTGTCACACACTGCAAAGCCAGCACGGGATGGGCTTTGTGTGATGTACAGCCTCGTGCAGCACACACACACTGAACCCCTCGTGTCCTGAAAAGTGGCTTTGCTTCACAGACCCGGAGGGAAAAGGGTGAATCCTGGAAAACTGGAATAACAGCACTCATATCGTGTTTAGAGGGTGTCTTCTGCTGATAAAGTCAAGAATGTTTGTGGAGCATTCCGACTCTAGGTCAATACATTATTAAAACAAAACAAAACACTCATCAGGAAATGAACAATTTTATATTTAATGCTGGCTTTGGATGCTATGCAGCAAATAAAGGCACTGAGCAATTTGTATAATAGGAATTGTAAATAGATTTCCCTGCGCTGAGCCCCACAGAACTTTTGCACTAAATCTGGCACTTCCAATCTTTTGAATGTCTGACTTTGTGTCTGTAAGCTTTTCAGGATTTGTTTACAGTGTAATAGATGTTTAAAACTAATGATCCAGTGAAATTAGCCTGGTAGAGTAGAAAAAAAAAAAAGGTAGTTGCGATTAATGTGCTGTGTTGTTTTTGAAAGATTTGGGATATATGGTAATTTATTTATAAATGCATATATTATCAGATGACCAAAATTTTTCAGCCTCCAATAAGAGTTAAACAAGAGAGTAGCCTAAAGCCTCAAGTAAAAGTCTGGTTAAGTCTTTTACAATATTTTCGTTTCTAGCATCTGAAACGCCTGAGTCTTTATGATGCCTGTTTTGTTTTTAATGTGTGGTCTGGGACAAGACTGGAAGGGAAAGTCATGCTGTCTGTGAAGCTGAGAATGGCTACTTAGCATCCAAATATGTAATTAGGGAGCTTTTCATGCCTTTTTAATAAGTTGTAGTCATTAGTAAATTGCCAGTCTCATACCCCTCAAATGATTCAGAGTCTTTAAACTTGACTGGACTGGCCCAATTCCATTTAGAGCAGATGCTTTTTTGTCTCATTTTATTCTTTGCCTTTTGTTAAGGGCTTCAGCTGCAAGGAGAAAAAAATGGTAGTTGCAAATAAAAGGCAGGACAGTGAAAACACAGCTTCTCTCTTCTGCCAAAACCGGACAGAGAGATCTCCCTCCTCTGCCTTTCTCCCGACTGGAGAGTGAGGGCTCTGATCCTATGTCACCCCCACACACTCCTGCCAGGAAAACTGGGATAAATCAGGGATCCTGCCTAAATACTTCTAAAATTGTGTTTGGTGTTTACCTACACGGACCCTGAGGAAAATGAATGCAAATTAACTAGAGGTATGAAAGTGGATTAAGATGCATTAAAGCTAAACTGCATGATCTCATACAGATGCTGTTTCTCAAAATTACCAAGACTTTAATCTCATCAGGATTAATTGACCTCTAGTGTAAATCCAGGCAAACAAAATGAAAATGTGCTGGCAATGAGTTAGAGTGCTTATAAATCAGTAATCACTTTTAAGTTCATTTCTTAATTAAAAAACTAGTTGATTAATTGCAGGGTTATTACAAATGGACTTTAAAATTAGTTTGGTCACATCGCATTTGGCTGGCATTTTAAGTTTTAAACTGGGCTATTTATATGGAATAATTCTTTTAACCAGAAAGTCACCAGGTAGGTGCCTACAGCCTCTACAAACATGAAAATACTCCCAGTGTTTTAAAAACCCTGGGTAGAACCTTTGGAGTCCTTTAAGTTAATTTTGCTTTGGCTTGTGGTCTACAGTAAGGCTGAGGAGTCACAGCGTTTTTCCTTTTCTGATTTCTGAACCATATATGCTGAAAACCCAACAAGCTGTGCAGCTGTGTCCGAGTTCACTCTTCAGGTACATTTTTTGTTTCTCATGGGATCCTCACAAGCAGATGAAATACTGCCCCAGCACAAAATCCCACCCTTACCTTAAGGAATCTGCAAGAAGTGATTCACTCATCTTTCTGTCTTCTTTTTTTTTTTTCCCTCTGTATTCATATATATGCTTGCACTGAGGAAGTTGGCAGTATTTTAAATTAATGGGCTACCAAGACCTTTAGTCATCCTCTCAGGATGTTTGGATGGATGAACGGAAGTAATAATCTCACTGTACCATTTTTTAATTTATTCCAGCAAATTTTTTCCCTGGCTCATCCCGAAAGTGTAGATAAATCACAGAGTATTTTATTTGGGAGATGAGGGAAGTAATTAGCTATCGTTCTGAAGACAATTGGAAGGGCCATCTTAAAAAAAAAAGCTCTGAAACCACAAAAGTCTATGAATGTACATGTGCATTGATATAATAAACATAGGCCAAAGAAATGCTCTGAAGAAAGAGTTCCATGGGACACTAATTCAGCTAATAACGCACATAGGCATTTTTTGGTGTCAAAGACATGAATTATCACTGTATTCCTGTCCAGAGAGCCCAGCTGTGCTATCCAAGGGATGGGTATGATCTCAGAAGTTATTTAGGGCTGTCAGAGATGTGGTTAAACTGGAAGGTGCCACACAGGCAGAATTGAGAAAATAAACTCTTCTGACTTGGAACTTCTGCCCAAAACTCAGCTATCCTCTTAGGACCTGCAGGATCTTCTCCTTTTCCTTTAACAAAAGCTGTTTTTGAGGGACTTAACCTGGTTAGCCTGGGTTTATCCAAAGAAGCTCTAGAGAGTCTGGCTGTCAGAGGCAGATGGGCAAGTCCAAGTGATATGGATTAGCATGGTCCTTCATTTTGGGGAGAATTTTACCCAAAACCTGAGATGGGCATCGCAGCTCTGGATGTTACAAGTCACAAAATACTTGTTCAATAATCCAGAAATCATTTAAACACTTGGGATCCCTTGTTACTTTTTGCATTAACCCCCGTGGTGTTTCACGTGTTGTGTCTCTTCTGAGTCTGCCTGGGACCCCTCTCCACAGCCCTGCAGCCCCATCTGCATTGCTGTGGTGAGCCTTCAGTCCACACACTTCCAATCAGGCAACCTTCTGTGGTCCTGCTGCGACCCTAAACCAGGCAGCTGAGATGAATCCCAACTGTCCAGCACAGCCTCAGGCCCTCCCAGTCAGGCAGATTAACTGCTACAGATTGTTCATGGTTTTTAATCTTCCACCCCATCTATACCATCCAGGCTTGCAGCTTTCTGGAAGGGGAAAGGAAAAAGAGAAGAATTAAAAATTTCCTTTCACATTACTGGAGCCTAAAAATTGTACAATACCACTATTTCTACCCTTTCTGATTATCAGCAGTCACTTTTTTTCTTGCAAGGTGTATGACCCATGGTAATTTCAGGAACGACCTACAGTAAGGCCCAAGCACTTTTCTTTGTTCTGCATCTAGTCCAGTTTCTGTCATGTTAAATAAGAGGATGAATTCAGGTGTCTATGGTAGTTTGACCCCCACTGAGTATATCTGAGAAGTTTTCTGAAGATACTGTCGCCCGTGTGCTGCCACTTGGGTAGCTGGATCATGCCTTTTTCCTTTTTTTTACTTTCTGTTTTTTAACTCTCATAGTATGAACATTATTTTGCATTTAAGTCACCTTTGAAAGCAATATTGTGGTCACTGTCACTGATTTCTCTGTGCAGACCTCACTAGAGAGGTGCACAGGCTCCTCCAACAAAGATAACACTTCCGTGAAAGGAAATAGTTATAAAACTATGATGACTTTCTAAGCTTATTGCTTGTCCTCTCTTGAAAGGGCTCAACAAATTGCCTGAATCCTAAAATCACATGATAAGGAGATACTCTTTTCTCTATATATCAAAGCATGATAAGGGGCAGCTCAGAAAGCCTCATAAATAAAACGGTCTTCACAAATTATATTAAACCTCCTTGAACCAGAGCAGGTAAACTGTGTGCTTATACAAAGGTGACTTTGTATTTTCAGATCCCAGGAAAATGTGGCTGCCATATGACAGGCAGTACAAACATGAGATTGTTGGAGAGCCAGCCTAGAAAGCAGAGTTAAGGATGGTGCATAGAGCAGTAGTCTATAAATCCTGTACCCCTGACTGCTCTAGTTGTCTCATTTTGCTGGCACTGTGCTATTATTACATGTTTAATGATAGCTGCTTGTAAGCTGCTTACCAATCATATCCACACACACCTGCTCAGGCATTCCTGACAGCTCCCAATGTATTATTGACAGAAGCAAAATGGATCTTTTCCTGTGGACACATGTTTTCCTCTTGGCTCTGATCTTCTGCAACAAGGCAAAGGGGCAGAAATGGTGTTTCAGTTAAAGCCAAGTGAAAGGAATTGAAGCTGGGGACACAAACTGCCATTTCCTAAAATCTGGAAGCTTCCAATGAACACAAAAATTTTGTCTCCTAGTTACTCTTTATGGCTCTTGCTTTGTCTTTGAAAGGGGCGATTTGGGAAAACATGGCGTTTTCAAAGAAAGGTTTTGATGGGCTCAGGAGCATGAGGTGGGATCAGATCACAGACCACTTTTCAGTCTGTCTTGACTCACCTCTGTCTTTCTCTGTGTTCCAGCAGCTGCAAATGGGTTTAGTTCTTGTGGCCCAGTGACATGCACTGGTCACAAAGTGAGTGCAATAGTGACTCTTAGCTACTGAAAACACAAAATAAATTTCAGACTGTTTTTCTCTCTCCTGTGCAGAAGGACCCTGCTTCCTCCCATAAAGAAGTTAAGGAGGAAAGGTTAACAACTTCAGACTTTCAAAAATCAGACTTTTCCTTGCACTTCTTAGAAGCTGCAGAGCTGACTTTCGGCTCCTCATTCTGATCTTTAGGGTTTTTTTCCCCTAACATTGCTGATCAGTGAAATCTTTCAGTGAATCTTGACCAGGTACCTTGTACTTGCTTTGAAATAAAAAATGATTAATGTATACAGTTCATCCCTAACTTGCAGAATATTATATCCTGGCCTCTCACACCTCTCCTCAGTGAGACTTCTCACCCTCAGAAGAGAGACTTGCAACCCATCCATGCCAGTCTCAGTGCCTTTTCTTCAGCCTCCTTTGGATGTCGTCTTGGCAACTACAAAATGAAAGGAAATACATGGAAAAGTGGTTGTTTTTATAACCCAGCCAAACCTGACAGAAGCTTGAGCAAAGCTGTTTTTCTGCCGTGTATCTGTCTGGCACATGTTTGCCGACGAAATTCCTATCCAGGTGTATGACAATAGAATTGTTAACTGTGTGTGACAGTCTGGGCAATATTGTTCTGTTGGCTTGCTTCTCTTGAGATGATTTTGAATGCAATGGACAACTGAGAGAGGGAAACCCAGTGGCTGCACCCATGGGCTGGAGAGCAGGGCTCTGCCACTTTGGCAGTTTACAGTAATTTAGTGGTGTTTATGACGATAAGAAAGCAATTTGGTGAAAGTGAGGTAAAGCAGCCAATACAGAGCAAGATAAAACTGCAGTTAATACAACCATCAGGAAACTGACCACTGAAAAATGTTCCTGATATGTCATTTTGAGTCAGTCCAGGTTGTGATTTTACTCAATCCACTCCTTGTTTAAGTTTCAGTGCTAAAACGACCATTTGTCAGAGTGTCACTCAAACAAACTATGCAACAGATACAAAGCACCCACAGTACATTGCTGTGGTGGAGCAGGACACAGAGGCCCTTGCCAGTAAAGTTTTTCTTATACTGTTTGTATTTCATCAACCTTTCCAAAAGATAAAGACGTGATCTTGGTGGGAAACAAAATCCAGTAGTCCAATGGTGTTTATCAACTGCTTAGAGCCAGAATTGTATGAGAAGTCAAACTGAAAGTGAGTAAAGACAATAAACAGAATGATAGATGTACTGGCACCTATTTGCATGTTATTTCAAGTCGTTGACAGGCTGGGATATGGCCTGTGCATACACAAATGTGTCTTTGCCCTCACGTTTTTGCCAGGCATTCTCTCTGCAAGCAGCAGTGTAACTCTGGTGCCTACATTCAACAACAAAAAAAGCACCTCATGAGAATGCTGTACCAGGATCCTGCACACAGGCCTTCCTGCTCTCCCTAATCATCAGCACATAGGGAATATTGATCTGAAAATTTCCAGTAGATTTAGTCATCAAGCAAAGGGTCCCATTTTAGACAAGAAATTGAATAGCACTACAACAAACTGCTTTAAAAACACATCTTCAAGACCAAATTCAGGGGGGTTTTCCACTTTACAGGTATTCACACTACCACCACTAAAACTATAGCATAAACATTCACTACTGTGGAGAAATGTTTCAAAACATGATTCATAACAGGGAAATAACCTTCTGTTACTGAAACTGGATATTTGATGTTCTGAGAAGAGAGAAAAACCGTGTTATGATGTCACGTAATTTCTCAGCAGAGAGGAGGAGGACAGCTAAAATCTGGGCTGTAAGTCTGTCAAGTTTCTGGAATTTAAATCAAGTAACCCTGGGGCTGTTACAGGTAATATGGTTATTAGCAAAAAGGTTCCCTTAAACTGTAGACCAAGAGTGGAATTTTCCCATTGCTTCATTTGTATCCCCCCTTGCTCAGTAGGAGAAGCTCCTGATGACAAATGGAGAAAGTTGCTTTTTCACTTTTTTAAGGACACACATCTTCTTAAAACACACTGCTACAAAGCTGCTCAGCAATGGGCTTTGTATTTAAAGTTCCCCTTTAATTTTCATGTTCTTCTAGTTTTGCATCTGCTGACTACACCGATGAGGGCACCAGGGAAGGTTGATTTGTTTATTTAAAGGCACAGAATGTAACCCAACTGAACGAGCCATCTCAAAGATGGATGCTGCTTGAAACATGAAATCAGCCCAGTAGATTCCTGTCAAAGAGACCAATTTAGGATGATCTGAGTGAGAGCTGCTGAAGGAATTCAAAACCACAAGCCAAGATTCCTTCTAAAATCCCAGCTCTGGTATCAGCTGCCCAATAGAAAGCCATATGGTGGGATTCATTTTGCTTAATTTTTGATGTCTAAACCTGCAGGAGAACTCTCTCTGCAGCCTCATAACACAGATAGGGGGCTGGACAGAATGAACTGCTCTGTGAGAATTCTGTGGGAGCCATGGAAGTGCCCTGAGCTCACTGCTGACATGAGGTGGGTGGCTTCAATACTTACTTTGGGTTAGAAATCGTTCTTCACATGACATTTTCAGAGCTGAATCCTCCCCCTTGAGGTGCAACTGAGCTGCTGTTGCAGTGAATGACAGCTGGAGATGTCTGTAAAATTTAGGGCAAGTCCACACTGAAATATTTTAATGGTAGATTAATATTCTTTAGAGACATGACAGCACTTACCCTGGCAAGAGTCCTAATGTAAACAAAAACTGCCTGGCATAAGAAGTGGAGGTTTGTCATTGCTTTTTTTCTGTTTTACTCAGGAAATGGGTGTAGATTGTTTGGACACCCCTTCCAAGTATATATTTCTTCAGTGCAAGAGAATGGCACCGTCGTTGGTGTGGTGGGAAACCCAGGAGCAAGCCTAGAGCAGGGGTTTTGACAAAATTGCAAAAGTGGTCTTCACCTGATATATACTAAATGGCATAAAAATGTCACCACCCTCTCTCACAGACACAAAGAAACACCAAAAATCATTTTAGCCTGTGGCTAGGAGTTTGAAACGTGGATGTGGCCAAGCTGCACCAGCCCACTTTTCAGAGACTAGGTCTTGGTTTTGGTCTCAGTATCTCCTTCTCCCTTCTGTGCATGAAGGTGCTTCCCTTCTTAGAGAGGCTGCAATGACTCGGTTGTTGTTGTTTACTAAATGTTTGCAAGATTAAATGCAATGTGTGAGAAAGACCTGGCACAGGCATGGCTTGGGTCTGCAAGCTGGATTTGTCTGTGTTCTTCTGTGAAGAGCAAATACCCTTTGCTGTGACAAATTGCTCGTTATGAATTACTATTTTATTTTATTTATTTTGTTGTATCGTATTGTATTTTGTAAAACTGTTCTAGAGTAATGTGGAAAGCACAACCCCTCCATGTTCTCTGCTTCTCCTTAGTCCTGACACATCAAAGCAGCAGCCACGGGGAGACATCTGTCACTAGTTAATGTCATGGTTGTGGAGGTAGAACCTCCTCTTCTGTTTGGGCCAATGTGGGCAGGCCTTTGATGGATGTGTTCAGCCTTCATCCAGTTTGATCACCCCGTGCAGCCCCTTGTTCAGATCTGCGTGTGAACAAGAATGTCCTGACCTGAGATCCTTTTTAATACAGCAGGGATCCGTGATAGAAACCATCAAAGGAAACCTTTGATCTTTTGACTATCTCTTAGTCATCTGCTGCACAATGCAAATAATAATGAAAACAAAGCTAAGGAGCAGAGCAGCTACATTAAAGAATCAGGCTTGTTGCCGGCAACGAAGCTAATCACTGAGGTTTTATCCTAGCCTCAGACTCAAAGAGAAAGAGAGGGGAGGGAAGAGAAAAAAGGGGAGGAAAAAAAAAGCTGTGCTCAGCAGTGAAACCTCTTTACTAAAATGAAATATTCCAGGAACACTAGTTATTTTATGTCAGAGGAGTTAATGAGAGACACAAACATGCAGCCACTCTTTATGGTAGAATTTAATAAATAATCCTTATTCCAGTGTCCCTTTTTTGGTCTAACTTGCACAGAAATATGTATCAATGTACATCATAATTTAAGTATCACTCAGTTAATCAAACTAAATGAGTACTCCTGGAGTCTTCACTGCCTTTACTCTTTTTTGCCCTCCCGTTCCTCCCCCCTCCATCCACCCACCCACCCACCAGACCCTGGGGATGGAAAGTATCTTGATTCAAAAAGTGAATATACCACTCTAGGAAAACAGTATCTCAAAAACATGAATCTCTGCTTTAATCTCATTTGGTTTCGTAGCATTTTCTGAGACCCCTGAAACCTCAAACAAAGTGTGTGAGAGTTGGGGCCTGAAGAAGTTTGTGTGTGTCCACACACACATGTGCATGTTTTTCTGCCTGCTTGTGATTTTGGGAACATACTGAGGGATTATTTCAAGCTCTAATGCCAGGCATGGCTGTTTATATACTTTTTTTCTCTTATGTTCCTCTTGCACGTAATTATTTAGGTGAAATTTTGATCTGACAAAAAAGCCTTGATGTTTGAAATCATTTATTAAGTGAACAGAAACAGACAAACACCAGCAGTTTTCCTTCTGCATGCTATTGGTACCTCTGAGCTCTGCTCAAGATGTCGAATTCTCTCAGAGGCTGAAAATGGTATACAATTTCTGCAGCCCATCTGCACGGCCAAAATGGGTCACTCCTAGCCAAGATAACTAAACTGGCCCAGTGGGCCAAAGAAATAAGGTACAGCTGTCAGGCAAAAAAAATCTCCATCATCCCTGTGATGATTAACTCAGATACTTGATCCCTTGTAAGAAGGGAGATTTCTTGGGTAAAGAGGTGAAATTAATTCAGAATATCGACTTCAGTGGACAGATACTAAGCGTTAAAGTCACAATCTTAATTTCAATTATTCTGAGCTGGAGAGTTCCAAGGATAAACTGTGATCTGGAGCCACAAACACATTTAAGGTTGACACAAAGAAACTTTCAAAGGAGGCCAAAGGTAGAGTGGAGCAGATAGGTTTGCATCGGGGAAAGGAACCACTTTTTGGGAGGTAAAATTGCTGCAGGTCATAGCAAAAAGTGAAAATTTCTGAATAGAAATTTAAGAAAAACCTCTAAGAACAGAGATAGCAAATGATGTAGCAGGTTAGGCCAGGAGGAGAGCAGCAGCAAACAGCAGCAAACAAACAGGAAAACAAGCTGGCCAAAAAGCTTGCCTGGGTTTTTCAAGTCTCTCTCTCTCCATCTTAACAAACCAAACATCCTCCATAAAAGCCCTACGCCACAGGAAAATGTTTTAACACCCCTGGTCTGAACTGACAGATGTTGCCTGGTTTTTGTAGAGAAACTCTCATGCCAGGGTGTGAGCCCATGGAGTTGTTTCCTCACTGGAGTTTCACATCAGGCAGCAATGCTCCCCCAAACTGACCTCCCAGAAGGACTCCTGGGTTCTGAGCAAATCTGACCATCCTTCAGCCAGAGGAAGGATCCCTGGAGAAAGGGAGCTATGGAGGAGAAGGAAAATGTGGGAGAAAAAAGCTGTTAAAAATATCCTGGGCTGTCTCACGCTCAGGAAGTGGCACATCAGAGAGGAAGGCAAACAGAGCTGTTAGAAAAAGGAGCTCTAAACGCTGGGTTTATAAAACCCCTCCTGACACTCTGAAGAAGACAAGTGAGGGACACTACCTACGGTTTTCTGCTGAGATAGTCAGCACAGTACAAGTAACAGGCATGTGGGCACTCAGAAGAGGTATTTGGCCACTGTTGCTCCACATTAGCATCAAAACACACCCACCCTTTTACCTGCTGATTCTTCCCAGACTAGTCCTGGGGCAGGGTGAGAAGCTACCATGAAAAAATAGCCTTGGTAGATGCCATTTCTAAAAAGGGGTCTCCTTTAAATTATTGTTTCCTTTCTTAGAGGGTACAAGGGAGACTTTAGGTGACCAAGAAATAACTCTTGGATTTGCTGGATTTGTCGGTGCCACTGTGTTAGAAGGGACACAGCAAGTTTACTTTAGAGCTGGATGGACCTGGGAAGACACTCAAAGTGGAGGTGCTTTGAATTTTTATGGTGGCACATCTACAAAAGCCAGAGCAGTTCAAAAAGGTTGACAACACCATCATTTTTCTTAACTGTAGCTGAGTTGAGAGACCTTCAAAAGACTTATTGTTGTACCGGTGCTGAACCCTCAGACTGTATCCAGTGGGCTTTAAGTTGGTTTTATTTTCATATAGGATCACCTTCCTGATTTTGTTTTCCTGTCTTTTTTTAGCACTGGAGTTTTTCAGTCATTATTGGCAAGGGAGTGGAAATTTTACTTAAATATGTCACTGGTGGTATTTAAAAGGAAAAAATAAAGATATTTTAAAAGTCCTGCTTGAATAATAAAGGATTTTTCTTCTTTTCTTTTTTTTTTTTTTTTCTTAATTAACATCCATGAGCTTTTTGTTGTCTCTTGTTCCTTTCTTTCTGGACTTAGACTAAGAGGGGGTTTTTTGTGTTTACTCTTACTAGCTTTTGTGCCACTTTAATTTCTGTGTGTATTTTTAGCAATCCACCATCTGCACAATTAATGGAAAATCCCATTTTACAGAGGTTTTCAAAGTTATTGTTTCAATTGTGTTACAACACAAAGATAGCCCCTGTCCCAGAGAGCTTCTAGTGTGAGACTTAAACAAAATGCAGCTTCTAACTAAACAGACTGTGAATCCTTCACAAAAATAAAACATTGCCTGTCAGAAATAATATATAGAACTCTTTAATATGAAAAATTGCAAATCTTCAACTGACCACATATCCTGCAGGAGTAATTATGTCATTTCAGAAGAAAATAAAACAGCCATGTTTTGTCAAATATAAGACATTTCACACACTATCAATTTTGCAGATATAAATACCTAGGGGCATACACAAACCCTGTGATCACCAATGGCAAATTGCCAAGTGAGGACAGATTCATTAAACATTAGAAGTATCAGGCACCCACCCAAACCCATAAATTAAAATTTTAAGCCTTGAATGTTATGCCACTGCATACAAGTTAAATATGTTTGGAGATATTTTTATGCAGCCTAATTAGAACTGGATGGAAATCCCAGTTAAAGTATGATGTAGCTCTTCCTTAGCGTAGTTTTCTTGGCAAAATCCAGCCTTAAGAGTTGTATTCCTTTCTGCAACTTAGTCCAGAAAAGAAGCTGGTGGTAAATCGGATCCAGAGGACAGTGGGAAACTGCTGGAACTGGATGGTTAAACCAGCCTGGTTTGTTTAGGTGGGGCTGCCAGTAAACCTTTGTGATCTGCAGGCAGAAAGAGCGAGTCCTTAATTAATATTCTCAATAGCAGTGACTAATCTGCTTTGAAACCAGCTGCTGTCACCAGATGAAACTGTCAGCAGGCTTCTGCAGCTCCTGTTTGAGCAGCCAGTCTCTGTTTCCAGTTTTTAAGAGCAATGTGCATCTCAGCAACCAGATACAATTAAAACTGGAGTTTAAACAGCATGGCAAGCCTGAGCCTCCTTTCCTCATCTTGTCACCAGGCTACACCCACCCACAGCAGTGACCAGGGCAGACCTTTGTGCACTGGACATGGCAAAGGGAACAGCCTGAGACAGGAGCTGCTGAATTTGCCATCCAAGCAAAGTTTGTGCAGTTTGGTCTGTAGTCGTGGGTTGAACGACTGGGGAGTTGAAGATGAAAAGCCATAATGGGCTCTTGCTCTCTTGCAGGGGGAGAGATGTTCTTTCCCCTCGACTGAGCTCATACTTAGCATTCCATCCAGGTCCTGATTTCTTACTCATCCTCAGCTGGCACTTCGCTGGGTGCCCTTGCACAAGGAGCTTGCAAAGGGTGGCTCTCAGTTGTGGTCCTTTTCTCCTTTTAATGGGGCAATTGGTGTAATTGTCAAAGATTCCCTATTGCTGTGTCAAATCACTCCCTAGCTTTAAAACTACAGCAATACACACCTTTTTCTTTCTGTTTTTTAATAAAATTTGTTACCTTCTGGCCAAAGGATCTCAGTACACTAAACTTCAGGCATTTAAAAAAAAAAATTTGGTCTCCATAATTTTGAAATGTTAAGATTGAAATATTTTGAAATATGACAGAATATTCTTCTTAATGTTTCTTTCCACAAGAAGGCTTCCTGTTGTTTACAGCTAAGAGTTAACTATGCAGTTCTGCAAACCAGAACACAGGCAGTGATGGGGATAAAGGGAGACCGAACAGATCTGTCATGATTCACTTGTGGAGAGCTGATTCCCTGCTCCTCAAATCCCAGCTATTCCCAGAGGAAGATTCCTAGTCCAGACCAGAGCTGATGAAGGAGCTAAATTCAGTGCCAGTACAGGTGGGAAGCTGGACAACAGCATGACCAGGAGTCACTACCTGGCAGCTTTTGCACCAGTGCTGGGACTAAACCCAGGGGCCTCCCTGGGCTCTTTTTCCCCCTTTCCTGATAAACCTGAACTGAACAGAGCAACTGTTAGGTAGCAATAATTTTTTAGAAGTTACAAATGGTCTGAGCAATCCAGCGATGAGTGAGGTGCTCTTTTGGTCAAGTCACAGAAGGGAATGACAGTTATAAATTAATGAAAATGCAGCAATTATGGTTTTCATCCTAATTCCCTTTTCAGAGATAATGATGAAAGGCTCTGGAGGTAGAGGACACAGGATGGATAATTGATTGTAAAGCATATTCAGAAGTAGGAAACAGCAACAAAAAATCTCCACTGACTGTGGCAAAGATCCTGCAGGGAAAGCTGATTGTGGATCATTTCTGTGAAGGACTGGATATTAGTGCCTTTCATGGTAAATTAAGGTTGGGTTACTTGGCATTAGCTCTGTTTGAAGTTCAAACAAAAGATAAAGGTCCCTTCAAAAATAACACAAGGAATTTTTTTTTCATGTTTTGTTTTGGGTTTTTTTATCAAATTAATAATGCTCATGTACTCCCCATTTGCCCTGCAGCTAAGATTCATGAGTGTTTATATGCATAAACGAGAGATACAGGCTCTCAGAATTTACCACAAAAATTAAAACAGGAAGGCAGATGGCAGTCTGTTATTCCATCTGCATTTCACTTAATCAGCTACTCTTATCAGAAATGCTGCTTAGGGAATCAGTGGTTCTTGTTTGGCCTTTGCAAACCGGAGACACACAAGCTGCTTTTTTATAAGTGCCCTGCTGGCTGACACACAGGCAATACCTGTCTATATGTAAGAAAAATGAAAGAAAGGTTACCTAAAAGCATTTAGCATTTATTGGCTAGGTTTAACAGAAAAGCTTTGCCTCAAGATAGGTCTGGAGCATTAATTTTCCTCATTGAGCTATTGTAAAGGAAAAAAGAGGAAGGACGGAAAGAAGCAAGGAAGGAAGGAAGGAAGAAAGGAAAGAAAGAAAGAAAAAGAAAGAAAGAAAGAAAGAAAGAAAGAAAGAAAGAAAGAAAGAAAGAAAGAAAGAAAGAGAAAGAAAGAAAGAAGGAAGGAAGAATGACTGGCAGGCTGGACACTGTCACAGCAGATTTGTGGAGTTAATTTACCTATTTTTTCAGGCATGTATTTTAATAAGATTTAATGAGCTGCTGAAAAGAGGACTGCTGCTTTTTTTTTTGGCGGATGGCAGCAAGATGAAAACAAGAGGCTTTTTAGAGTGACATTAACTTGCACTTTAAAAGTTGATGGAGCTCCTATGAATCTGTGTTGGCAGCACCTGGAAGAAGCAGGTGGAAATTCCACTGAGATAAATGGCAAAACAGGGGAAGAACAAAATAATAAAGTCTAATTTGCAAGATCTGGATACAGCATCAGTCCTTCTGGCAAAATATTTTTCAAAAGCGTTAGAACTCCTGTCTGCAATGAAAGGTAAAAAAAGTATTTTGAGGAAAGTCTGGGACTAGTAAAATCTTACTCTTCATTTCTCCTAGCATTCATAAACCTTTAGATAAGGGGTCAGGTGATGTCCTTGGTATAGTAGTTTGGGGTACTGGAGGAAGCAAGAGAATAGAGGGTATGATCAAAGGTTTTAGAGAAATGGCCTACAAAGGAAAGTGACTCATCTCTGGTAATTTAGTCTGAAAAAGGAAGACTGAAGGAGGAGCATGATCCCACAAGTACATAAAAGACAGCTAAAAGGAGGGAAAGGATTCTCCATGCTCCATTTGCATGGTAGATAAGATAAACTGGAGCAAGAAATATGCAGTTAAAGTACTCTTCACTTTCAAAAGGCAGAGAAAAATGAAGACCTGGATTAGATTACCCGGAGAGTTGTAGACACCTTTAAGGATAGGCTTGGAAAGCATGTGCCAGGAAAGACGGAGATTCAGGAGACCTGTCTTGGGCAAAGGATGAGCTGGATGTCCAGCCAGCTCTGTGGTCCTGCCACAGGTTACGTTCCCTGGTTCCCAGCCCCCTGCCAACAGCCTGGAGAGACTACGACGCAGCAAAGCCCCTCCAGCCCCACAGAGATGTACCTGACAGGAGGAGCTGTGTCACCAGGTGGGCTCTGGCTTCTCTGAGCTGGTAGGAACTGGACAAGAGTCAGCCTAAAACACAAAAAAAGAGGCTGAAAGTAGAAAAATTCAGCTGACTGTCTGTAGGGTGAGGTGCCAGATCTAGATGTTGGGCAAAGCTTTGCTCTGTCTCTTTCAGACTGCCTTATCTTCATCTTTCAGTTTGCTCTCCATGCCTCTTTTATCCCTTAGGATAAATTCATTTTGACTGTTTTTGTGAACAAATAAAGATCAGTGTCTTGCGGTTTTCATAACGAATCGCTTTGTGGTATGCCTTTGTCTGCACATCACAAATTCCAGTAGATAAGAAAACTGAATAAATACTTCATGTACAAAAAAAATACCACAGAAAAGAGCTAATTAGCTGGATTGATATAAGTTGTTCTGTGACCTGTGAAAGTATGTTAGTCATAATGCTGTTCTTTATAAACACCGTGCAGACTCATTCAGACATGCTGGCAAGCTAGGAAAGGGCAATGTGAATAGCAAGGAGCACTCAAGGTATTACTAAAAGAAAAGTCAGAAGATTTTAGTGTTAAAGCTGTCCCTATCTAACTGGGTTCTCCCAAAAGCTGCTGACAGCACTATAACCAGGATGGGTGAGTAGCCTCCCAGAGTTATGAAACTGGAGTGGTGTGATTTGCTCTGCAGAGGGTGGAGTAAGAATGAGGGCAAGGCTTGAGGTGTAGTTTTCAAATGGTGCACTTGAGGTCATGGACTAACTGGCTCCAGTCAGATTATTGCCCTTCTGTCTGCAGACAAGCCTCTTAATGGTACACCCTGCATTTAGAAAGTGCACGGAGGAAAAACAGTCCATCCACAGCATGGTGGAGAAGATTCAGCCACCCCCCTTACCAGAGAGAACTCAGCAGTCTGGTCTTGGAATATAATTCTTTATTGAAGTTATAAAAATAAGGACTTTTCTGAACGTGAAAGGGGAAGAGTTTTCAGAGTCATATGTAGTATTGTAAGAGTAATATGTTTTCAGAGCAGAGAAGAGGGGTGTGTAAAGGTTCCCTGCAGAACATCTGTGTGAGTGTGCCTGCCTGGTTGTATATTTTCCCCTTCATTTAGCAACCAGCAAAGTCAGGCTGTGCACAACATTTCCATCCTGGAAATCTCCTGTTAAGGCCAGGCAATCTGCCCTCCTGTAGCTCCTTCTTTCCTCCTCCTGGGAAGGGAGCCCTCGAGGCAGAGCAGTGGGCAGAGACAAACTGCAGTCCCATGGAAGGCACAGTGGCTTTGCCTCTCTGTGACACCCACTGTCACCAGCCTCTCCTGGGGAAGCATTCCTTAGAGAAGTAACAGTGTCCCAAATTTGAAAGGAAGCAAAATAAGCCATTACCTTTGCTATCTCAAGCAGTGAGAGCCCAGTAATGAGAATGCTCCTGTCCATTTTTTCAGAAGTGTATCTCTGGCTCCAGCAGAGTTGGACTCACTTTCTCCTCTACAGTTTGACAGACTCCATAAGTGCAGTGGGCTAATTGCAACCACAAGACTCCTTCAACCTTCTCCACTGCTGCATGAAATCCCCAACTTCTCATTTCTACAAAAACCATTATTTTACTGTGTGCTTTAAAGTAGTTTAAGTGAATTGGTGATGTCTTGAGATTGCAATGGATTGGAAGTCCTGCATTTGTTGTCAGAGTGACTGATGGGGAAGCATCATGTGCCAATAGTAATGTGGCTTCTGGATATCATCTGCTTTAAAATACTTGCACATGCATGTATACAAGTGCATGCAGAAAATACTCTGTAAAACTTTCAGACTGCAGCTTCCTGTGTGTGATTCAGTAAAACCTGGATCTGAGTCTGAAGCTGCTCTTCTGGCAGTGCTACTGGAATCACCTCAAATTTGGAATTCAGAGTTACAAGGGACACAGAGTTAATGTTGACAAGAAATTTCAGAGCAATTCCGGGCTCTGATTTTTGAATCCATCTTACAGCTCTGGGCAGTAGACTCTTACTAAATTTTTTCAGGAAAGACAGACCTTAGGGTTCTTGGCAAATCCTGGCTGAGGGAGCAAGTGCAGTAACCTGCAGGAGGCTATAAACTGTGCATTGGCCCTGTCACATGTTTTATTTCCATTTGAATTTCCTCCATCCCTGTATTCCTCTAATTTCACCCTGTCTTTTGAGCACATGCAAAGAAAATTAAAAAAAATCGAAACCTTAAAACACGGCATCACTCCAAGAAAAGCAGTGATTAGGCATTGAGGGGCAGTTGGTTCCAGAGGGCAGGGTTTTGTTTTCAATTTAATTTGATATTCACATTCGCCAGTGCTCAGAGTTTCCCCCAAAAGCATACCTTCAGGGGAAACACTAGTCAGCATTCCCCTGATTCAGGGAAGGGCTTAGCTTAACGCACAGAACAGTTTTCCACTCACCACTGGCTCTGGATAGTGTCGTGTTTGAGAAGACACCTCACACTATTCGTTGTCCATTAAAGAGTGTTATTCAAATGAAAGTGAAGCCCAAAAAGCACCTAACTAATAACAGTAATTAACTAATTAATACAAATTAATACTGAATGATGCAATAAATAGATTTAATTACGGTCACAGTTAAATACAATGTCAGCACCTGTATGTGGATGGAACGTGGCCAGCCCACAAGAGTTTTGAAATCACAAATTCCAGACCAAACTTTTCACACTGCTTACTTCAGATGCCTTTTTGGGGGTAACCCAAGCTCAAGATGAAGTAGCGCAGAGCACTTTTTTTGCATCCAATGATGCCCTGGACTTTTTAAGCCAGGTATAAGTACAGTATCCTGAATTTCCCATTCCAAAATGAGGGGTCACCAGTTCATCTCTGGGAATCCCAGCCTACTGGACTGTGAGTGTGTGTTGTTGGTTTTTTTTAAACAGACACAGACATGTTGAGAGTTGTCTTTTTAAGTCTGTAAGACACATCCATCTGATTTTAAGCAGCTGCAAAGTTGCAAAGAATGAATGCCTATGTTTGGTAGGTTAAAAACTTTGCCTGTGGTTAATTCATGCCTCAGAGCTGAAAGCTCTAAAAGTGCTGGGTGGATCATTGTGGTTTTTCAAAATTAAGGTGTTTCATTCCCTATAGTTTCTCCTTCTTTGTGTGTCACCATTTTCAAGGCTTTTATGGCAGGCTTAAATTTAGAGTCCTTGTGGCTTTGCTGGGGCACCACCTTTACCCTATGTGGTCACAATTTTGTGCTTCCTGTCTCAAAAAGACAGTGCCAAGATGGGTGGGGAACTTCTCGGTGAGGTAACCAGGGATGGGCAGAATAGCATCACGTATCATTTATTTTCCAATTTCAAGGCAAGTACATCAGCAGGAAGTGTGCTTAGGTAAGTCACTTCATTCAGAAAGAATGGGCCAGAGTTAAGGGAAGACAGATGGGTTTCATGGTCCCAGGGCTGGGGGAGAAGCCAGGGATATATGGACGTGGGAGTATAGTGAGAGAGAGAGATAAAAAAATACTGATTATTTCCTAGGAACTTTAATTGCACTGTCTGACTGTAATCGTATTTACAGGCCACCAACATTTCCCAACCCCGGTGTCTAAAGTTAGCTTTCTAATTTTACATCAAGGTTGCTAAAGGAAGAAGGCCTGGGCTTTTAAAACATCAGCAGGAACTTCTGCCTGGTCAGCCCTTCAGGAAAGCAAACCATTTCTACAGGCAGACAGCTCTGATTATTTAGTTTAGGAATCCAGCTTTTTGAAGAAGAGTCTCTGGTTTGCCTGTAGACAGTTTGTCAGTGCACAGAGCACATTTCTGTGTGGCCCTAGCCCTGAAAAGCAGTTTCCTAGTAAAGGATTAAAGAGACAACTGTTCCGTAAAGCTGCAAACCAATATTGACTGCAATGAGCAGAGGACTTCTTTCACAGCGTTGAACAGTTTCTACATAAACTGCAAAATACTCTTTTTCCAATGGTTGTGTGCTTCCTTAAATGTTGTATTTCACAGAGTGAGAGTCTCAAAGGTATCCGTAAGAAGACTTTTTTCCTTTGAGTTTCTTTGGGGTTCATAATCTTTTCAACATTAGAAATGCCAGGATCTTCCAGCATGATCACCGTTTTCTCACACAGACTCTACAAGAGCAGGATTGGCACTGTGAAGCCCCTTAACTGCTAAGAGGGAATGTAGCCTTCTTCTCTAAATTGATCTCTCTTTAAATATCCATTTGTTGTGGGGTTTTGGGTTTGTTTTGGCTGGGGGGTTTTGTGGTTGGTTTGTTTGTTTTGTTTTTACAGGATTTCTAAAATAAGCAAAGAGAGAATGTCATTAGAGAGGGCCTGCATTCTAAAATGGTCCCTAACACTGTTTTAAGGCCAGTGGTTTTCCAGTTGTTACTTAGGACAGGAGAGTCACATCTCCCTTTTAAAGGAATAGATGGAATGTGTTTTGCAGTGCTCTGAGGGATGGAAGCCTGAAAAGGGATTTGTATTATTGCTTCTTTTGTAAAGCAGAGCTCTGCCTTCATCAGTCATGCAAAACTATGGAAGGAAAGGGGTTTTCACGCATCAGGTTCTGTCCACAGTACGAATTAACTAAATGAATAACAGAAGGAAGAAACACAGTATTTTCTTTCTAGATACAATTACCTTGTTGACTTGAGTTCAACTCAGGAAAGCACACTATTAATAAAACCTTGCCATGAATATCAAGCAGATGTCCTAATTTGATACAACTCTCTGGAGAGAGAGGTTGCACTGAAGTGATTCCATGGTAAATCAGGTAAGAGGTTGATTAAAATATACAGCTGATAAGAGGCAAGCCCAGTGGCTCAACCTTAGAGATCCCAAGTATAAAATCCTAATCTCATTATTCATAAAACCATGTTATTCTCCTCTCTGGATCTCTCTCTTGGTTTTCTCTTGTGTTCTGTGGCAAGTCCCCTTTTACTGGACTCTTTGGCCATTGCCAAAGGACCCTTCAAACTCAGAGGTGGAAAAAATCCCAGCTTGTAAACCTTTTTAATATTCACTTTTAGGTTGAGAGGAAGCTAATATTTAATAAAAACGGCTTCTGGATGATGCTTATTTCTCTTAAGAGCTACACAGATCCCAGCCCATCTAATGAAAATACAATGAACACCCATCAAACCAGTAAATGAAGCTCAAGCTATGTAGAAAGAAATTAAAAATTCCAGTATCAAGGTTTTAAAAGCAGTCAGGTGTTTTGGGCACATTTGTTTTTAGTGGTTCTGCTCAAGACTTCCTATATGCACCTAATTTTCAACACCTGCCAGATATCCCATCCCCGCTCCCAGAAAATGACCAAACACAATACAGATCTCTTTTTCAAATCAAGTACACAGGTGTCTAAATTACTTTGGAAGATCTGACCGTAATTTCCAGCATTTTATTTTATTTGTTTCTGCTCTCTGCCTATCTACCTGGACTGCAAGACTTGGAAGAAAATATCACATTGTCCTTTTTGCTTTATCCAGTTCCCTGCACAATGTTAATTAATAAACAAAGCACGCAGACAAAGGAATTAATTCCATTTAAAACGTGCAGAATATTTGAGACTCAAAATATTTTTAATGGAGTTAAGGAGGAGTGTGTTTTACAATGCATGTGGGTCAGCTGCAAAATAAGAAAACAGGGCCGTATTTAGATTCATTTTGTGGCTCTGATCCATGCTCCTTTCATTAAAACTCTCTCCCTCTCCAGCCATTTCTTACATGAGGAGGAGACAGGACAACCTGGACAATTACAGAATAGCAAAATCCAAAGGGAGTTTGGGAGACAGAGGGAAGAATAAACAGACACAAATGTCTGTTTATTTGTTCCAGGTTCTGCCAGGAACGCACCTGGAACAAATGTATTTCTCCATTATTGTGTATTAAGTGAGTTCACCTGAAGAATTGCCTGGAATTTAGTAGTGGCATTTCCTGAGGAACAGGTTTGAAATGAGCTTAATCACAACCAAGTGATACTTTGCTAATTTTGGAAAGGCAGACAATTATCAGACACTTCCGTGGGCTGCTGAAGGGGCGTGGGTTTGGAGGGGCTTGGGGTTTCTTTCACTTTAGAAAGAGTGAGGGAAGGCTTGTGAGACAGATGTTTCTTCTCAGATTACAGATGTTTCTTCTCAGATTACAGCAACCTGCGTGGTGTCCATGTCCAGAATGGGGCTGGGCTATCCCAGCACAGGGTGATGTATCTGATCTACAGCATTACCGTGCCTGTTGCTTGCACAGCAGTGCTCTAGCCGGTCTCAGGCAGGCCCAGGCTCACCCTGCAGTGCTGAATATCTGCAGTGAACATCTGCAGTGACCATGAGAGGGGCTCAAAGGGTTCTCTGTGCTAAGAGAAAACCCTTTTAGAAAACACCTGGGCTCTGCTATCCAACATAGTCCAGCACCTGAGGCTTTTGCCAGCCTGGATTGCAGGTGCTGTGCAGAAATCTCCATTGGGTGCTGCAATAAATGACAGAGACATTGAATGGAGCAGCAAATGCAGGGTAACTACTACAGCTCAAAGTCTATATTTCAGAGCAGTTTGATGCTTACAAGTTACAGCCTGAAAGTAGGAAATACACAAACAAGCAGGGAAAAAAAATCAACAGAGCATCTACAAGCAAGGCAGACTGGTTTTCTTTATTCTCTACATTACTGCCCCTCTGAAGCGTCTCTGAAGAGAAGGACATTCCAGCTGCTTACTGCTGATGTTCGTATACAGAGCTACCATTCCAAGCATTGGAAGCCCCTAAATTGGACTGCATTTTCATATGGTCTCTGCTTATCTTTCAAGCTGCAGACAGACTTTCAGAAGTTACCCAAGAGCTGGCATCTCCAGCTTGCTGTCAGCATTTGCAGTGAGCGTTTGCTCAAGTGCTCACACTGGAGCTGCACTGTCTTAATTCAGTTTTCATGGTTGGTTAGTGGTGGTCTGGGAAGTGTGGCTGGTGCTGGGTCTGTGTCCAGTGCTCTGACTGGAGGCAGCTTTGAAATTCAGAAGCAGACTTTTCCCAGGCCAAACCTTCTTATGGACACTTGTTTTATCTTGTCAGTGCTTGTCCACATGGTATGCTATTTATGAAGCATGAAGATAAAATCAAGCCTGTAAACATATATTTCTTCTGTAGGAGTGGTTTATTTTCCATGAATACATTCACACAGGTAATCTGGCTAAAGAGATCCAGTTGTACACAACTAATCAGTGTTAAAGCAACAGCTTTATTTCATAACTTGAGAGGCAAACAGCTGAGTCATTATCAGCTTTGAAGGGAAAAAAGACATCTACCTTTTTTCTGCAATATAACTAATATTCTTTTTTTTTTTTTTTACTGTCTTGCTCCAGGTTAGAAATCACTGCCCAGACTTCTAAATGTCTATGGTCTCCTATTTTGAGGAAAATAAGCCATTTATTAAACTACAGGATATCCTTAAGGGAACAAGAATCGTCCAGGCTTTTTAGTACAGACCAGGCTTTATTAATATAGATTGCAACTGACCAGTTACTGGACAGAAGAAAAGGAAAAAATATAAATAGTTGAGTTCTTGCTGCGTGTGAAAAAAAGGCATATACTTAAATATGGAATTAGAAACCTACTTTTAGGGGGAAAAATGTATCTAAATTTTTGCAGGCATGGATCTCCTTGAAGAATTTAGACATAATTAGAAGTGGCTGATTTATTCATATGAATTGTTATTATAAGTTTCTTATCAACTTGTTGATGTTATTGGTTGCCTGAGGTTCATATTCATCCATACAGACTGATTTTTTCTAGGCAGGAAAAGGAGTTTATCTCTAAGATAAGGGAGGGAAAGAGAGTTTACTGTTTTCTTTGTGATTAATTAGTTTAATTATGCTCTGAAGGGACATGTGAAGGGTAGTCCTAGGTCAGATCAAAGGTTCAAATAGGCCACTGTCCTGTCCCCAAACAGGGCCCAGTAAGAGATGCCTGGAGGAGTCAGTCAGTGCATGGCAAACAGGTAGTGAATTCCCTACACCATTTTCCCAGCCTGCAGCAGTATGTCCCAGGGACTTTCCCAAGAAAGACAAGCTTTTAGAAGCAAAGCTCTTCCTGGAGCTGTCTTCCATGTATTTGTCGAATCACCTTTTGAACCTGTGTTAAATTTTGGCATCAAAGGTGAGTTGTGGCAGAGTCCCCCTCTGGGTGTCACCTGGAGTGCTCTTTCTGTGCTGCAAACACATCATTCCAGTTCATTTCATTATTTCATTTCATTTCATGCCCCTTTGCTCTTGCATGGAGGGAGGCAGTGCCTTGCTCAACCCTTCAAACACCATCATGTTTTATGAAAGAAAGAGTCCCCCCAAACAGATCTGTGTTTTCAAAGATAGCAGTGACTCCTGCTTAGGTCTGAGGTGCTCTTCAAGGGGAGGCAGATCTGGGGTATGAATCCAGCCAGCCCAGGTCTTGACTCGACAGCTTGGGCCAACCAAAGGAACACATGATTCCTTACAGGAATCTGGGCATCAGTTTTCTACACTTTTTCTGAAGGCAGCTATAAATGCCCTGGCAGAAATCCTTGCCTTTTCTTTTGTAAGGACAAGATCTCCCTGCCCTGTTCTCTGTTGTCGTGCTCAGCCTCCCTGGTGCCTGTGATCTGTGCACGTGTTACTCTGCATCATTTTAAAACGATATCATTTGAAGACAAGACATCATGTGAGCCTTGCCTAAGGGCTACTGATGCTTTTATTTACCCAGATGATCCATGAAAGCACCAATTTTTGATAAGAAAGCGATATCCAGGAGTTCCCACTCAGCTGTAGTAGTAACAAAGAGTCAGATTTTCATAAAGGCGCTCTTAACCCAGCTGTCCGAGGTGACCAGAGTTGTCAGAGGTTGGCTCTACTCTTTCCAGTCCTCCATCTCCATCTAAAGACAAAACCTGGGAGGTACAGGGCACCTCTGGAAACCCAGCTGTTTTCAATTCCTTGATGGAGGTTCAGCTCTTGGATAGCCCATGGTTTTAACTGCTGAGGAGGTTTGGAAAAATGGCAGTTTGAACTCCTGAAGGTTCTACTAAAATAATGAGAGTTAAATATCCATAAAAATCCATGTTTGTATTTAAAGTCTTAAAAAGGAAATAAATAACATGACTTTCAAGTATCAACTGTTCCAAACTACATCCTCAAATCTTACAAGGGGTTACCCTATCTCTGCCTCTAAAGGTTTTTTCCTCTCTTGTGGTTCACCACACGGCTGCATGAACACAAGAAATGTGTGAGACCAAATGGGACTCAGTTCACCATGACATGAAATCTGCATCTCTGAAGAGTCTGTGTGTTTGTCCCACTTTGAATTCCTCTGTTTTAGGCACGGGTGAATAGAACAGTTCAAAGATTTCCAGGATAAGTTGTTCCTGCCCTCTCTGGTGATATGAACATTTTCCTGTTTTGCGTGGAAATAGTTATCATGGGATTGCAGCAATCTTTTTCATAGCTGCCTCACCCCTAGACTCCAATCATTCTGTACTGACCAGCATTTTCAAGCTTCCCTGAGTTTTTTTTCCCCCCTGAACTTTTCCAACTGCAGAGTTCCCAGATTTTTCCAGAAACTGTTATCGTTAGTTCATAAGTGCATGACCTACTACACTTCTTTTATTCTGATAGTTCAGTTCCTAATGTATGACAGTTTGATCCTTTGCTGCACTGGCAATATCCCAAATTCTCATCAAAAAGTTTGATGAATGCGTTCCTGTGCATTCCTATTATTGTGCCAAGACCATTCATGAAAATAATTGAAGAGATCAGTCCAAAAGCTAATCCTTTCACTACAGCACAGGAATGTTTTTGCTTCCACCTCCAACGTGGAAATCCCTATTTTGCATTTGTGACAGAGACACATCTTTCTCTTGCCCCCAGCCCTGACAACAGCGTGCTGCTTTCATGGCCCCACTGGAGACACCCAAATTGACGCAGATTCCCTCACAACAGATCAGAATGATGTTGTAGATGGGCCAGATAACATTTTTCCCCATGGATTTACATTTGCTGGTCATCTGGTAAAGAAGCAGGGTTCCCAGGTGAGAAACTGCCTTGGAAAGGTCTTTGTGTGTCGGCCTTGAAAACCTCCACCGTGTCGGGCTCTCTGCCTGAGCTTGTTTTGCTCTTCTCTCCTTCTCTTCCTCCTTGTTTTCCAGGTGACTCCTTTCATCCATGCTCTAGGGACACACTGTTGAAAGTTAATGCCAAATGGATGATGCTGCCTCTGTCTCTGAAGAAAAGTGTTCTCCATCAGGTTATGTGCTATGCAGTCCTGAAGCTTTGTCCCATTCCAAGAAAAACAAGGAGATCCAAATATCTCCAAACTTCTTGCCTCTCTACCCAAGACGGGGCTTTAACCCACTCCTGGATCCAATACACCACATGGAAAGTAGGAACACAGCAAACATGCAAATTTAGAAAATACCTGCACATGTTTTCCTGTCTGCATTTGTGCTCCATTCCCCCTCCTGCTTTTGGCACTGAAGCCCATGCAACTGTACTTACTGAAAAATATGGCAAAGTTCTTGTTCTCTTTTAGACTTACTTTCCCTTTCCTCTTTTCCATTTATATGCCTGAGGAGCCCTTTCCCATTTCTTTTAAGGCAGTTGAATTTTCTAGAAGAAGTTGGCTGGGCAATTGTCACGATAGCCTTACAAATCTCCAAGAGTAAGACTGAGTTTTTTATTTGACAGATCTTTTCTGAAAAGGTATCCTTTTCCCATGTTAGGAGGATCTCATTATTTTTGCAATCCTGTTTTGAGATAGGATTAGCTGTGAAATCCTTCTTCAAACACCAGTCTGACACAAGTTTTCCAGATAAATTTGTGTACCTTAATTCAAAGATAGTCTAAGTTTCCTCCACATTCAAAACCTAGAAATTCTCACACCAGTTTGTGTCACTGTTGCCCTAAGTTCATTGAGATTTTTCCTTTATTATTTGCAGTTTTAGTTGGTTTCTCAGTCTCCTGAGTTTAAGGTGGATTGAATCATGAGCTTTCTAGCTGAGGTTACTTTTCTGAACACTTCATCTGTCATTTTCTCAAGTACCTTCCAAAGCCGGTTCAAACACATCTCCTTTTGCTGGCTCCACAAGAGTTGCAGTGAAAAAGCCTGCCAGGAAGCCCTGACAGGAACTTCTGGTCTCTAACATTATTGGTAGAATTTGTTCTCTAACATATTTCTTCAAAGTTACAGGGTCTCAGCAATGTACAATGCTCAGAAATGTTTCTGCCTGGACTGGCATTCCACAGATCTTTTTTCATACCAAAATGTATCTTTAGCCCATTTGGTTTTTTTCCCATTTGAAATGAGAGTAACCAGATAATCAGAGTTTTCTCTCTGTTTATCCATGTTCTCTCTCTCTGTTAACGTGCAGGATTACCAATGGCTTTTATCAATAGATGTGTTTTTGGGTAAGAGCAAAATCTGTGTTTGGTCACAACCCCCATTCCAGCCATGGTTAGACCAGGGTTTGGTTATTCCTTCAGTGATGTCCTGCACCACAAGTTCCAGTTTCTTCATTTTAAGATACATCCTGTCCTTTCTGTACAAAGTTTGATTTCTACTTCCCATTGAAGGAATCTGTCACTCTCACCTGCCTACCTGCCGTTCTCATCCTTGTGCTCTGTCCATCTGTTCTCCCCTGTTCTTTCAGCTGCTGTAATACCCTTTATTCCACGTGTTGTGGACTAGGACCAAGTTTGGAGACCGCAAAGATCTCCTCCAGCCCTTGCCTCTTGATTTCTAAAAAAAAATACATTCATAGAGGTTTTCTTTTCCATTGTCACAGATGGTCAATTCCTCTTTCCTGTCCTCTTTCCTCTACAGTATCTTAAGAAATCCAACTTGAAATGAAGCTTTTTTGTGTCTCATAACCCCAAGAATATTCCATCCAGACCTGAGGTAGTATTTGCAGAGGTCAAAAAGGGAAGTAGCAGTGTACTTGAATGAGTATAACTTATTAGTGAAAAAATTCTTCATTGTAGAGTTCTATTGAATTAAGATATAATCTCCTAGTTTGTTCGTAAATGAGCTTTTTAGATCATTTTACAAAGCCACGGTGGCTGCTGGTTCTGTATAAAGGATTATGCAGCTTGTCTTTGCTTTTTTGGGAAAGTCCTTCACTTAATTAGACTGATCTTCAACAATTTAAGGTATGGGCAGCCAAACAAGCTGCTATATGTGCACCACAATTGCTGTAAGTTCACACCTGAATTTACCTTATAATAGAAGCTTATCCATCTTAACTTTTAATGTCATATTGGGCATTTCATTGCACATCCTGGAAGGCCATTCAAATAGTCTTGGACTCTTGGAGCTATAGGAGCACAGCTAGATCGATATTCACAGTAATTTTTAAATGGAATTATGTAGCAAGTTGGGTATCTGCCACTGGTGTCTCATGGATATGTGCCCTTAGGACTTTAATACATGGTTTTAACAGATTTTGTCATGAGTAAAATAATAAAAAGCTCATTTGGAGACCTGAGGAGGTTTTGGTGTCAAACCTCTTTGCCCTGATCTTCCCTGGAGATAAAAGATCTCTGATTCTTACTGGAAACTGCAGGTCTTCTGGCACCTCTTGTGGGTGGGACCAGTTAGAAAACTCGTCTATTACACAAGGAAGTTACAGTGGCCTCTGAGAGGTTTTGGAGATCACACTCATCTACGCAAACATCAGAACCAGCTTTGCCTGATTATTTGCAGTCATACCAGGAACTAAATTTTCTAGGCTTATATAAAAGTAAAAATTAAAAAAAAAAAAAAAGGCAAGCCTAAGTTCTGATGACAGAGATGTCTTGAATTCTAAAAGCAGAATACATAGAAGTGAGATCAGCCCATCCTGTGCCAGGTACCTGCTTCTACTCTGTTTAGTCAGCCAAGTGTTGAATTAATAGGAAACCAAACAAAAAAGAAAAAAAGCTCTTATGAAGACCAGATTGTATGAGCACAATTCACCCAGCAGACAGCGGATTCTGCCAGAAGAAACTAAAATTCAATGTTGAATTTGCCACTGAAAAAGAAAAGCCCCAGAGGAGAAAGAGGGAAATCTGTCTGCAGTCTGTGTATATATTGTAAGTGATGAGTTGATCTGGTGCTTTTAAGTTATTTGCTCAGAATGGGATTCTGTCTAAAAATATTGGGAAAAGGATACAATGAGACCAAAAAATAGCACATTCACAACTGATGAAAGGAAACATTTTCTCAGAGGATGTGTATTTAGATTACAGGTTTGTGGCTGCAGGAAGCTGCTGAGGTGAGACTTTGGCTCTGTTCAAAGAAGGAAAGACTGTATGTATGTGGCCAAGTGCAGTTTCTGCAGGCAGAACTAAGAAGTGAAAGGAGTAGAAAACAAAGAGAACAATTTCCTCCTGTAGCATTTCTGGAGCTCTTCTCAGACAGCTTTGATGCTGATTAGCATCAAAGGCAGAGTCGGAGTAGCAGGATCTGCGTGGAACAATCTGCATGGCAGACCTTACAGGGAAACCCCAAATACATGCAGAGCAGGAGGCGTCAAATCCGCCTGAGTTTGCTTTCAGTGAAGTACAACAAGAAAGAAAGGAATAGTATCCATGCTAAAATTCCTAGTTTGACTTAGAAGTTATTTTTGTTTCCATGCTCTGTGGGACCCCTTTGCCACGAGGGATTGCATTTAGAGGTAAAAGCATGAAGCAGAGGCAGGAGGAGGCTGCACACCAGCATCCACACCTTCCTTAGCTGTGGGTCACACCAGCAGCCAGCGAAGGCAGTGAGAGGCCTGGAAGCAGTCACAGAACTTCATAGCTGTGGACCCAAGTGTGGGTCCCATCTACTTTGCCTTCTCATCCTGCTGTCTTGCCTGCTCCCATTCCCCACGTGTAGCTTAACTTGGTTTCCAGTAAAATTGCAGACTTTGAACCTGATCCTGTACACTTTTGCTAGTGGACTTAGTGCTCTCTTGCATTCAACTTTTAGCTTAGTAGGCTGCAGAGTTGGGGGCTGGATGCTGGACTTGGCTATGGCCACCCAGCTTCAGACGTGCCCCACAAAGGCACAGCAGCTGCCTACACCCTGCTGCTCCTGGGACCTTACAGTCCCCACAGCTCACATTTTCCTGAGCAGGGGCTAGAGGGGCTTTGTGCTTCCTTCTCCCCGGTGAGTTTCTCCCTCTTGCTTCCCATGTGATTCCCATTTTCCCCCGAGGCACGGTGGCCTACACCAGCACCTCTGTCCCAGGTACCAGATGCAGGGAGCGTCAGTGCTGGTGGCAGCCACAGGTCCCCAGCTGCAGCCCCATCCCTCCCTCCTCATCTGCCCATGCTCAGGTGGAAGCTGTACACATCTCTGGGCCTGGTTCTGTCTCCTTTTCCCCCAGGGAGGTCTGTGGGCTGTTCTACAAGCAGGAATGCCTGGGAGGGAACAGCTTTCTGTGGGTAGGGGTGGGCGACACCTGGCCCTGCGCTGGTTGTAGCGAGACAGACGGGTGGGGACAGTGACCTGCACAGTGCAGGGAGCCACCTGACACAAACTGTGGCTCACACAGACTGCTGCAAAGTCAAAATGGTCATTTGAGTGCAAAAAGGAGTCCATGCAACAGAACATTCCAAAACTAGAACATGAAATTTCTATTTTTGTAGTCCTAAGTAACTGTGTCACAACAACAGGACTTTCGGGAAACCATGACTTTTTCTTTCTTTTAGTTTTTTTCTTGGTTTTTTTTTTTTTTTTTTTTGTTGTTGTTGTTGTTGTTGTTGTTGTTTTTGTTTTTTTAATCTTGTCTGACTATTGCAGCTAGTAGCTTTCAATTAACTTCTTTTATTGCTCCCATCAGTTGCTGGCACCTAAACAGAAGGATATTTAATTTTGCTGAAATGTGAATGGCAATTTGGTAGGAATAAAAAGTCAAAGTGAAGCAAAGGCTTTTCAGCCCCTGGCACATCAGCAGTACTTTATTGATTCATGGGGTCTCTGCATTCAGCTGTCAAGATGGTACAATGAGTATTATGATCTTTTTGACCCAAACAAACACTGAGGGCAATTTGCAGGGCTCTAGAACATGCAGGGAGCAGGTAGGCTGGCAGCCCCACTGGATGCAGGCAGCTTCTTAAAGCCTTGCTGTGCACCAGAGGGTCTGCGAGGTTTTTAAATGAAAGGAATGCCTTGAAATTGCCTTCTGCAGATGGTATTAAAGGACTTAATCATAAGTGCACTGCAGTGAGTAGAGAGACTCCTAGTGCTTTCAGCATGCTCTGAACCAGCCCTGCTCCCGTTATCAAAAGCCAATTTTAGATGATGTCATCCCATACAACAAAAAATGTTAGTGGATTAAATGGGGTGAGTTCAAGCCAGCCTACGACTACCTTCAGAAAGTCTCTCATACAATGTCTTGAAACAAAAATCCCCACATGTGCAGGCATGCTCCTTGGACCTGAGCTATCCCTGCGAAAAGAAAAGTTTGAAAAATCTGCACGAGCTTTCATTAAGAGAGTTTTTCATGTACATGTGCACCAGCCAAGGAAAGGTGGAGAGGAAGGAAGACAGAGAAGGCAGAGAAATAAAAGGATGCTTATGAAAATTGAATGGAAAAAAAAAGCATTACTCAGTTTCAAATTGCTCTCCTTTTAATCAATAGTAAAGTTTTTTCAAAAAAATACTAGTGAGGTGTTCAAGTATAAAAATACCTTACACAGCATGAAATTATTTTATTTACAAATGTATATATAAATATCTCATTACATTAAATATTATCTCCCTGTGCTACTCCTAATTGTTAGGAAAGGCAAGAGAATAAGTGATACTCTGGTCAACTGAAAGCAGGTTTGGGGTGGTTATGGGTATTGAGAAAATGATTGGATTAATTTTGCAACTACACTACTAACTGAGAAACTGCCCTTAAAAAATCCCTGCAGTTTCTGTAGGGGAAATACCTTGCCTTTGTACTGAAAAGTCTGATAATAATCTTACCTTTACCTGAGAGAAATATGATTAATGAATTTTAAAATGAATCACTATCATTGAGAACTCTTTTTCTTTTTTACAAGGCTACAAAAGTTGACAGCATTCCTGCATATGGACTCCAGAAAGAACCTGTTTTGAGTAACCTAATTTGCACTCTATCACTCTTCCAGTTTCCTTTCATGTAGTAGAAAAAGTATTAAATCTAATAGGAGTGGGCAAAACAATTCTTTTTAATATTCCCTTGATTTCTGTGGAATTTTACCAAGCATTGAATTCTTCCAGGAAAACCCCAAAATTTGATTAGGAGATAATATAATCAAATTAATAATAATAGTATGATGGTACATGTGGAATACCTCTGATAGTGTTACCAAAAAAATTCCCCTCATACCTCTTTGAATGTAAAGAGATTCTAAAAATGGATGTAAATGTAACTGTAGTGTAAACCAGAGTCAGAATTAGTTTGTAATACCTCATGTCCCACTTGAGCTCTCTGAGTAACTTTGTGAATTGCCTGGAAACTTTGGCTCAGCTGTACAAATAAAAGGAAGAATCATCAGAATAAGAAGAATAACAGAGGGGGCTGTTAACCCAAACTCTTGAGAAGAAGTGAAGTTTTATTTTTAGCTTTTTAGCTGTAAAATTTTACTTCACAAGCCACTTCCTTTGAACAGGCTTGGCATACCTTTTGCAAGGGATGGCTCCCCGTGTTTTGAGGGCAATGAATGGGGCAGATAGTCAAGATCTATTCTTAGTAGCCATTCACTCAGAGACAAGAATGCATTTGGGTCTTTTTCACCAGAGTCAAAACCTCTTCTTTTATCCCAAAACATGGGAAGTCAGATTATGTTTGCAACATTTATTGTGCTTTGTTTTACTGCCAAAAGGTGCATCCTCTCTCTAAGGTAATAGAGAATTCAAGTGAAAGTGTGAAATACAGCTTTTGAAAGTTTTTCAGAAATATTCATTGGCCACAGGATAAATAGGCCTGTGATCTGTGTTACACAGATTTTTAAAAATCCCACGTGGTTGTTGTTGTTGAAACAAGTCTTGTTTTCCCCTGGGAAACCCTTAACATCTCCCCTTGCTCTAGGGAAGAGTCTTCAACATCTTCCTCTCCCACTGCTCCCAGTGCTGCTCATCTCAGCAGCCACAGCCCCTGCGGGGAGGGCTGGGTGTCACAGTCTGCTGCAGAAGTTTTAGAACCAGTGCTGGATGGTTTCCCTCACTCCAGACTGGTGCAGGCCTTTTCCTGAGCACAGCAATCCAGCAATCCTTACACTGTAAATGTAAATCCTTCCACTGTCTAAATGTATTGACACAGCAGAGTCAGGGAGACACTGAAATGGAGATGTGGTAGCTGATAGCACCAGGCAATCCTGCTGGCCTGGGAGAAATCCTAGCTCTTCTCAGGAGCTGGGGAACCTGCTCTTAGCCTCCATGAGAAGATCTGCTTGCACCCATTCTGCTGTTTGACACAAAGGAGAAGCACTTCCACAAGTTGCATTCAGGTACAATGCATTGCAGCTCTGAGCATCTCCGTGTTTCTTCCAGTTTAAACACCCACCACCTGGATGGGCAAGAAGGCCTGACCTTACCTGTGGTCGTGGTGAAAAGCTGGACCTTGTTCCTGGCTGATGCCTGCAGCCAGCATCACCCAGCCTGAGGTGCAGGTCCCCTTGGGCTCCCTGTGTACGTGGCCATCCCGTTTCATCTCTGTTTGCAGCAAGTGGAAATCTCAGCTGCTGCAGCAGCACTGCTGATCTTTCAGCCAGGCTTCCAGGGACTTCAGTGTTCTGTGGAATCTGGGCCCTCCTCCATAACGTGGCTGTAAATTAATTTTTCTATCCAATCAACTGGCCAAGCAGGGCATAGTCCAGGTCTTGAACTCGGTCCCTGGCACTGCTCCCTGTGCTGGGAGAGGGATCACTGCACATTGCTGCTCTCGAGCTTCCTCTGAACTGCAGAGCATTTCCAGATGGATGGAGGGCTGCCACAGTGCAGCAGGGAGAGACTGAGGGTGGGAGGGGAGCTCTGGAGTCCTCCCTGCCACCCCAAAAGACACCTCTGCCTTTAGCCTGGACTATTCCAGCTTTTCAAGAAGGGCAGCCTTCCATGAGGTTTAATTATGGGTCAGGGGGTTGTTTGATTTCTTGTTCGTTCTGTGTCAAATCAAATAGCCCTGTCCTCCAAAGCTGGGCCAGCAACTCTCTAGAACTTCCTGATGGTCTGGCAATTGCTAACAAGAGGCTGTGATTTGCTACCTTCTCTGCCTGCTATGATAAAGAGGACTGAGGGATACACATATGAAGGCTCAGGGAAAGTTGGGTGACCTGTTTTGAATGTGTAGAAGCAGTGGGCAAATCCCAGTCTGCCCTCAGTTATTCCCTGTTGTACTTGGACACCTCCAGGATCCCAGGATCACATTTTGATCTTCTTGGGCATCCCCAGGATCCATCCTGAATGTGTGAACACCAGGCTTTCTAAAATATAACTAGTCTAATCAGATAGTATTTATAGAACAACAGGCCTTAGCAGGGTTCTTGCTGATTTTTTTTCTGGGAACCAGCTAAATCACACTTAATTAATGAGTTCTAGCTTCTCCATAAAGTAAATTTCCAGCTCTTTATTTCTTTGATGGAACAAAATGGGATAGATTCTAAATTGCTGGGACTCATTTCAGCTCCACTCACTTTAGTGGAGCTTGACTGGCTTACCCCAGCTGAAAACCTGGCTTGCTGATCTCTGACTTTTACATATTTTGCTGAATTTCCTCTTTCCTTTCCACTTCTACACTTTTTCCTTCTAGACATATTTTCCAGCACTTTGCATCCTTCTCTCTTTTGGTTTATTGAAACAACCTTCATCATTTTCTTGTTTTCCCTTCCAGTCTCTCCCCACAGCTCTTAATTTTTCCCTTCCTCCCATTGCTTGTGGAGGGAGCCCAAAGTCTCTTTGGTACATAGAAAAACATCAAGGGAGAGTTTGGTGCAAGAGGGGCTTTATCAAAAGAGGCTTTATGAATTATACTGTATGTGCAGGTGACATCATTGCACAAGAAAACTTGGTTTTATACTTATATCCGGAATCTTATAAATTCTTCAGTTTATGCCAGTATTTTCTGACGTTTCTGTTCCTTTTTTCTTTTTTTTAATAACAAAGGCTTTTTTCCCCTGTAGTTATTCAGAACAGAAGTTGATGATGGTGTCCACAAGAGTGTATTTTTCCTGAAGTTAGTGCAGCTAAAGAGAAATATGTCAGATAGACAATGAGAGGAGATAATTCTATTCCTTAAACCCATGATGTTCAGAAAACAACCAGAAGGGGAAACTCAGAAATATCAGTGGAAAAAATGACTTGCTGTGTCATTCAGGGGCAGTGGACAAGCTGATCTGTGGAATATCCTTACCCAGTACATGCCCTATATTGTGGTTTTACTTCTTGAAGTCCCCCTTGAATAATATTCGATAACAGGACATGGATGAACTTAAGAAAATACAAGGCAAGTCCAAAGACAGACAGACTCTCTCTCTCTCTCTCACTCTCTGCAAAGGCAAAACCTTCATCTGAACCCAAAAGAAAACCCAAGTGCACATGCAAATTTTTTTGCTAGAGAAATACCATTAAAATGAGCAAAATTAGTTGCACAGATGAAGTCGCACCATGCTGTTGGGCAGTGCTGAAACAGAAGAATAAAATTGGAATGGAGATGATGACTGAGGATTTTGACCCATTAAAAAGCCATAATATTTCGCCTAATAATTCCAGGGAAGGTATTGTATGTTTTCTCCCTAAAACTTGTTGAAGGCAACAAGATGCTAAAGTCCACCAAATATTGTTTGAACTTTGTGTTTGCTTCCAATGCTTCTCTTTTTCCTCATTCTTAATTCCTTAGAAACTGTGGAGCTCAGACTGACTTTTCTCCAGTGATGCTTTTGCTCTGATGGAATAAAACAAAACTATCATTTTTTCCCCCAGTCTGACAGAAAATTAATTCCATGTGTGTTCTTCATTAGTCAGTTGTTTCCTAGTCAGGAAGGTTAGGGCTCAGGAGAGCTGCCCTGGTGTCATGGCTTGTCCCAAGGGTTGGTTTTCCCCATGCTGTAACTTCTCATCATGAGATGACATTACGCTCATCACTCCTCAGCATCACATGCCCAACGTTTCCGAGAGCCCTTATAAACCTGTATAAAAGGCAATTCTAACATTATCCATAAAGGCAACCTTTTGCCTTTTTTCCCCACCCCCCTTTGGTGTTCCTCAGAAACTTGAAGGGAGAAGGAAAGAGAATGTGATGGCAGAGAGGTTTTTATCCTCTACTCGTGCTGCAGTTCCTTCTTGTCATACCCAGGGCTCTGCCTATCACCATATCTGGATTTAAGATATGATTTGCTCACAGATCAGGTTGGCACAAGTTTTTGGCTGCTGTTTTGCTCTCAGACTTGATTTTCTTGCCTCGTTGTTTTTTTTATCTGGGGACTCTCCCCTCTTTCTCCAAGACAGGGATGGGTTTGTCTGCTGATAGCAGCTGAACTTCTCTCAACTCCCTTCTTCCTTGAGGCTGCAGAGCTCTTGAGCAGTGATGACTTTTCGTTTCTCCTGTTTCCATCTGTGGCACATGGTTTAATCCCCTGTGTACTTAAAAGTGCTATAGTTTCAATTTCATTTGTAAGCTTAATATACTGGTGTCTTGGTGAAACTTAATGGGCTGTGCTACACAGGAGGACAGGGCAGATGATCGAGCTGTCCCTTCTGGCCCCCAGCTTTATGAAGCCTGCCTAACTGATATTATACCATAAATCAGCAGCAACAAATTAAATGGGAGACCACAGTCTCTCCTACACACACACACCTGCTGACCATAAAAATGGGGGAGGAGAGGCTGAGTGCTGAAGGGATACAGCAGTTGCCAGCTCAAATCCAGCCGTGGATGACTGAAGGTTTTTACTGACTGGAGAATTTGTAGCAGCCTTTGTGAAATGAGTTTGGTGGCCTCTGTCCATTTCCCAGCGAGCATAAAAAACTCAACACCCTTTTAATAGCTCCCATAAACTGGCATAGGCTCTCCTTTTTGGAAGTTTTGTTCATATCATTGTATGGGTACATTGACCGAATAATGATTTTCCTTGTGTTGTTGACTCGTTTGGGGGGCAAACAAGGGTATTTGTATTTCACAAGTGACAGCTTCCCAAAAGCCACCAGTTCTTACTGAACTGAATTGAGCTGCATTGCCATGCAGAGAACATAGTAAACACAGACCCTCCAAAAGCACCTTGACATGTTAAGTTCGGGTTCTTAATTTCTTTTGTTTTGAATATATTAAAAAATTCACCAAGAAAACAGCTTCATGGACTGGAAATATTAAATGAATAAATAAATGGAACAAACCCACAGCAAATATTTTCATTTTCAGGTTGACTTGAACATTTAGAAGCCCCACCGTCAATTTCCCACCAGGGAAAAAAGGATAGTTGTGCTCGTGTTTCTGCCCTAGTCAGGTAGTCCAACTTATTTAAGAGTCTGAAGTAACAGTACAAAACCAGACAGTCCAGTCAACACTTACGGGACATATGCAGTCACCAAGACAATTCAGCCATCCCATTCCTTGTCTCTGGCTGTTTGCTGGGGCCTGAGACCCTAACTTTTGTCATACCCAGCAAGACATCACAGGGTCCACAGGAATAACGGCAGGCCTCCAGCCTGTTCCCTGGATATTTCCAAGCATCCCTAAAAAAAAAAAAAAAAAGAAGACGCTGACAGAATAAACTGTTCTGAAGGTGATGACCTGTTTTGGCTGGTCAGAAGAAGTGGGAACACTGAGCACAGCCCTAGAAGCAGCCAGACACATGCAAGTGTCTGGGTGTACATGGTAACATGAGGGACGAGTCTCTGAAGGGGCCTTCACAACACACACAGAATGCACTGAGCTGGGAGGGACCCAGAAGGATCATCGAGTCCAACTCCCAGCGCTGCACAGACACCCCAACAATCCCACCCTGTGCATCCCTGAGAGTGTTGTCCAAATGCTCCTGGAGCTCTGGCAGCCTTGGGGCCGTGCCCATTCCCTGGGGAGCCTGTTCCGTGCCCCAGCACCCTCTGGGGGAAGAACCTTTTCCTGATATCCAGCCTAAACCTCCGCACCACAACTTCAGGCCATTCCCAGGTCTCGTCCCTGGTCCCAGAGAGCAGAGCTCAGTGCCTGCCCCTCCTCTTCCCCTCAGGAGGAAGTTCCTCAGCAGGCACTTAATTCTTCAGGCATAGAAGTGGTTTCCCCCATACATTGCACAGCTCTAGGAAACTCCCTCTGCACAGAAAGTCTTTGCAGGGAATTTGAGTAAAATCAGATATAACTGGGCTCTGGTAACCTCTTTTTTCCCCCACCTCCAATGGCCCCATCCCTGGCCTTGCATCATTCCCAAGCACTGGCAGTGGGGTGTGCAGAGCTTGCACAAGAGGAGCTCAGCCCTGGCACGCTCAGCTGGGCATGTTTGGCCCACAGGTGCTCAGCTCTGCTGCAGCTGTGCCTGTTTGGCCACAGGTGCTCGGCCTGACATCCTTGCAGCTGTGGCCAAACCTCTCCATTGCCTGGGAGCGGGGCTGCCGAGGGGCAGGAGGGAAGTGTGGCACTGGCAGTTGTTGCCCCAAGGAGGCAAGAGGGTGACTGTGCCATTAATTCTTCCCAACCCAACCAATCCATGGTGGGTGATGGCTTTATGGGCACAGGTGCCGTGGTGGTGCCGAGCCTTTCCCCACACAACACCTGCTGCAGGACCCCCATGGCTCACTCATAGATATGCAAACATGAATCTCATTGACCAAGGGCTGAACTCTAGTAAAAATCACTTTATGGCCTTCTTTGTGATCATTGCAATGAATCCAGATTTCCTCTGGCTTTTTTTTTTTTTTTCCTCAGGCAAATAGGTCCCCAATAGCAAAACAAATACTTCTCTCCTCCTGAAGCCCAGCTCTCAGCTCATGCAGTGTGAAAAACTACACTACAGAAGATCATTAAGTGGGTGACTGCCTGTCCCCCTGAGTTTAACAAGCCTGTGTTTGACAAGAGCATGTTGTGGTAAGAGGCACTGAAGACATGCATTGGAAAGAGCTCATGAAGTCTGAACATAAATTCAAGACAGGGAAAAACAATTTCAAAATTATTATTCATAGTACCCCTGGATTTCTACTTTTACACCAGCACCTATCACAAGCCGCATTTAAGCTAGGAAACATACCTGGAATAGATTTTCTTTTCCTTTTTTTTTTTTTTTTAAGAAAGCAAATCATAAGCAAAAAAATATTTTTGTACACTGGCTTCTCAAAACAACATGAGTGATTTGCAAACCCTAGTCACCTATTACTTCACCCCTCTAATTACAACCAAATGAACTCTGCCAGCCTTTCTTCCTTTCAGAATTAAATCGTTAATGAAATTAGGAGAAATGTTAACTCCTGTTACCAGTAAGATGGCTTTGTTGTTATACTTGTCTTTCCCCATCAAAACAGGTTTTATAAAGACACCAGTGTTCCCACAGTTTTTTGATGGGTGTTTTGTCTCCCCACAACACTACTTATCTGCAAGTTATATTTCTTGCTTACAGTACAGACTGGGTGGAAAGCAGGCTGTTCCTGCTGCAGCCATGAATAAACAGGCAGGCACACACTTGTAAAGCCACCATGACAAGTTGATGCACAAACAACCCTCAGGCTTGCACCTCCCAGTTCCAAAATGAACAGTACTTGCTTATTTTTATAGTTCACATGCAGATGGTTCCTTAGCAGTCAGAATCCTTTTTTTCATACGTACCCTCTTCTCTCAATTCTTTTTGGACTTAAAAAAATTGCACCTCATAAGACAGCATGGTCCACTCCTCTGTCAGAGCAGACATGCATCATTTTTTACATCCATTTTACCAGAGGGGAGTTTCTGAGCCTTTTAAGTGAGAATTGGCTGCCTGTGACAGGTTAACAGTCTGAAAACTAAATCCACCTCCTTATCCATCTCCAAGGCTGGAGATTTGACTTGATGATCTTAAAAACCTCTTCCAACCTTGACAGTTCTATGATTTACAGAACTGGGCAAACAGATGCAGTGCCAGCTAGGAAAACACAAGTGCCAGATCCAGGAGGGGTTCTTACAGATGACAATTTCACAGGCACTGTGCACAGAGGCATTTATTTTAGGAACTCACTCTCAAGCAACACAGCACTCCTGTGTACACCCAGGGTACATCCTCCAAGGAGCCTTTCTTCATTTCTTTGCAGGAAACTCCCCTAAAAAATTCACATCTTGAGTTTTTTTTGCGGCAGCTTGGGAGCTTAGAAGGGTACGGTTCTGTGAGTCCATACAGGTAGCTGCAGGCCAGGGGTGCAATTGGAAAAGAGGAGGGAACTCAGTGCCTACCCATATTTTCCTCTGCAGAGCTAGAGGACCGCAGAGCTGGGCAGTGAGTAGGCAGGAGCAGCTAAAGAATTTCTCCGCAAAAGATGTTTTGCTCAACAAAACACTGACTTGCCACAAATGTGATCTTTTGTTGGAATTTGTCATTGGCAGCAGCTTTGGTGCAGGGAAGGATTTCAGCTCAAGAGAGCAAGACCTGCCCCGGCAGGGATGACAAAGGCATCTCTGGGTCACTCCCTGCCCTGACTTTCAGCCTTGTGCCAGAGGAGGGAGAAACTGGTGCAGCATCTCCCTGTGGTGTGGGAGACTCACATTCAAGTTCTTGCCTTAAGAAAGATGGGATTTCATTTACAAAGGAGGGGGATTTTAGCATCTTGGGTACTGTCATTGAGCAAAAACATTTTCAAAGGCCTTAACAATGGAGATAATTCCAAGTGGGTGTAACTGACTGGATAGGGAAGTTTTGCATAAAGTGAGCATACATTGTGTCAGCTCTGAAAAGTCCAGTGTCTCAGGGATCAGCCATGTTTAATAATTTAATTTGTAATTCCCAGGAACCACAGAGGCATCTCAATACCAGTGCAGAAGTCAGACTATCACTTTGGACAGTGAATTCATGCAATCTGTATATAAAGTTGTGCACGTGTAGGGTAAACGTGTGTAATGCCTTAAACAACCCAGGGGATCAGTGAAGTGCACACAGCTGTATCTCAGGTGGAACGTGGAGATGTGATTGCAGCATCTGAGCTGAGTTTAGCTTAATTTGTGACCTTGCCCAAGAGCCAGTGCTTCTTCCTCTTGCACACCTCTGTAGTTAGTGCTCCCCGATTTTCATGCCAGTGCTGCTCCACCTGCAGCAGTGAGCGGGGCAGCTCTAGGGCAGCTTGGATATGTCTGTACCCGTGGTTGTACCTCTGATTGCCTTGGTACCTCCTGCTCTGAGGGGCTCACAGCCTCTTACAAAGTGTGGGATATCACCAGGAAAACAAGGTCAGAAAAGAGAAAAAATTAATTGTGATATTGTGTGACAGTCTCTTCCCTGTAGTGCTGCCAAGTGTAATGTGGGACAAATCTCTCTTCTGACACTTTCCTCATCTTCCCTGTCGGGGTGGTGGCAGTGGAAGTGCTTCCCTTCAGAGCAACTACCACCTTTGATTTTTAAGTTATGAGAAGCCCATCCCAGAACTGCCTGGATTTAAAAATTGTTCTGATGGATTAACCATCTGTGCCACAGTGTGACCCAGGAGTACAGTGTCTCAGGGGGAATGAGGAGAATTTGGCTGGAATATAGATTGCAGGGCGGCTGACAGACAACTTGCTGTGGTGCTCTAGCCTTTCCTTAGCTCTGCTTTGCATTCATTTCCCCAGAATATTTCTGAATTATGTAATATCTTCTGCACTCAATGGTTTTTTCTAAGCTATCATCCTAATTAGTGCGCTAGGTTGCCAGTTTGCCATGTAGCAATTAATTGTAATGACGTAATCAGGGACAGATTAGATTTGTCTCTTACGGATCTGAGTGCCAGACCCAGAGTCCAGCAGCATCTCTGGGTGACCTGTCTGGGTGGCTTTTCACCCTGAATGGAGCACAGCAAGGCACAGCAAAGAAGTGCAAGGGCAGCTCTGCCATCCTGCATTCCCCCAGGGCTTCTGCTGGCTGTGATTATCAGGAAATCACGTCAATGTGTGTGTTAGATGCCCAGCCTATTTGGGCACCTTTTAAAATAAAAAACAGCTTGCCAAAGTGCCTTCAAGAATTTGGCCTTGGGTGAATACCAACATGAAGGCAGTTGGCAGAACCAGAAGCTGTGCTGGGGCCTCCTGAGTCCCAGGGTGATGGCTGAGCCATGAGTCTGCTCTTCCACACGAGGGCTGATGGCACCACATGGCTCCAGTGTTCCACAGAGAGTAAATCCAACCACAGAGTTCTGGAGAAATTAAAACAGCTCATGAATTCACTTAAACTTAGGGATCTGCCCCAGCACAAGTAAGGAGGGAAGGGTTTTGAAAGTATCAAGAAAGAACAGTTCAATATTTTAAAAAATGTGTTGCTTATGGAAAGCTGAAATGTTGTGTTTCAACCATTCTGAAATTAAACTTTATTTTACTCCAAGATGACCTTTAACAAAAAAAAAAATCAAACCATATTTCATTAAAAGCAAGGGAAGGAGGGCTTTAGAAGGATAAACTTCCAAAAGCAGAACAATAAATTTCAAGTAAACCAAAAAGAAAATTTTATAGTTCCTCTATTTCATAAAATATTATAAAATCCATAAAATCTCAATACCTTGCAGATTGCACTCCCACCTTGGGTCTCTCCCTGTGGTATATCTCTGGATTTTGCCAGGATATTTTTCAAGCCTTTCCTCTCCTCTCCTGTACCAGTTCCCTCAGGATGCCAGCGCTCTGCTCCCCACCCTCCCAGCTCTGCTGCCCTGACATTCAGTTCGTTCCATGATGTATTTAAAAGCAGAGCAAGCTGCCAGTTTGCTGCAGCTCTGAGCTGGAGCCCTTTGAAGAGACCCACAGAGAGAGAGAGAGAGTGAATCAGCTCCCCAGGGATGCTGCAAGTCAGCAGACTTTGTTGCTCAGCTGCCACAAGGTTCATCTGAGGCTGCCCAGGGGGAAACGAAAAGAAAAGAAAAGAAAAGAAAAGAAAAGAAAAGAAAAGAAAAGAAAAGAAAAGAAAAGAAAAGAAAAGAAAAGAAAAGAAAAGAAAAGAAAAGAAAAGAAAAGAAAAGAAAAGAAAAGAAAAGAAAAGAAAAGAAAAGAAAAGAAAAGAAAAACTGGGTAAAGGCAGACTGGAAACACTTCAGACAATTCCTGGAAAGTAAACAAAGAAGAAAGGAGGCAAGAGAAGAAAGATGTAGGGAGAGTGTCACTGTTGGAAGCCACTCAGGGGGCTCTCAGAGTGGCCCTGGTGGGTGTGTGCAGGTCACACCATGGGCTGATATCCTGGCATAAAAGAGAGTGAATTTCCCAGGTGTTTCCCGCTGAGAGACGGACACTGGGGGCCCAGCTGTTGGATAAAGCTCATTTTCCTGAGGGAAGGGGAGTGTTGGGGTGCAAAGCCTCTGCAGTGTTTCAGCTGCACCAGGGAGGCCTGTGGTCTCTGAGAGGAGCTCTCTCCACAGCCATGGCAAGGGCTCTGCTCTGCTCAGTGAGGCCGTGGAACAGCAGAGGAGCAGCCCAGACAGCCCAGCTGACGTGGTGGTGGTGCAGCCTTGTCCATGAGAGTTTGTGCAGAGCCTGCACACCTTGGTGAATGGAAGAGCTGCCCATGGAGGCTGCACATCTGCTACGTGTGCTCATGGATCTAAAGGGCTCTTGGACCAGGTTACTCCTCACAGTGCTGCTATTATAACTTTAAATGTCACCAAAGACTGTCTTGGAAGCAAAAAGCATCCCTCAAGAACCATTCATAAAAATCCATGTGTATGGATCACGAAAGTAATATTTCAGCTGCAAGCTGAAATTTCCCAGATAAACCAGGGCTCTAAAAATAACACTTCTTTCCACAGTATCCTGTTGTAAAAGTTAAGGCTGCAGTTTCGCAGGAACTGCTCTTTAGAATTATCTCTGCCTAGCTACCTCCATCAGGATAGGAGCTTAGTGTTTAAAAACAGCAATATGGAGTAGCAATGAATGCATTATTTCTGGGTCATCGCTTGTCTGTGCAAATGTGGCCTATTCAGAGAGAGAAATTTAAAAAAAAAAAAAAGAAAGAAGAAAACAAGAAAAAAAACCCCACTTTTTTTGTTCTTTTGATTCAGGAGATTCTCTGTGGCAGGAAGAACTCCAGCCTTAAATCCTGGGAACCCTTCATATCTAGAACTTACAGATTTCCCATTACTGGTAGGCAGCCTACACAAAGGAGAGGAAGGTAGCCTGCACCTAGGAAAGTCATTCCCCATGTCATTCCCACATCCTGGCTGTGGCAGGGAAAGTGCTCCAGAAGTCCCAGGGAGGGCTGTTGGTAAAAGGATGGAGGCTCAGAGAGGAAAGAAATCAGGTAATGGAAACTCAGGACAGTGTGTATCCTGGTGCCCTGTGTCACAAACTGATAAACAGCTGTCTTGTCATAAACTGCTCTTTCAGTGCTATTTGGCTTCCTTCACAGATAATGTGAGGAGTGACAGGATAAGAGGAAATGGCCTCAAGCTGCACCAGGGGATGTTCAGGTTGGACATCAGGAAGAATTTCTTCACTGAAAGGGTGGTCAGGCATCAGAAGGGGCTGCCCAGGGAGGTGGTGGAGTCTCCATCCCTGGAGGTGTCCAAGGAATGGCTGGACTCAGTGCTATGGCTGAGTTGACAAAGTGGTGTTTGGTCAAAGCTTGGACTTGATGATTTCAAAGGTCTTTTCTGACCTTCATGATCCTATGGTTCTATGATTATAGCCCGTGGTAAAAAGTCTCTCTCCATCTTCCTTATAAGCCCCCTTTAATTATTGAAAGACCACAATTAGGTCACCTTGGAGCCTTGTCTTCTCCAAGCTGATCAATCCCAATCCTCCCAGCTTTTCCTCACAGCAGGGCTGCTCCATCCCTCTGATCCCCTTGGTGTCCCTCCTCTGGACTGGCTGCAGCAGCTCCACATCCTTCCTGTGCTGGGCCCCCAGGGCTGGAGGCAGCTCTGCAGGGGGGGTCTCACCTGAGCTGAGCAGTGGGGCAGAACCCCCCCTTTCCTGCTGACCTCACTGCTTTGGATGCGTCCTGGGATTTCTGGGCTGCAAACACACATTGCCAGCTCATGTCCAATTTTACACACACCAGTAGTCTCAAATCCTTCTCTAGAGAGCTGGTCTCAACCAATTCATCCCAGCAGGTGTGCAATTGCAGAACAGAAACAGGATCATCCTCCTTTCCTCCCTCCTTTGGCAGACATTTCCATTTGGGACTCTTAAGGGGCAGACTAAGTGGGGAGCAACTTATTCCATGGGGACTGTGGGTTTGGAGTGCAAAGTGGAGAATGTCCCCATGGAAATTTATCTTGGAGCTCAGTTACTTTGGAGAATTTGCTCCCAAATATCCTCTGCTTCAAAAGTTTAAAGAATATGTGCAGGTTTTGGAAACAAGGCTTTGGGGGTTTTTATGACACTATTAACTTCCAGCTTTCCGTATCATCGACTGCAGAATGGAAAAGAGACATGTTCAGTGCTATAAATCAAAACTGAGAAAAACCTCATGTTTATTGAAAAAGTGAGGATGCCTGCCAAAGGGGCTTTCTCTCTTGAGAATACTGAAAGGCTTATTGTACATCTGTATGTTATCCTCACTGGATCTGACGAGGAAAAACAGCCATGGAACATAAATGCCTTTGCTTTTGTCATATCACATCAAGCTCTGAGAGATCTTTGGACCATTCACTTATTTAAGAATAGAGGCTGGCAACTCAAGGATCAGAATTTCTTCCAGCCTGGAGACAAGCTGGGCTTTTTACGACTTCAGCGTGAGGATCCTTCTTGGCTGAAGCCTTAGGAGCAAGCACTAAAATAGGAAAAATAGGTAAAATGGGACATCCTGCTTTAAGGCTGCTCAAAGCACTAGCAAAGCAGGGTGGACTAAGGTAAGAGTACTCTGCCTCTGAAAGCCAGTTTGGCCTTTTGTTTGAACAGCACTGTTCCAGAAACAAATCTATTCCAGATTGTGCAGGGATTGTTTTCTCTGCTTTCCTAACTGAGGAGGAGACATTTCTGCCTATGACAGGGAGAGAGTTACTTCCATACACTAGCATTCCCTGCTGGCTAGAAGGGAAACAGCAATGGAGTGAAAGGAGTTTCCAAGAAACAGACATCTGTAAATCCTGAAAGCAAGGCAGGTATCAAAAATGAATGAATATAAGAACAATCTCACTGCATATAAGAGAAGGTAAAAATAAATTCTCTTGGTGCTGTGATTCACTTATCCACCCCAGATTCAAGATGTGCTCAAGGCCCAGCAGCCAATTTGGAAGCAGAACTTGAGTGTCCAAAGCTTCTGAGTGGTTTGAGTTGGGATTTGCACCACTTGCCAAACTCACATCTAGGTTTTGGCTTTGCTCCTTCCTCACCAGTCTTCCAAATTTTCAAATATAGAATATGGATTTGAGCACATTCCTTTCTAGAGTTTCTGATTTCCCTCTGAATCAGGATTAAATGGGTGTAGTTCTATCAACTTTTAGCTAATTTTGTTGGTCCCAGAGAAGAGACTCTTGGTTTTGTACTCATGTCCTTGCTTTTATGCAAGATGCATAAGTACTCTGATATATGTACGAGTGAGAATGTAAACTCATTTACTATGCTAGATATAGGCTAATATTTAGCCTTTAAAGAAGAGAATCATGTCTACTAAACAGAAACTTCCAGGCTGAATAGATGACCTCAAGGAGCCCAAGCTGAGCATCTGCCCTTTTCCACTCGTTTCATGCCATGAACAACTTACCTGAATGAGACTTTAAGGAGGCAGTCCTAATTTTGAAATTATACTGTCTAAAAATCTTCTAAAAACACACATCACCTCTAACACTTTATCCATTCACTAAGCCCTTGGCAGGATTTTTGCACCTTCATTCCTCTCTGACTGGGTGTTCTGTGAAATGCATTAAAGCTCAAAGCCTTCTCAAGAGTCTTACTTTCATTTAATAATATTTTTTTAATAGCCAAGTGAAGGAGCATTTAAACATTTTGATAAATTATAAAATAACAGGCTGGAAAAAGGATTCTGGGTATTGTATTTGGGTTACCTTAACATCTGTTCAGTATTAGAGAATTTTTACATCTCCAAAGAAGTCTTGTTAGGGTTGGAGGCAAAGAAGTATTTCTGAGTAGTTTCCTTTTTTTTCATTATTATTTTACTGCATATGGTGTCCTCCAGGTGCATAGGTCTGAAGGTCCCTTTTTTGGAAAAATAAGCAGCAAACCCAAGAAATTATGCCAGTCCTTGTGTATGTTTCACAGGAGGTTTCCAAATAGTGTCATGGCCGTTGGGAAGCAACAAAGGTTGAGACTGTTTTCAGTTTGTTCAGTGTTGTGTTATTCATTTTTCTAGATATTGAGTAAATTTGCTCTGAAGAAATTGCTCCTTTACTGCCTCAGCTGTATCATCATTATTTCCTTTCCAGGTCAATGTGCAAACGTCAGCAGATAAAAGTTCTCTGTGTTTGGCAGCTTTTGCACTGCACACAGAAGTTCACATGAAAATATGTATGCTATTTATTGTTCTACCCAAATCTGTACACGTGTTTGTATGTGTGCCCATTGTGTTTGTGTGGAGGTGATACATAACATTTTAAAACATTATTCCAACTGAAAAGAATAGAAGTGGATTTCATAGAATCACAGAATATCCTGAGTTGTAAGGGACCCACTAGGATCATCAAAGTTCAGCTCTTAGACCAACCTAATGGTTGATAAGCTTCAGTTTAGTTCATGCTTGAGGTGTGTTATCCACTGCATTTTCGTTGAGGCAATCTCCTCTAACCCTAAATTGTCCTCTCCATAAAAACAAACATTTTGAAGGCATTTTATAGCACTCATGTTCTACTTTTGAATGTCTCATACAATTTAAGCACAGGTTTGCTTCAGAAAGGCCACCAAGTCATACCTGTGTTTGGAGAACAAAACCAGATCTCTTAAGGATTAATTATTTTACTTTCTGTACAGGATATTGATTGTAGAGGGTCTCCATTTTTTAAAATTTTTATTTTTATTTTTACTCAGTACAGTGATGGGATCTGAGAAACACAGTTCTGGTAGGATCCGGGTACCTGGGACCTTGGTCTCACAATAAAAGGATTTTTCTTCAGTACAACATGAATGCAGGCTAAGGAACAAAGGACTAAGCAAGAGGAGAGGGATGATTTTGGGAATCTCACATATCTTCTGTTGAGAGAAAACTTCTGTGAATTTATACCTGGTGCCTGATTCTTTTCTCTCTGGTGGTGGAGTTAGACAAGAGACTCCCCCATATGAAGATGTTCCCAGTCAGGGATGATTCAGGGTCCCTCTTCCAGCTGGTCCCTTGAAGATTTTTCACCCAAAACTGGGAAGTGAGGCTGTCTGACAGAAGAGACAATCACCAGTCATTTCATTTGAGAACTGGAGTTTATGGACCATAAATCACTCAAGGTTCACAAACCTGAAAGCATCTTCCCTTCCAGCCTTTCTTATACAACTCCCTTTGTTTACTCATTCTTCCTAGGTAGGTAACAATATACAGGTAATTTTCCTGTATATTGGGAAAATGAGGGGTTTGGGCTCATGTAATAAAACAAAAAGCAACTGAGATGGCGAGCAAACACCTCCTTCCAGCTACAAGTGTTCCAAGACAAAGAGATTACCGTTTTGATGGCTCCTGTTAACCATAAACCATGGCCCATTCCCATAGGCAGCTCTGTGCTCTGGTGAGAGCTTTCCACATAGCTGCAGATTAAGTGATGAGGAGTTAGGGCAATGCAGAATTTAACACTCTGCATTTAAAAGAAGAGTCAGAGTACCCTTTTGCATTTTTGCCGCACTAAGTAGCTTCTGGTGCCTTTGGGCTTCTGCAGAAGAGTTAGGCAATTGATGCCAATGTGTATTTTCATTTTCAGATGTGTGTATTCATTTTCAGTAGCCTGCTAGCAAGAATAAGAACTTCTAATAGAAACATTCTCAAGTGATCACCACATGTTCTGTATTTCCCTCATAATGCCATCAATGGATGAAGGAAGCAAGCTGGCACAAGAGACCTCAGCTGATGTCATGGCTGGAGACAGGGCAAGTGGAAAGGCCTGGAGAATAAAGACCCCTTCTCCTGGAAAAGGCTCTACCATTTGTCAAAAGCTGGTTTCTGCATGTTGTGTGCATATGCAAAAAAGATGATCCCTGTCCCACACAGTTTACAGCTGGGCCATCATCTTCAGACTGTTTAACACCATAGAAGAGAAAATCCATTGTGTGGTGGTTGGGGCTCAAGAAACGCAATGATCTCTTTTTTTTAATGTCATTTAATGCACTCTGAAACCAAGAATTTGCTCTTTGGATGCATCCTGATGAGCCAGGAGTAAACATCCTGGGGTGATTAATGGTAGTCACTGTGGTGTGGATTTGCTGTGGCCGTGCACACACACACACCCCCAGGCTCCAACACCCACACATTCCCACAAACCTGAGGATTGCTTGCAGGTTTAGTTGCAGAATTTTTGGCATTTGGGCATTCTGCCGATTTTTCAAGCTGCAGATCCATTTGGGTCAGATTGGCAGAGGCAGCCAAGGAGCCGTATCACTCTCAGCCCTGAGCCAGCTGTTCTTACAGTTCCTTGGAGCCATCCAACATGAAATCATCTTCCCAGGAAGCCAACAGTTACCCTGCGGGGGACAGCTCGGGACAAGAGACAGACAGATTGTAGAGCTGGGGCTGAGGAGTTCAAAGTGCTAAGGAGTGAATCCAGGGAGTAGTGATTGCTAATTAATCCTTCATTTTCTAGGGCATTAAATTCACTTCCAAGCACATCTGTAAGCTCTATTCACTTTGAAAAATGAGTCATCTACAAAATGACTAAAATTTCCAGTCATTTTGTGGAATTATTGTTTCAGCCAGTCAGTAAAATTACTGTTTAATTAATTTCTCAAAATTTGGCATGATTTTTGTACACATGCATTTCTACAGAACCGTGCAATCACTTACTTCCACACTTGTCCCTGTTTGGGGAAATTATTTAAATTGTCAGTCACTCTACAGAATAGTTGCATGTCTTCTGTTTTAACTGTGAACTATATTCTGCGGTCTTTAAGGCTATCAGGGAGGATTATTACAGTTATTATGGGCACATCAACAGCATATTTCAGAGTATTCTAGTTACTGGAAATTAAATTTTTTCTCTAAATTCTCGTCCATAAGTCCAAGCAATTCTTCCTTTTTGGTTTTAGGTGCACAACAGTTTCTCAAACTGGTCCGCCACATAGAACATCCCAGTCAGTCACAAAGGGAACACACAGGGTTTTCACAGCCGCTCAGATGACAACTCTGAGCAGAATTCTGCCCTGGCCACATACTGAGCAAGTCTCCCTTAGAGTCAATTAACAAAGTGGGAAAGTGAGGTAAGTTAGTATCTCAGATATTTAATTCAACTGGTAATATTTTCATCTAAACTACACTGTGCTGTTTGTGCTTCTCTTTAATTCATCAGAGTGTTGGAGGAAGGAGAGGAGGAGAAATTATTTTATACCTACTGAGCAACCATGATTATGAGCAGTTTTGCTTCTTCTGCTCTGCATAAGTTTTCAGCATGAAGTTGTGAGTTGCAGTGTTTTTTCCTTACGTGGGTTTTTGTCTGTAAGAAGGGAAGAGCTGTGGGTCTGACAGAAGGAGAATCTGATCCTTAAAGAGCAAAGGCACACTAGACATGGCTCTGTAGTGGGAGAGATACTCAAGTTATCTTTGCTAAAGCAGACTTGGGTTGAAGGCACAATGTGCACCCTTTTGATTTGATTCCTACAGGCTCCTGGACCCTTTCCATCAACTTCAGTGGGATTTAGTCAAGTCTTAGAACCTCCTGTGAAAACATGTGCATTAGCACCCAGGTTGTGCAGATACTTCCATGTAATAAAGATGTGCTTCAGGTGTGTAACTCTGTCAGCTGTGCTTATTTCAGCAGGCAGTCCCAGAACTTGACACATAAATGCCTGCAGGATTGGGGCTCTTGTGATGCCTAACAGTAATTACTTGCTTTTACTTGTGCTTTTAGATGCTGTTTTTCATGAGCTGCTTTCAAAAATGGAAATAAAAGTTTTGCATTGAATTTTTGTTCCATTTGGAAGGGAAGAAAGTTGCCCTTCCTTTGTTTTTTTCAACACTAAGTAGGCATGAAAACAGAACTGTCCCTAAACATACAAATATTCAACAAAAAAATCATCAAGGAAAAGCATCTTTCAGCAGTTGTCAGCAGATACATTAGGCTTTCTGTGGCAACAGAAGGATCATCTGTCCCCATCAGCTGAAATTCCATTGTCTTATCCTTTTTCCTCTTCTGCCAAGATTCCCATTGAAACGATTGGAAAATTTTCTTTTAACTTTCCTGAGCTCTCTATCTGTCAGTGCTGTCCCCCTGTGACTATGAGGACATTTTGAAGTCTGCCAAAGAGACACAGTGCAGGTTGAAATGAGAAAAATGCCATATGTTATTTGGGTAGAGCAGTTTATTGTCTTACAATAGTTAAAAAGAGTTATGATCGGGTTTTCCCCTGACGTTATTTAAAAAAGGAACAGCATTTGTTAGAGACAAGCCTTTGCCAACATATACTTTCTAAACCATAAAAAATTCACATGGTTTTATCTTATTCCCACTGAACATATTTTTTCCAAGCCAAGACAAGAGCATCCTGACAATGGAGTACAGAGCTCAGAGTAATTGTCCTGGTGCTCTTTGTGTCTTGGGGCCCTCCTAAATAAGCACTGACAGATGTTGCAAGCAGTGGTCAGGAAGATAAGAAAGGGGGGCTGCTTCAACAACTGGGAGTAACTCTCATGTACTTTAACTGCGGAAAGGAATCAGAGGCAGACACCATACACAGCTCCTCTGCCATGTTTTCTGAGTGGGATCACCAAAGAATTGCCACAGTTATGGAGTTAAATGTTTATCTTCTGACACAATGGATAAGGCACACAAAGAGTCCAGCAACCAGGCTTACAGATTAAGGAGGATTATTATTTTGGGGGGGATAAATCCTCATTAACTTCAGTTTGGGACAGCAGTTCTGTGTGCGTGGACCAGAGCAATGCCCTGGGGGCTGTGCAGACATCAGGCTTCTCTGAACATTTGTGGCAGGCAGCGAAAAAGATCCCTGGAGTTCACTGACGCTTCTGATATAATTGACTTGCAACCATTGACTCTTTCATGGTTTTGATGTCATTTCACACCGACTTGAGGTACAATAGACAAACCACTTCCAACAGTGCAGACATGTTCTTCTGCCAGTATGTTTGGGATTTGTGTATCTGTGCCTTCTCTGCATTGTGTAAAGGTTGATTGAACACACCCTTTATGTGATAGACATGTAAGACCAAAGGGTTAATGAGACCTGTGGGCAGTGGCAGCAAAAGCCAGCCCTTTAGTAGTATTTAGCATTTCATGGATGGCAGTCTTCTATTGCTACAAAATTATTCAAGGGATCACAACCATATTGACTGTGAAGAGCTTCAGCTGACAGGGTGATAAAAAAGTAGACAGATGTCAGAGTCAGTAAAGGGAAAGGAATAGATAAGAGGAGAAAGAACTTAAGAATTTCTGTACTAGGAAGGCTCTGCAGGAGCAGGTAGCACTCACAAAGAACAGACTTTGGAGTCCTTTGCTACAGTTCTCTCAGGCCAGCAGTGGAAAGGGCATTTGGGAATTCCTAGGACAGAAATGAAAAGTGAGGAGAAGGTATATTGCATTTTACTGCAGCATAAATCCCTGGTGAACCCACTCTGGGGATCTCTGTGTGCAGCTCCAGAAAGGCTGTAACAGAACTAGAAAGGAGGCATGCCTGGGGAGCAGGAATGGTCAGAAGCACGTGAGGTTTCTGTCCAACTTTAGATTGAGGAGACCAGGACTATTCATCCCAGAAAAGAGTCACTGGAGAATGTCCACCAGACCAAACATAACTTGTGGGAGAAGAAGGAGCAACTCCTTCCAGTTGCACAAGACATAAAGGGCAGCAAATGAGCAGTTATCAACTTAATCAAAGGAAATGCTGTGTTTGTTGCTAACATTGAATGCACTATTGCAGGTTAGTTTAAATATGCATAAACAGGTCCAAAATGTAGACAAATTAACAAAACCAGGGTGCATCAAGTGCTCTGACAACGTCGTTGCAACCTTTGGCCACAGTTCTCTGGGAAAATGAAATAGGGAAAAGCAAACTCTTCCATTGTGTCTTCCTGGATGCTGTCAGATACAGGATGTTATGTATAGATGGACCTGGATATTCTTATATATAACAGGCAGTGTGCCGTTGTATTTTCTTTTTTAGATTTATCTCTTAGACCAAGAACTCTGGCAATTCTCATGGGGTTTTTTATCAGCAGTACTAGGATTTGCTTCAGGCTTGCAGTGTGGATGCTTGCTGAGTGGGCTGTGTTAGCTTCTATACCAGACATATTCTTCTTTCTTCCTCCTTAAGCACATCTTGACCCTTACTAATTAACAATATTTTACTCACATGCACTGCATGACTGATAAAGCACCCCTAGGCTACTATAGACTTAACATTTTTTTTCTCTTTCTTTTTGTTTTAAAGTTTTTATGTTGCACATCCTACACAGGATATATAGCCCTCCTAATTTCAAATATATTCTGCAGTCTGTTCCAGCCATCTGGCATCCTCTTCTCCAAATTAGCATGGTAATAGTACATTTTCCCCTGGGATCATAAGTAAAACATGGTCCCTCATAGATGTTTTGTTGCATGGAAATATTCACAGCTCATTTTAAGATGAAGCCCAGCAAAACATGGGGAGCAGGATGAGGGGGATTCAGTCTGTGTATTTCATTAAAGGTGACTCATTTACAAGATCCATATTCACTTATCTTTTGTGGGTGTGGTGTTGGTCAGGACATATAACAGGTATTAAATGAAATTTCCTACAATTTCATGTCTGCATCACAGATTCCAGAGCAGAGACTGCTCAGCAGCGATGTGGCTTCAGGTTTTCCAGTGTAACACTTCTGATTCCTGCCTCTACGAGAATAAATTCCCTTATTTTTAAATTATGCAAAACAAAACAAGTTGGTTTTGGGAGGATATACCAAATTCCCTGGCCTTCTTCACATGCAAGATTTTTCCTGGCACAGTTCAGGGCGTAGGAACAAGCAGGGTGCAGGCTTGGAATATCTGGCATTACTGCTGCTACCAGATCATGTCTCCTGAGATTCCCACTTCACTATTTGCTTCTAAAAAGGTCATCAAATCAAAGTTACCAATATAGACTTCTAAAATTATAAAGGCTCAGACATAATCTGCATCCTTACTTAGCAATAAAATTTACTTAGTTTATCATTCGGGCTGGAAGCATCTGGAAGCAGCCTGTGCTGGAGAAGGAATCAGCACATTTAAAGATTTACTGGCAGAAGTGTAGTTTTGGTGACTGGAGTGTGGGTCTGGCATTAAGGGAGCTGAAACTGGGATTCAGGCCTCTGTCTGAACTAGGGAAAAGCTCTGAATTACTCTCCATTTTTTATTTTCAATCGATAATGAGGGTGTTCGTGTTTCCTTTTACACTTCACTAATCTTGGCTGTGTAAAACATTTAGGACAAGTGAGAATTTTCCCAGCAGCCAGCACAGTGGTTATGGATCACTGATTGCTGCCATAAAGAAAACTCTAACGCCATGACTTGCTAGGCCACTTGTTATAAGACAGAATTACACAGACTGACTAGAAACTGATGGGAAGTGGCTGAAAACTTAGGAAAAAAAAACAAAACCACTTCCTCTCTAGTCCAAAAACTCCAAAATGAAGCCTTACATTCAGAAAGAAATTTAAATAAGTTTTTAATGCAAAATGAGGTGTGGGGGGGAAACAGGGATAGATGGTCCTATTCACTCATGCTGGGCTCTGCTTTATGTCATTGGGTGGCTTTATTGCTTTCCCCTAAAGCTACCCAAAATACTGAAAGGGACTTAAATGTGCATCTCTAACCTGGCCTGGAGCTACTCCATATGTCCTGGTACCACATCTGGAGCAGAGGTGTCAACTGATGTGGATGTGTGGTTAAAAAAAAAAACAAACAACAATCAAGTGGAACTAAGTGGAATTTGAGAACAGTACAATATTTGCCCCTACAGTTATTCAGATTTCACCAGTACACACTTCCCCTTCTATATCTCAAACTTTAGTTGAAACTTAACATATTTTTCCTTCAGTCTGGTAATCTGCACTGGCATACGAATTTGAAACCATCCCAGCATTGAGGCCGTGTCAATACATCTTGTTAGAAATACCCAGTGAATTGAAGACTCTGAGGCAGTTTCTGATGGATGGGGTTGAGGCAATGTGACAGTTGCCCTAAAATGTCAGTGTAACAACTTCATTGATTCTGGAGGGAGGAGAGAAACCTATGGAAAAATATTTTCAACTTCTGTATTGTTTTGACTTTTGTCCTCTGTGAGGTACCTTTTAAACTGGCCCATCATGTGAATCACCTGCCTTTACCTGAGCCAGGCATAATTGTAATTAACGCATCTGGGAAGGTACACAGTGAGCAACATGTCCTTCAGGAGGAGATTCATCAAGCATTTTGCAGCCCAAATAAATATTATTCTGCCTCCTGGGGTAAGATTGTTTACTTACAGTGATGCACACAGATGCATTTGCAGTTTGGGCTATCTAGAGGTCAGAGTAACTTTGCCCTGAACAAAAGGAGAAAAATATTTGATTTTTTTTCTGCCAAAACTGATTTATCAAATATAGGGACTTTCCTGTCCCAGAATTGTTGCTAATTTTGACCCAAATCTGTGGAGATAAATGTTGTTGGAAAGAAATACAAGGCTAGAACGTGGATCTATATTTTAAAAGTGGAAAAAAATGTGATGCCTGTCAAATAGCAGTTAGAGCATTCCTTTGCTGTATTTAGGACATGTTGGTGGTTGTTGTATGGGAAGGCTCATAGGCAGAACCTCCCTCTGGCAAAGAGAAGGGGGAGTTTGTGACAATGGTGACAGTGACAACGATGCACCAGTGGAGATAGTTTAAGATAGCTGCATCAATCTCTTAGCTCTAGAGCCTTGATTTTTTTGTTGTTTTCCCAAGTTTAGGGAAAGTCCTCCTCCTCCTGTTTTGCAAGATCAGCTGTGGAAAAAGCTGTTGTTTTTTATGACACACAAAGAGTTGCAGGAAGGATGAGAATATGTGGGAACACAATCCCTGAAAATTTTTGCATTGGTTAAATCTATCTCTAGAGGTATCTGGGTCTTTCTAAAACTAAAGGTGTTTTAATCATTTAAATGCTGTCAAGCTTCAAGGTGTCCCTAACCCCTTAAACAATAAAGTCAAAACAGCAGAAGAAAAATCGTTTTATTCTTCCAGCAAAGGAGATAGAGGGTTACTTGAACTCAGAAAGAAATACATTGTAATTCTTAATACAAATTAAATATTTTGAGAACACTTCCTACATTAGTTAAGTCCTTTCTCAAGACCAGAGGGAGAGTTTGATTTCCTTGAGTTCCTTCTTTGGAATGATAGTTTCTGCCAAGCCAGATTTGCTTGGGCACACAACTGGCCTATTGCCTCTCTTTTTATAAATCATGCTAAGTTCATGTCAGGCAAATGTACAAATCTACTGCTTGGCATTGTACCCTGTACTTTGAGGGAGCCACGTGCCATGGGTGTGTTCAAGTGAAAAATACTGTGTTGATTTTGGACACTTTGTGCTTATATAGATGCATTTTGGCCTGTGTGGGCCGGAAGAGAAAGCGGTGACCTGAATAGCCAAGCATGAATCTCAGTTAAAACATTTACACAGCTGAGACCAGGAATCTCTCCTGAGCATAGAGAAAACAGTTGGAGCTGTGAAATGCTTTCCAAAGTATCACTGCCTGAAGGAGCAGCATGAGGCAAGGCTGGTCTGGAGATCACATTTGGAAGGAACAGAGAGATGTTTCCATTCCTATCACTGGCTGGTGCACAGCTCTGGTTTTTCTTCCTGCCTTTCGCTGGGGTTGCCACCTACCAAAGCAGAGCAAAAATAATAATAAAATATCCTGACTAAGCCACTCAGTTTTACCTTACATATAGTGATAGAATTTCTTCTGTGATCAACAACTTCTCTCTCCTTTGAAGGGTTTGCATGTGTCCATGTTTATGTGTACAAATATATGAATGTACATGTGTACACAGATACACAGAAACCGTGAGGACAAGTATCAGGTTAGGGCACATCAGACATTCCCCTGGGAATCAACCCAAAGGAGGAAAAAGGCCTCATGACAGACAGCTCCTGTGCACCCTACAGAATTTGGGAAGCCCAGTATTTTTTTAAAAGATGATGTGGCAACGAGGGCCACAGCACTCTCTGGATGCCCTTAGAGAGGCTGCAGAAGATTTTAGGAGAGTTTAAAATCCACTCTCATTGGATTTTGATTCATTGGAGGAAAAAAAAGCAGTTGAAAACTTTGGTTCTTTTATTTTGTGAAGGGGCCAGCACCCTTTGCAGGGAAGCCCTGTCATTCATAGTGTCAGCAGCCACCCTTTGAGCTGTGACTTGTGGCAATAACCCTGCACAGAGAGGCCTAGGACTGGAGCAGCAAAATTTCTTCTCAAAAGCTTTATCACGCTCTTATCTCCTGGCTCCCACTTCTCACTGTCATGCTGAGGTAAAGATTGTGCAAAGCAGTTCAAAACAAAGCCACCTCTCTCTTGCAATATTCTGTCCCTGCAAACATGCTGGGCCAGCACTATTCCAAAATGCCAGCTGTGAAGTCCCTGATGCAACTTTCTGACAAAAATCCCAATGCTGCCTGGAGATCTCCCATCCAAGTGTTAGTGAGGCCTGAAATTTCTTTCACTAATAGAAATTCGTGGTGCAATGAATGCGTGCACACACAAAATTAAGAAACAAAATAATGGAAAGAAGCGAGTAATCAAGCAGTTCTACCTGTGAGACATGGAGAGAAAAAGACAAAAAGAAAATGGCTCTCAGACATTAGCCATGTTGCTTCATAAGCTACTGAAAGTCTCAAGAGTCAGTATAGAAAATTGTGATGAAAATATGTCAAAATACATTGTGTGATTCTCTAACTCAAATGCAAGTGTTTTGCAAATTCTGTTGAAATGCTTAAAGCTAAACTTATATAACCATTCTCAAAATACTGGGTAATAAGAATCTAGCTGCTCCCATGTTCTCAAAGTTAAAAGGAATACTGTGTTATTTTTTCTAGGAAATTCACATATGAAACTGGCATTGTGGATCTCAAACAGCTGTCAAGATGGATTGGGCGTATAGCAGTGAGGAATGGGGAAACAGTGTGTCTGTCATGAGGCATTGTATAATTTCATTTCGATTTTCTAACAGCTAGCATGTGTTACTGACAACACCTATTAAGGATTCACTGATGAAAAGGAAGGCAGTAAGAAAAACATAGATTTAGTAGAACATCACTTTTTAGTTATTTTGAATAACAATCATAACAGGAAAGTCAAAGAAACTTTACAAAGGAAAACGGAACTTCTTTCCTAGAAATATACACCAGAAAAAAACACCAGAAATGACATCTCCAGAACAACTTGTTAGTCATGATCCATTCAATTATGAGTTCTAAATGTGCATTAGGCCTTGTCATCAATCTAGCAAAATGTGTCATGTACACCATAGCACAGGCAGCTGCACCTGGCAAGGTGACATTAATACAGCTGCAAAGTATGCAAAATATGCTTAGGATGTGGTGACATGGAATACAGAATATTGACAGGCAAAGGGATGAAATACCCATAGTATTTCTGGCATTACTCCAACTGGTCCCTCTGTAGTGGGGCTGTCGTGTCAGTGCAGTGACGCCCTGCCCTGTTTGGCACATTTCCGCCCACCTGGGAAGTCCTATTAAGGAAGAAATGGCCATGGCTGATGTGTCAGCTCTGCTGCTGTGGTGGCTGGATGGGCAGGATCAAAGGGACGGAGGAGCAGGGACAGGAAATTCACACGCTGCGTGTGACACAACATGACACAAAGACTCCTCCACTTCATGTAATGAACCACTAAAAATACCCTGGCGCTGTGAGGACTCCACAGAACAGCCAGCACACACATCTAAAAATATTGGTCCTATTCTGTCGCCACAGGATACCAGTAACGTCAGTGGGAGCCCACTGAAAGATACTGGGAAGTCTCTGGGAGTTACTCACATCCTGCATGAGTCCATGTCTCCCTGAATTCCACAGCCATTCCTTCAGGACCACTGCTTGTTGTTATTTACGTGTGACATATGACTTGTTTGTGTTTTCCCGTTCTCTTTTAACTCGTGCTCTTCCTTGAGAGAAATCATCTGAGAGCGATCTAAGGTTTAGTTAAAGTACACTTCAAAGTTTGGGACCCTGCGGAAATAAAGCCCTAGGAGTTACGGCCTTTCTCATTTCTCCCCAATACCTTCTTATCTCCAGGCAGTGCTGTTATTTATCGTGTGTCCAAGGCTGGATTTCACTGAATTTTCTTTGTCTGGGAATGTTTTCCTTATTTTCCTTGAGAGGTCCCTAGAGCTTGGTCCTGAATCAGCTGACCTCTAAAGGAGTTTGGGCATCTTTTGTCTTCTCTCTTTTAACCAATCCTCAGTTCTAAATATGGCTGTATAGAGAATAACACCTTACTTACTTCTCTGTGTATGTTGCCTTATTTCCCATGTTCAGAAACACAGTATCTTTTTTTACTCTGCTTTGCTGTCTGCAATCCAAAAGGGCAAAGCTATTCTCTTTTCGCAATGCTGAGAATGTGCTCATGCAGCTTCTAGGTAAGAAAAAGTACATCAGCTAATGGTACATCACTTCATTAAGGGAAAAAAATCCCTTTATAAATAATTTGCACAAACTTTGTGTCCTACTCTTTTATGTTCCTTTGGAGCTCACCATTTCTGAGTGATCGGCATTGCCACATGGCTGCATAACCTTAAATTTGGGGGATATTGTTCTTTTCCATTAGCACTGACTCAGTTTCTACCCTGCAATAATTTTCATGCAACCGTTGCTGAAGTCAATAAGGTCACATTGCTCCACAAAATGAGATGGGATCTCATTTATAACGTTGTCAAGATACCAGCAATAGCCTTAAAATTATAGTGCTTTTTTCATACCTTCTCAGGTATATCGACTGACTTAATCTGGGTGTTATAACTCTCATGCCAGCAGAACTTGCCTTGGATGACTTGTGCCTTGCCAGGACTTTCTGTTTGAGATAAAGTTTAGTGAGCAATAAGCCTTCTGCTCAGTGTTTTCTTATTGCTCTGAAATGATAAACTGTGATTAAAAAATTGTATAATGCTGATAAAATTCTGGATAACAGTGAATGAAGCTTTGTTTGCTTTGCTCCTCTCTATTTTTATGGAAAGCTAAACCAAACAGTTGTAAAAAAGCACCTGAGAACTGGTCTCCCCCCGTTGGTGTGACTCGGGTAGCTGACTTACACTGAAATAAATGCCACAGATACCAGGTGTGCTGCTCACTCACTCTGATATGGCTGTGTCCTTCATCAGAGCACCCGTGTGCTCAATCAAAACATGTAATTAAAATGGCCACAACAGAGAAAGTATCATGTGCCACCATAGCCCCTGAGGACAGGGAAACTCACTGAGATGTGGCTTTGTCCACTGATTGTGTTTTTCTTTCATTTTAATCTCCATTTCTGATTGCAGAATGATTTGATTTCCAGGAACACACGTCTTCTTGATCAGCCCCAGCACAAGCACAACAGAATGTGTATAAATATAGAAGCCTGTTTATTTCAAGATATTTGTTTTCCACGCTGCATCCGGTCAACAGTTTAGATGAATATTTAGACAGTTGAATGAAAACAGGGCTAGGGCACTGGATCAGCTATAAAAGTTGAGGAAGGAGTGGTCTTCCCATTATTTGAATTATCTTCCTTCTTTACATAAATTAAAAATGATGCTCCAAAGAGTAAAACAGTCGTGAGTGTTCAGCAGCCAGTGGATTATTTTTAAACACCTAATTTTAAAATCATTGTCTATTTTTTTAAGAATGTATGTCTTCTAGGTCTCTCCATAATCAAAGATTGAGTGATTTGGGATTTTCAAATGTATGTGCTATGATTCCCCATAGATGATTTTAACCCCAGCTCACATGGACACTTCCTTGAAACCAGAAATACCTTTGGGTATTAATTTTACCTGTTCATCCTTGGGAACATCATCTTAGTTTACAGAGAAAGGGAAGCATTAACCGTAAATAAGGTATATCAAGATGATCTGGAAAAGACATGATTGAGGGGAGAGATGTGGGAGATGTCTCAAAATTCATAAATAAGGAGACAGAGACAGCAATTAACCATTAGTGACCAAGTGTTACAACAAAGTGATAGGGCACAAGAAGTGACATTAGCAGGAGGGAGGGAAAGAAGAGCTCCCTGTTTTATTGGGCAGCACAGAGTGACTTTGCAGAGTGTCTTGCCACGGGACAGTGGGGAGGGTGATATTCCAAGAGGTTCCAGGAGACACTGGCCGCAACCATGCCAGAAGGCTGGCGCAGGAGGACTGTCCATGCTGCACATCCACCTCAGGAAGCCCCTGAAGAGATGATTACTGAGGCCAAACAAGGAAATGAATAATGTTACACAACCTCAGCTTTTATACTCTTCCATAAACATCTGCTGCTGGAAACAGAGGACGTGCTTGGTGGCCATTTGATTTTCTGTGATGCATTAGGCCTCCCCCTCTCTTTCTTGTGACATTCTCCGGCTTTAAAAGGATCATCTTTAAAGCTTGAAAAAGCCCTGTGATGCACTTTTGTTTTCTTAAAAGAAACATAAAGGCTGCACAGATCTGGGTAAATTTAGACACCCTTCTAATTCACACTCTGCTGCTCTTCCTTCATTGTTGGCTACTGTTCCTCATGTATTACACCAGTGTCTTCTCAAGATTTCAGATCACCTCAGATTTACGTGAATTACATTGTCTGAGTCTTGCAATGAGATTCTTGTAGCTCCAGCATGATATTTCCCTATAGTTGTATGTCCATTTCTGCTTCTATCCTCCTTAGGACTTCTGTCTGCAAGTCTTTATGAGGTTTGTGTGCTGACTCCTTTTCCTCCCTCCTGGGAGGCACCTGCTTCCTGGAGACCTTGCCCTCCACAGAGAAGTTTCAGAAAAGTGGCTCTAACCAGGGAGCAATTACTCCCTTGTTCTTCCCAAGCTTGTTACAACCCAAACACAAGTATCCATAAATCCCAGGTCTATTCTTAGGCAGAGGCACTAGGAGCATTCACTCTTCCCTGAACCTGCAGAGTGCCAGCTTAGAGCCTAATAAAAGGTTATCATAACAGTTAGAGATAAAAGCAGTTCTGAAAAACAAACAATAATGTGTGTGTGTTTGTGTGTGTGTGTTCCCTACACAAAATTTAAAATAGAATCATCATCATCATCATGCAAACCTAAGGCTTGCCCCTACTTGCAGCAGCAATAGGTTGTATTTGGGCATAAGCAGTCACTATGGGGCCTGGTCCAACTCCCACATAAGTCAGCAGGAGCCTTTTAATTCCCTTCAGTGGGAGTGAAACCTGAGCACTTGGATATTTTGTGAAAGCTGACATTATAGGCTATAAAAAGCAATGCTTTAGGTTCCAATATAAAACCCTGGGATGTCAGGGACAGACTGATTCTTGAATATGGGTCCTCAGTGCTTGTATTGAAGATAATGACTGCAATTCATTGCCAATCTCTTTGTTATTACTGGTGTAAAAATAGATCAGTCCAGGCAATGGGATTAACCGCTCCTTTATTTCTTGGCTGCTTTCTTTATTGTTGTTATTGTTTTTAAATCGTTTTCCTGTTGTGCTGTTACAGATGAATTCTGGTAAATATTTATCCTTACACTTGCTGTAAATGTATTCCTTTCCTGGTGGGGCATTGCACAGCTCCAGATGTGCAGAACTGAACCTTTGCAAGAACAAAGAGGGCCCCAAGTGCAGCCACGCAACAGAGAGGGGACAAAAGGCTTGTGGCATCTCTGGGAAGTTGCTGCTTGCAGCTTCGCTGAATGCAGCCATCTCAGATTTGACTTGAGCACAGCTGGAAAGAGTCAGGATGAAGAACTACAGAAAGAAAAAGGGTAAAATCTCGCCCTGGGTTACCCAAGTCACCCTGCACATTGTCCGGCCATGTGCTGGTGGCACGGCATGTGGACAACTGCAGCGTCACTGGGGTACCTAAAACTCCATTTCTATCAGCTCTTCTGGATTCTCCTGTTTTGACAATGTGCCTGCTCTTCTCAAAGGGAAAGGGACCAGCATCCCACTGGAGAAATGTGTGTTGAGTTGCATGTGCCCAGCATTTGGGCTGAAATTGTGTTTAAGCCACTGAAGAAGATAAATTCTTCCTTTTGCCTTTTTGGGACAAATTAGTAGCAGATTGACCATCAGCTGGTGCTTTGAAAAACAGCAAAAGCCTGGTGGAGTCACTTCTGCTCCAGGCAACTATCACACAAGTGTTACATGAACAAAGTGGCTGACAGATGCACTTCCAAACACACCTCACCTGCTATTTCCTAGTGCACATACACATGGAAGCAGGAAGCAGACTTCCAGAACATGAAAGGAAGATTTGCTTTCTTATCTCATTGTATTCTAATGTGACTTGAGGCAAACAAAATACAGCTATGGGCTTTATTTTAATTATTCCATGCAGCCAATATAGAGCAGTATCGTTCTGTGTGGTTAAACACAACTCTTACTGGCCTGAAAATTCTGCACATAATTCCAGAAATCACACAGAATTCAGGAAATATTTTTCCTAATGGCCTGTCCTGACCAAGAACAGCTTTGTTCAGACCTCTGTCACGTCATGGGATAAGAAGAGATGCACAGATAACACTCACCTGACATTCAGGAGCTAGTGTCAGTTCTGCATCTATTTCCTGCATATCTCTTGGCGGGGGGGGCTGGCACTGAACTGACTCTATAAATAGCTGTATTTTATGATAGGCGCTAAAATTTGGGTTCAGCACAAAGCATGTGGGAGTCCTCCTAGAAGCCTGGATTTCTCCTATGTACTTAACTCTCTTTGACACTCTTTGGAGGAGACAGCAATGAAATACGGCGATTCTCACTGAATAGCTGGAGGAGGAGGAGAACAGTTTGTGCCTTGACAGGCTGAAGTGTTTTAAAAAAATTTTTGCAGCTATTGAGAGTTACAGTCTTTCATGTGTTAGTTATGGGTCAACTAGAGTTTAATTTCAGCTAAGATGGAGGAAGATGGGTAGTGAGTGGAGAAAAATTGAAAAAAGTTGGATGAATATTAGATTTCTTAAAATGTGAGAAAATTCAAATTAATCTGAGAAGATCTGCAAAGGAAAGACTAAATTCTGCCAGCACCAGTCCTAGAAATAATCCCCTGTTAATGTACCAAACCAGTCACATGAGCTAAATTTTACTTGCAGACTCTTTCCTCAGATGTGTTCCCACCCTTCCGGTATTTTTCTTTTTAAATATTATTTCCACTAGAAAGGTTAAAACACATTTGGCTGTTCTGATTATGCATACATGATGGTGTAATCCCTTTTGATGATGTTTTTCAATATTCATGACAGGCAGTCCCACCCTTTAGGCTGAAACTCCCTTTGATTTCAGGTGAGGATTTTTGCCTAATGATCAGACCCTGGGGTGTTTGGCTCATCAGTTGTTACGTAGTCAGCTAAGAAAAATTTGAATTGATAAAAAGCAGGAATAATGGCACAGATTGCTGGCAGAGCAAGCACATTTCAGTGTGTATGTGTAAGAAAAACCACCCCTCAAAAAAAAAAAAAAAAAGTAGAAATGCAGCTAATGTTGTGTGTGCTACTGTGTTATACATTCACAACAGAAGACTGAAGGAGGGATTCAGACAACATTGTCAAATGTCAGACCAACCTAGCAACTATTTCAAGTTGCTGAGAACAGTTGTTGAGAGAAAATTGCTGGGAAAAACAGAGAATAAGCTCCCATCATTCTATGGGATTGAGAGCTCCAAGAGTTTGTGTCCATGCGCTAGGTGTAGACTCATAGAAGGGTTTGGGTTGAAAGAGACCTTAAAGCTCATCCAGTCCCACACCTTGCCAAGGGCAGGGACACCTTCCACTATCCCAGGTTGCTCCAAGCCCCATCCAACCTGGCCTTGGACACTTCCAGGGATGGGGCAGCCACAGCTTCTCTGGGCAGCCTGTGCCAGGGCCTCAGCACCCTCACAGGGAACAATTTCTTCCTCATATCCAATCTAAACCTGCTCTCTGTCAGTGTGAAGCCATTGCCCCTTGTCCTGTCACTCCAGGCCCGTGTCGAGTCTCTCCGTTTTTTTGCAGGCTCCCTTCAGGCACTGGAAGGCCACAGTTGGGTCACCCTAAAAATACTCTTCTCCAGGCAGAACAGTCCCAATTCCCTCAGCCTTTCCTCACAGCAGAGCTGCTCCATCCCTCTGTTCCCCTTGGTGTCCCTGCTCTGGACTGGCTGCAGCAGCTCCCTGTCCTTCCTGTGCCGGGCCCCCAGGGCTGGAGGCAGCTCAGCAGGGGAGGGGTCGGGGGGGTGGTGATCTCACCTGAGCAGGGAAGAGGGGCAGGATCCTGCTTTTTTTGATGCACCCCAGGACACAGCTGGCTTTTCTGGGCTTCAAGTGCACGTTGCTGAGTCGTATCCAGCCTCTCATCCACCAGCATCCCAAGGAAGTCATGCAGATCTAGCACAGAGCTCTGAAATCTGTTCCCTGTGCCTGGATATCTGCAGCCCAGCGTTTGTGGAAACCTGAAGGCACCCACTGATGTCACATAGATGCCACATGGGCTTAAGGACGGGCCAGTAGGGACACCACAGTAGGGGTGCTTCATAGACAATGCACCACTCAAGATACTCAGAGCTGTAGACCAGCTGACCCAAAACTGGCCCATGGAACCCTGTGGAAAAACTCTGTGATATTCCCAAGTTTTGATGAGAAAGGAGCACTGTGAAAGCATTTTGTAAGACATCATAAGCTCACCAAAGTGCCTGAAGCCCCCGCTCTGGGGAAAATGCACATTTTATATATCTCACACAATATTAGAGATTGGTTCCCACTTTTGTAATAAAATGTTTTCTATCCAAATACTAGACAAAAAGCATCCGGTCTCTGAGGCTGTTTTCAGGTGGCTTTTAGCCACCAAAGCTCCTGGTGTTTCTTTAGAGCATTTTCATTTTCTGAACAGCATAAATGATGTCACTTATCGATTGCCAAACCTATTTCATAATTTCAATAACCTCCAGGGGACTGATTAAATCTGAAATACTTTGGCCTATTTTCAAGGAAGTCTAATTGTGTTTTTAAGTCAGCCTTGGAACACATGATTCTTTATTAACCTAATAAGCCTCCATTATCCCATTCCCAAAGTTCTATTCAAGCCCTGTATTTAGTGTAAAGTACTGTGCACTGGTTAATTAGAGCATATTATCTTGGATGAAAATGCTGAATCTTATTCTGCAGAGTCAGGGCTTGGAGAATTTGTTAATACTCTGCATGTACCCAGCTTGGTTCTTATCTGAGCCCTGGCATATGTTAGCAGGGCAATTACCTACTTGCAATAGCTGCCTGCTACTTGGCAGAGGGGAGTGCTGAACAGAGAGTTATTTCACCAAAGATAGAAAAGTGACTCATTTTGATTACTCAGTCATGTCCTCTCCTCCTTGTGCATGCACAATGGGAAAGTCTGATGGAACCAGGGGAAAGAGGAGAGCATGTGTTCCAGTCACTTCTCTTATTCACCACTTCTCTGTAGCAAAACTAAAAAGCCAATAATTATAATATAACAAGAGTGAGTAATGACACATTCCACCTTTGCACATTTAGAAGGCCAGTCTGAATTTAAAGGGAAATGACAAGTTAAAGACGTCAAGGAGCAAAGGATGGCGATAACTCAATTTCATTTTTGTTTACCACAATTTCCAGTCAGCTTGGCCTTCTAGTCTCTGTCTCTCTGTTCATGTTGCAAAAAGAAGTGTTCTCATCTAAACAGCACCCTGCTTTAAATTAATGTCGTAGATTTTACAGGAAAAGTGATTTACAAAATGCACTCTTCCTAATCTGGTCTGGGAAGATTGAGTAGACACTGTGTGTCAGGTAACATTTCTAAAGCCTCCTACTGGCTTGGTGACCCCATTCCCGTGTTTAATTGATCCAGGCCTATGGAAGCCTCCTGAGACTTGCAGACTCTCAAAACCATCTCTTACAGACATATTCCATCATTTTAAAAGTTTTCTCATGAAACAGCTCACCAACTGTGCCCATTTTCCTACTGAAAAAAAAAATATTATTAAATTAAAAAATTTGCAGCACTAAAAACTCTATCACTACAAAGCCAGAAGTAAACAGTTTGCCTCTACAATAATCTATTCAATAACACCTTGCTATTCATTTTCCATGCTAATTAATTTAGTAATGGTCCCTTAATCTGATGCAACCTTGTTTCAAAAATTGGAAAACTGTTTTCATTAAGGGTTTCATGTCACCCCTGCAAGGTTTAGCCCAACAGTGTCATTTGAAACACAGGCAAACTTGTGGTGGTACATCTGACAGTGGCACATTAATGTAGCAGCAGCATTTAAAACACAGCACACACAGTAGATAATTTTAATCTGGAGGACAGAATAATAAATATTTTTTGCCCTTCCTAATTTTTTATATAAAATAATCTGTTTTATCTCTCATGACAGCAGAAGGATGTCCAGTAGAACAACAGTTTCAAAGCCATAAAGTAAAAATCCTCAAATGGTTTTCTAGAACTTTCTGAAATTAAGCACTTTCTTAAAAAAAAAAAAACAAAACACATCAACACTGAGTTGCTGGGAAAGCCCTCTCAGATAGTTACCACACCGCTGACAGACACTTCTTGACCTTTCACCAATGCTCTGTGGCTCTCCTAAAGCCTTCACCAGTGACCTTCACACCTCCCACTGTGGAGACCACTCTCCTCACTGAATCCCGACCTCTGATCACTGTTTCAACGAGATTTTGAATTTACATGGCTTCAACTATCCTTTTAATACCCTTCCTTTATCTAAACACTAGTTCTCAGTGGAAAATTGTAATGGTTCTCTGCCAATGAGAACATTAAGACATGATTTCAATAACAACAATGCATAAAATTCTGCCCAAATGGGTACATTTGAATCTTTTAGAATGCAATAACTTCAATAATTCTATTTTTTTGTTCCACAAAAAATGATTTCCCCATTTTTCAGCCATCTCTAATTTTAACAATAACTTGCAGGTGTTTCCTGTTAAGTTGGTAATAACTGTGTCCTGGGATAATAAAACTCTTGGGTTTGGCCCATTTATCTTATTTAAATTATAACTTAAAGGTGCATCCTGTTTACAAGGTAATAATTATATATGGGACTAAACAAACTCTTCTGGAGCCAGTCCAATCTATTGTGTTATGTTGGGCTTGAAGAAACCTTGGATAATGCCATAGGTAGTAAAAGTTGACTCTCCCCTCTTAGCAAAAACTGGGAAAAAGATAGGGAAAAAAGGTTGGTGTTTTGCCTAAATTAGGAAATTAGCTTTGAAAAACTAAACAGCCTCCAAAATGAGCAATCAAATAATCTTAAACCTTAGCTGATGGCCAGACACTCAGTGAGAACACACCCATGTGAATTCCTTAGGGTGGACATCAGCACACTGTGTAAATGTGCAGCCCTGCACCCCCTGCTCTGTCTCCCATGTCCTTCCAAGGGTCTCTTGCCCCTCTCTGGCTGTGCTCCCCTGGCTCTGAGGCTGCAGTGCCCCATTCCCAGGCCGCTGGCCTCAGCCTCCCATATCCCTCCTTGCTCAGTGCCATGGCATGGATTTTAAAACATGCCTGTTTTTGTCAGGAGAGAAAACCCAGAAGGTTCAAAAAAACCCAAAAACCATGGGGAAGGAGGTCAGCTATTGAACTCACAAGTCCTCTGTTAGACAGCTGCCTTACAATGAGATTTGGGGTCTCATGCAGAGCTCTCCACCTTGCCCCAGTCCCTCGCACTGATGATCCCAAATTTTCAGCCCTTTCCCCAGCGCCAGCCTGGTGCTCTCCACCTCCATGGTTTAACAGCCTGCAGAACCTCATGCAGTGGGACAACAGTTACTCCTTTGTTGAGGTCAGGACTTAGGGGGCTGTGGAAGGAGTTTGGGTTGTCCTGTGTGCAAAGTAGCAACTGCAGCGTGAAGCACAGAGAGATACCAGCATTCAAAAAAGCGACTCGAAAAATAAACTCCAGAAGCGATCAGTGCATTCGCTCACATTGTAACTTAGCTCCAGTGTTTCACTGTTGTTTCTTAACAGCAAAATAAGCCCCAAACATTTTTCCTTTTTTTTTTTCTTTTTCTTTTCCTTTTTTTTTTTTTTTGCTACATACTGCACAGTATGAGTAATTCAAGGAGAGAATAAAGGCTGGCATTGTATAGCACACTTTCTCATGCGCACACAAACCTCCTTCCAGCTTACTGAAGGAATCAAAGGGTGGAGGGAGTGTCTCCAGCATTTCATGTAAATGACGTCTTTTTTTTTTCTCCAGTTTTAATGCCACCATAAACTCAGTGTGATGAAGCATTGATGAATAATGAGCCCATGACACATCGTACTTTTAGAACAGCTCATATATTTGGCACATGTCGGGCCCCATTTGTATCTTTTCTTTCTCTGCCCCCACCCCCCCACTCGGGCACAGGTTCGCAAACACTTTTGCCATAAGGAAGAAATGCAGGTTTATTTTCACACTGAGCAGTGGCATCCCTCTCTGTGAGGCAGCTCATGCCATCCGAGCAGGCGTCACACCCTCGCCAAAGCTACTGCCTGGATAGGCCAGTGGTCACCCTCAACTGGGAGACACCAGTGGGGTGAAGCTTTTGTTTCTCCCTCATCTCCCACCAGGCATGGAACTGTTGCCTTCCCTGGAGCAGTGTCACAATGGCCCAGAGTAGAGAAATCAGGACATCCTTGGGAAAAAATGCAGCTTCTTATTCATCCAGTGACTTGGAGGGAGTTGGGGGTTAACTTGAATTTTATTGAGAAGGATGCCCTTTTTCTGTGTAGCATTGTCCTGGATTTCTTGGTAACAATTGAATTGCTGGATTTAAAACCACCTAGGAAAGAACTAGGTAAGTCCTAAGTCACCAGGAGTGATCCAGGTGTCAGAGGGGGACAGGGAGATACATTGTCATATGGGAAATTAAAAGCCTTGGTGGTGAATCTCCAATGGCAGAAGTGTTTCCATCCACATCTGCCAGTCCTAACCCTGCAGCAAGGTCTGTCCTTTTGCCAGCTCTTCCTTACAGAGAGGAAGGTCAGGGATGGTCTCCTGGCATAGACACACTGGAGACCTCAGCCTTACCTTCTGATCCGGCCTCCTGAGGATCTGTGTTCCGCTGGAAATGTGGATCTCACCAGATGGGGACACCCAGAATGGGGAGGCAGAAGAGAATTTAACAGTGCTGGAGGCACAGCATGGAAGACGTTTTCCCAGGAAAGGAGGAGGCTGGACAAAATCAGCAGTCTTCAAGTTTGGCCGAGGAGCCCATCATGTAATTGAAAAGGTCTGCATTTGTATTCATCAGTGTGAGAGTACCAGCAGCATAAAGTTCTGTCTTATAAAAATCCTCTCTAGTGTCTAGACCAGAGTACAGAGAGTTTTCATTTCTCATTTGCCTTTATCACTTTGCCTATGTTGAGATATGGGACAATATTTTGATTTAAGCCTATTTTTTTCCAATAAATTTTTGTAGGTTTTCAAAGATGAAAAAGGACTTATGTCTACTCTCCAGAAAGGTCCATCATTTTTTTAATGGAGGTGTTCAAAGCAACATAAGGGAACAGGGCATAAGGAAACTACTTGAATCTTCATTGCTTTGAAAAAACGTGTAAACATACCAGTTTTAAACCAGCCACTTTTTCCCCATTGTTGCCAAAAATCCTATAATGCTTTCCACATGGCTGTTTAAGCTGAAAGAGGTGACATCAGACACTCAGGCTGCCATGGACAACATAAGGAAACCTGGATATTGCTGACAAACCATGGGCAGTTCCTTAATTTCCAAAGTTATCAGGACCACACATGGCACAAGCACAAATTAATGCCATTTCTCAACTTGATTACGCTCATTTCCCTGGGTGACAATCTCTCCTGGACGAGATAAGCCCAGTGCTCCTGCTGGGAGCTGCTCCTGTCACTCAAAAAACAAGGTCAATCAACCCACTTTATCTCAAAAAAAAAAAAACAAAAACCAAAAAACAAAAAAAACCATTACCAGTAATTTTCTCCATTTCGTAACAAAGCTCCAGAAGTTGCATGACCCCATTTCTGTCATCAGAACTGTTTCTTTTTTTCCCCTTTTCTTCAGGCAGGCTGCAGGGAGGATTTGAAATAATGAGTTTCTTGAAATTGGCTTTTTGTAGCAGAGCTGCGGGAACCACGTTGATTGAAATTAAGTCCTTGGGGAATTAATTTCTTCTGGCAAAAATAACAGTTCCTAAAACTTTTACCAGTCTTTTCACACCGATCGTTTATATTTTAGAACTTATTTTAAGATGAGGTTGTGTCTGAGGCTAATTATTTGCTTCTAGAAACAGATAAAGCTAAAAGCATGCTGATAATCTGCTTCTAATCTCTCTGTACCAACCTCCTTTGGCCCCATACAAATCTTCTGGTCAATGATAAATTTGGCAGCTCTGTTTTCAGCATTGGCTCAAACTCAGCTGATCTGAATGCTGTTTTTAAATCAAAAACAAAAACAGCTCCTCCTTTACGAAATACACGGTCACTGTCCACTCCAAGCTGCAACTGGTTAGGCTGAAAAAGGGTTAAATCCCAGTTTTTCATGGCCGCATTGAGTGCTCCTATTTTATTTGCCTCCTTGATTTTAAGTCAGCCACATGCCCGCTGCTGAAACTACAATGCAGTCAGTGTCTGGATCTCTGACAAAGATCAGGCTTTCATCCCTGTTATTTGTGTTACTCCTCAGAGTTTTTTAATGGCTTTTAGCAGAGAAAAATAACAGTCATAGCTTGGAAGTGCTTCAGAATGACCCAGCACTTACCATCGTGCAGCCTTTTGAGGGATGCTTTGGGATCCAGGTTCTGGCTGCTGCTCCACAGGGATCTATGTCTTTTCAGGCAGGTTTCCAGTGACTGGCACAGGAAGTATAATAATCTGTAATAATGAGGAGCAAAATTCTACATTCACCCCAGAGACTGGGGCTTGATATCTTTCAGAGAAGCTGCAGTCAAGTGGAAGAAACATTCATTTGATCACATCAGCCAGATCATGTGAGATTTCAGCTCAGCATGGTGACAGGACAGTCACACCATTCTGTGTCACCTGCCAAAGGAGTTGTCCTTATTCACCATGGACGTTAAGCTTTGCCTGGATCCAAATCCAGACTTGAGCAGTTGCTTCTCCACTTTTTTTTCTTAAAATCTCTTTCCACAAGAGGCTCCTTCCAGAGGTGTCTTCAAGTTTTAGAGACCGTGCAGAGAGATTTTTGTCTCCTTCTGTGCTCCACCCCTGCATCACTCTGTGTCCTAAACACTTTAAATAAGGGGGACCTTGAACTTCTTGCTCACATGGGGTATGTTACCACTGCACATTGAAGTAACAGTTTTTCCATCTCTGAGTATCCTTTTCCTTTGCCTTTAGCCATCATTCTCGGCTAGACAACATCTTGGACGTTTTTTTCCTTAGTAAAGTTAAAAGTCTGTTAAAAGTCCCTCTTTGCCCACAGCTACCTGACATCACACATAGAATCACATACACACCTACTTTTCCTCATATTGGCAGTTTGGCAAGGAAACACATAAAATGGTTGATAAATGAGCCTTTCTTAGGGGTGACAGAAGTGGCCTCAGAACTTACCATAGGCCTCTGATTTATGATGTAAACTTCACGTTTTCCCAGAAGATAAAGGAATTTGCACACATGGTGAACTTACCGTTGTCATTTGTGTAAAGATTTGAAGATGAATTAGCAACTGTCTGATCCAAAGTCCACTGAAGCTAGTAAAGGCCATAAAGAATCAAAGACAATAAAGATACAAAAGAATACTGACAGCCAAGATATTATTACCCTTTTTTTTTTTTAATAAAAACCCGTTCAATCAACTCTTTCATTTATGCTCTGCAGCATACAAATAAACATATCATGACACATTTTTCTGCCTTGGCAAAAACAGCTTAACAGAATAACATCAAATCATCAATATCAATCAATCCATTAATTCCATAACTGAGTTATGTAAGGAATTAATTTTGTACTCAAAGACAGACTAATCTGAGACTGCAAAACAGTACCCTGTTACTAAATCACAGCTGCAGAGAGAGGGACTGGGCTTCTGATGGGCAAAATAAGAGTTAGCTGCTTCCAACTGTCCAGTGTATCATGAACTTACTTGGATTTAACATGCTTCCTCTGCCTCTACACAAGCCACACTCTGACAACAACTCAGACAAGATTATCAGGCAGCCACCAGCACACAAGAGCAAGGGGTATTTAACCAACAGGAGGTACAGCAGTCCCCCCTCCTGCTTCCCCCAGCTCTGAATCCAGTTTTCTGTCCAGAAATCTTGCTCAGCTGAAAAAGAAATCAATGTTAGTCGTTTGCCTGGGGTAAAATTGCAAGTCTTGTAGCCAAGGCAGGGCTCCTGCTGCAGACCAAACCCCAGGGGAATCCAGCCATGCGTTTGCAGATCACTGGTGCAGGACATGCACGGGGTGAAGGCACTGCCTAAGTCACGCATGCTTACATCCCTCCAGGAAATCCCAGGGAGAGAGAAGGAGTCCTGCCCTCAACCCTGGCCAAACGGCCGGGCTTTAGCACTCCTCCAAAGCCTGGCAAATAGATGGTCTTTGTCTGATGCCCCGGAGGGCAAATGCAAGCTAATAAAAACTTGAGTCCACACAGATAACATATAATTGTAACTGGGTTTTAGGTAATGGTCTTCCAGGCTATCTCATTAGTCTCTTTGAACAGGCTTTGAATTACACTTTTGCAATTTTAGATAAAAGTGAACCAGTGGTTTTGCAGCATTAGCAAACTAAGTTAGATTGAATAGTTAGAATTAATGGGTACTTTGATTTCATCTTTTCTCTTTAACCTTGAAACCAGCAATCAGGCAGCAAAATCATTTTCCCCTGCTCATGTTTTCTTCTTTCAGTCGTCTTTCTCCATTCTGCCCCCTCAGGCACTTGCTTCTGGTTTGTTTGACTTTGGCCAGGCTGCATTTCCTTGACTTCCAGTTCACAGATGCTCTCTAGAACACCAGTGCCCTCATCACAGCATTTTCAATATTGAACTGTGGCTATTTGAAACCAGGATTAAGTCAAAATATTTCTGTTGGTGGTGACCCAACCAGTTCTTCTGGCTCTGCTTTTTTTTTTTTCTTGCTCTTATTCTGAATCCATTGTAATGGATATTCGTGTTGCGGAGTCTGAATGAATCATAACAAACTCCACTCACCTTTTGCTCCAGTGGCTTATACAGAGCAGCAGAAATCTCTGAGGAGCTCTCCCCCATGTTCTCCTTTACCCTCAAGCATGGCCCCCTCAAACAAGCCTAAATCAGCTATTCCCAGCCATGAGCCTCTGGCAGCCCTGAAATGAACTTAGTCTTAGTCTTACACATAAAACTAATGAGCACATAAGTTCTTAGTTGATGTGGCTGTCCAAGGCACCTCTAGGTCATGCACCTAGACTCATCCAGCAACAGCAGGATTCCTCAATTTCCACTGTAAAGGCCACACATCTCCCGGTGAAGGGGGAGAACCCTCACATCTCCACTAGACCTGCTGTGGAGGCCTAATACAGACAACTCAAATGTGCTTGCAGCCTGATGCCAGCAACACCGCAAATAAAATATGTGCAAAAAATGCACAACTCATATGTACAACAGCCTTATCTGAGTAGAGTATATCAGCTAGATGTGTCTTTTCACTCATTTATGGCATAGCTGCCACATCCCTCAGGCTTCCCTCTGCCTTGGACCAAAGAGGCCACACAAATGATGACAGTGGCAGAAGTTACCATAAGATGTCCCACAGACCTTCCTCTTTTCATTTTTCCTCCACAATATTTATTTGGAAAAAAAGTGTTTTCACAGGAGTTACAATCTGCAAAGCCCTAAAGACTTGTAGAGGAAAAAAAATCTCAGGTGCTACTTTAGAAATTCCTCATTTCTAAACCTCAGTGGATTAAAGTTTCTGCCCTAATGATCCGTGTGAGTGCTTTTGTGTAAAACTTTGAATAACTTTATTGATTACATTCTTTATAGCACAAGTCTCTGGACTCTTACTCTTATTTTTCTCATCTAAAAAGCTCCTATAAAGACATACAGTACCAGAATGGATTAGTGCATTAGCCCTTGTCTTTGCAGACTTACTTGCAATCCAGACAGGATTTGGATGAAGGGAGTCTTACCAGGCAGGATCATACTTCTTAGTGGAAAATATTTCCATACTGAAAAAATGGGAAACATAACATTTAGCACAATTCAACCTGTTTGGTAGCCTTTTCTGTGCTGAGGCATGGGGATGGCTACAGATACAGCACCACCAGGCAGCACCGAGATACCTCGACAGAGCTGTCTCAGAGCTGGGATAGTTTTCATAAAGAGCTTTCTCAGAAGATAAAAGAAAGCCCTTTGGTAAAGCTGAATGGGACGATCCACCTGGCAGAACAGAAGTTACAGGTGAAAAAGGAGGTTTATTGGCAGAATGTTTAGGTCTGACTGAAAGAGCAGCACAGCGCCCACAATTTTCTCTTTCCTCTGACAGTGTCTCTATAACTATTTTCCTCCTGGTGTTTTCCAGCACAAGGCTCTTTCACATAACAAAATACATGAGAAGGTGAATATGAGTTTTAGTCTTAAAATTACCTACAGGGCCTTCAGTCTGTTTTTAGAAAGGAAACGGGATTTCTGTCTAAAACCAGACTCTCCACCCTCTCTTTCTACCCTCCCTTGTCCTTTCCACCTGTTTAGATGTTTTCACAGTGGGATAACGCATTCATTCCCTCCAGACCGGGGCTCAGCTGTTAGGAATGGAAAATAAAACCCAAGTTTGCAGAGTATTTTTAGCCCAGAGAAAATAAAGCGGTTGCAAATCCCATCCACCCAGCAGCTCCTCCGGCTTGTGCAGATCCCTGGCCAGAAAGAAAGGAAACCGCAGGGCCAGGCTGAGCCCACTGATTTTATACCGATGCCAAGTACTCCAGGGTGACTCACCCAACAATCCCACCCTTCTCTTGCTGCCTGTGTGAAGGTGCCCTCCCCAGAAGTCACATCAGCTGGTCCTTGCCATGGCTGTGGCACTGGTGCTGTCACTGCCACAGATGCACTCAGCCCGTGGCTCTCAGCCTCAGCAGAGATAATCTGTTGATGACTGGCTCATCAGCAGGTCGAAGATGGGTCTCCTGTTTCCCTCTGATCTCCCCAGCCTCGAGGGACTGGCCTTCTGAGAAACGGCAGCACGTAAGGGGATACAACAATAAACAGATGACGCATATTTTAGATCCATCTAATGGCTGACCCTGGTTTCCAGGCTCCCCAAGTGCCATTTGTTTTTAACAAATGGCCACACCGGCTGTGGAGATGACATTTTACAAATGTCTTTGAAAGGGCTGACTTGCCTCTAATGGCATCTGCAGTGTGTGTGCCCCTGCCAGTTGTCCTCTGTGCTGTCAGGCTGCTCCCACTGCAGGTAAAAATGAAGTATTCTGAAATAGAAATTGTAAACTGACAAGGAAATGTGTTTAGAAAAAACATGTCCTGAACGGAAGAGGTGGTTTTAAGAACCAAAGAGAAGAGGATCTAGAACACACTATCATCTATGGCTAGGTCTGAGCGTCCTTGGACTGTGAGCTGTAAATTGAGTTTATGCTGAAGTTGTAGTGAAGCAGTGGTTTCTTCATTGCTACATTGACTGTGCAGCATCTTGTATGCAAGAAAAATACTGGATGCTGGTAAAATTGTTCAAACATTGCTGAAAGGAAGTTATAAATCCTGAAATATCCTTTATGCAAATTTTTCCAATTTTCTGTCTCTTTCAGTCTTGGGAAAATCTGGAGATTTTGTACAACTCCGTGGGACATCCCCCTGTGCACATCTCAGACAGGTCCCCTGTAGAGCAGCAAAAGGCATCCTAGCTCAGCTCTGCAGCCTGTGCACAGGGATCCCATTTTTAACATAAAACACAACAGGCCCAGCACAATTCCCCCTCATCCTATTGCATCTCCCAACACAGAAGTGTTTCCATACCCATGCATTGTCTGGGAGGACAAGAGCTGGCCCAAACAGAGCCATCCCCATGCTGCTTTTCACAGCAGGGCAGGTCAGGTGCCAGGGCTGGCCCTGGGTGCTGGGTGCAGGGACAGCCCGAGGTGTTCCCAGTGCCTTGGACACCCTGCACACACCAAAACGTTGGAGCAGTGTGTGCATACCCGGTGTCACAAGGGCTATACTTGTTATGAAGGCATCATAAACAGCTCAGACATATAGTCCTGTCCAAGAAATCTTGGAAAGAAATATGGCAACTCCTTTGGGAACCATTCAACTCTGCTCCATCTCCATTTACTTAGTCATCAGCAGCACGCTGCTGTGGGCTCACTTAGTTGTGGGAGTATTCCCAACAGGCCTCCTTAAAAAGCACTTTCTATTTAAGACCAAAAAACAGCTGCTGATAATGCTGCCTTAAGCTGGCCATTTTGCTTCTGGCTTCTACAGATTCCACATTTTTCCTATCCAGCCAGCACAACAAGCAGTTTAGCTTCCATTGCCTGGGATTTCTGAAAATGCTCAGCACTGACCTGACTGATCTCACTGTAACCAACACCAAGTGTGCTTTGTTTTCCTCTTCCTTTTATTCTTGAAAAGATGGAGCACCCATAAATAGCAGATCATCTGCAAAGTTAAGGCACAGTTATTCCAGTAGCTGACACACTGCTCCACGAATGCTGGCTATTTACAGCAAATGTAATCCCAGTTTATCTTCTACAAAATCTTTAGCATGTTGTTTCTGGGAGTTCATGTTATAACTGCTATGATTTGTGAGTGTATAATTCAAGGAAACGGTTCTATTATTCCATCCAGTTTGGAGACTTGGAGGGAAAACATCTTCCTGAAGCTTTCAGTCCTTCTACAGGGAAGTGAGTAATGTATGCCTGGTATTATCTATTAGCAAGTATTTTAACCCTCCCCAGGTCTGGCAGTATTGCTGCTGGTATACAGCATAAATTCCTTGGGAATTAGCCTTTTTTTTTCTTTTAGTAAATCTCAGCTGAGGCACCCCCACCCACCCAACCAGCTTTACCCAGCTTGGAGTCAGGGTGTCAGTAAAGACCCATCTAGACAACTCTGTTTCAGAACTGCCAGCCTCTCCTTGGAGATCACCAGAAGAAAAAAAAGATTGTAAGAACAATGAAAACATTAACAACACGAGCCAGATTTTTAAGTGGCAGAATCTTTGTTTACCAAAAGATATCTTTTGATTTTAATCAAGGATTCTCTTAAATGCTGGCTTTCAGGCTTTTTCCCAATTCTATGGACCTAGGGGGGGCAGTGTCCACTGAAGACTATGCTACAGCAAATTCAAGCACACAAGTCCAAAACAAGAAGTCCTGTTTTTCTCCTTTTAAGCTCCAGAGAGGCCAATAAGAAATCCACAAACCTCAAGTGATTCTGCTAACCACAGCAGAAAATATCTACTGTGGAGTAACATTAGCAAAAGTCTGCCTACAGGTCATGAGTTTCTTCAAGAGTGACTTTTTTCCCAGATGCTCTTTTCAAGCAGTCTCACAAAACCTTTGGTACAATTTCCTGTTATTTACAGGATGTAAGGCAAAAAAATGGGCATTTTAGTCAAGGCACACGTAGCCAAAGCCCTCTATTCAGAGTCTAGCACAAATGAAATTGTTGTTAAACTGATAGTGACAGGACCAGGCTCCAGCAGACACCAAGTGCTTCTGAAAGCAGGGAAACTGGAGAAGCAGTAAATGTTGTCATTTCTGACAAGAGTGCCCTGGATGCTGACTGGAGCTCAGGTGTTGCATTTTTACTGCACGGCATGAGGATACACTTCACAGATGAGCATGAACAACCTCCACACATCTCTTCAGCTAGATGTGCACTTAAATACTTATTTACAGTGCCTAAAAATCTCATTTTCTGGATGCTCTCAAAAGAAGTTGAAGAGTTCCTCAGCTGTGACTTGAATGTCAAAACTGGTATTTGGAGGAGTCTCAGTTATTCTCTGAGGGAGAAGAGATTTTTTTACTGACTTACCCTACGTAGATGATTGAATCAGAGGACTAAAAGTGGATTTTTGCTCTCTCAGAAGCTGGGCAGTGGCTGCCTTGGCTTGCACTAACAGCTTCTGGGTACCTGGTCCCACATGTGAGCAGGTAAATAATTGACAGATGGTTTTCTTTATGCAGCTAAGTAATAACTTTCAACATTATGTCAGGAGAGATTAGGAAGCAGGGGAAAAATGCACTGAAGAAAGTTGGGGCTTAAACTTGTTACCCGGCATCCCCCCCATGCCAACCACGGCCAGGGGCGCCCAAAGGTGCTCATTAGAGAGGGTGTTTACAGGTGAGCCATTATCGGGTACTGATATAAAATACTGCTCTGGAAAATCACATTTAATAAGCTCCAGCTGCCTGGGAAATTAAAAGCAAAATTCCTGCAGCAAAGAGTCGATCTGAAAAACAAGCAGTAGTGGGGCTGAAACAAAGGAGCTGAGCTTGAAAAACAGAGCCGTGACTGAGTCAAGTTGCAGTTTGGAAGGGATATCAGATAGATGTTTTCCTAGCTTTGCTTTTATGCAGAGATTTTCTCCTGCCAGCACAAGGAGCTGCTGAGACCACAGCCTGTCTTCTTTTGCCTTTGTATTCCTACGTGTGCCCCCAGATTTTGCTGCCATGAGATGGTAAGCTGTGTTTCTGGGCTGGCTTAGAAAATGCAGCAGTTTGCAGAGGTGTAATAATGTGTTTTATTTCAAAACAGAACTTAAAACAGAAATAGAAACACAAACAGCGAGGCCTGGCAGCCCCTCTCCCCTCCCACTCCCAAAAGCTGGTTGTCCTGCTTCCCCTCCCAATTTTCTGTTGGCTCAGTGCCTCCCCAGCTGGCAAAAACAGGGGTGATTAAACCTTTCTTCCTAAGGCCAAATGGGAGCAAGACCTCGCTGGCTTCCCTCTAATGGCACAAAACACCACTAGGGCTGCAGGGCTGGTGCTGCCCTGTGACAGACACCCATTGCCTTCATCCTCTGCTTGCAGAATAGCCCCCACCCTGTGCTAGCCCTCCTTCAATAAAATAAAATGAAATAGAAAAGTAAGTGCAGCCTACCTGACTTCAACAGCTTTATCTTTTCACCTTGTGGAAGGGAAATCTGGATTGAGAACCTCCAGGCTGATTTCCTTGATCATTTAAGGAGGACCCAAAGGGACTTTCAGAGACAGAAGAGGGCAGAGAGGACCACACTGGCTGTAGGTGAACTGGTGTGGGTACCAGAAGCAGCACATCTCTGTGCAGGATAATTTACTCATGTTCATTCCAGCCTGAGGAAACAGAACATGCCTTCTCTCTCATTTTCTTTTCAGGAGGCCTGGCACATCTGGGGCTATCATAAGCTCAGACTTCATCTATTTTATGACAGGGTTCTGGTAAGTGTTGCCCATGGAGAGTGAGCTTTCTTAAAATGCTTTCTCAGGGCAGGATAGTGATTTTGGCCATGGACCTTCATTTCCATTATTTTCCACAGTTCCATAAAAAATTTTAGACTAGAGCTGTATTTAGTTTAGAAGGCCAGTGGTGTTCAGAAAGGATGCTGGCGATCCTTCCCCATCTGAGAAACAGGCTTTTTGTTATTCCCACAGAACCCATTGGAATAACAGACTTGCATCTTCCATCAAAGCCAATCATGATGTTTTATTGTGGTTGTACACCAGCAAATCACAAATGCAATTCCCATCCTATCACCCATGAGCACAGCTTTTTAGTTGTTCATGACCCTCACGACCAAATTTTACTGGATAAATATTGTCCCTTCTGTTTGAGTATCAGGAAAATTGGCATGGCTTACTTGTGCTTTGAAAAGCAAACAAGCAAATGCATAATGGGGCCCTAGATGCCAACAACAACACTGCATGTTTATGGCGATGGTTGGACATACAGGCAGTAGATTTTGAGTGTACTGGTGAAATGCTAAAAGCAGATTAAGTATGCAGAAAACTGGTTGAGTAGCTTTGAAGTGGTGACAATAACCATTTTCAAATGCAGTCAAAATTTCCATTACGTTTCTTGGCTTGGTCTCACTTCAGGAGGCTGGATCATGCACACTTGGTACAACTTGCTAATCAGTTTTTTCTGTTTTATCTGAAGTACTTTTCACTTTGGGGGCAATTGTGAAGCAAAATAGAAACAAGGAACAAAGCACAGTCCAAAGACATTTAAGGTAGCCAGGAACATTGCACTCTTGGAGACAAGGCTGTCCTGAGACACAAGCAGAGCTAACTTTTTTGTTTCCCTGTTTGTCTTCACCAAGGCTGAACAGCCCTTTCTAAAATTCTCTTAGGATTTTATATAAGCTTGTTTATTCTGTCACTCCTCGAGGTGACCCTCTCATCATCAAACCCAACCTGATGTGAATTTCAGGTGTTTGCTGAATCTGTGTAATGTGTTCCAGCTAATCATTTTTCAAAATATGTCATTAACATTTCCTATGCTGTTCATTCACTTTACATCTTCTCCCCCATTTTTCCCCTGGCAGCAGGAGCAGAGCTGGGACTGCCAGCAGTGGTGAGACTTTTTGGCATTAAAAACACATTTTACAGACTGCAGAGAGTCAAGGGCGGCATGGACTACAAATGACCTTTTTTTTGCTGATTCACAGTTTGAAAACTGATAGGGGTGTGGGTTTCCACACTAAACTTGACCTAAACTGAGTCCATCTAAGTTACTTCTTATTCCTACATCCTGCCCTATATTTTCTTTCAGTAGCTGGGCATTCTCTTCCAGCCAAGGGGGTAAAAAAAGAGGAAAACTGTCAAGTACATTTCCCTTTTTAGTGTCAAGGGTAACAGTGGAACTGCCCAGCAGCAGCAGCACGTGGCCACCCAAACCATCAGGTCCATATGATGGCACAGCTGATGATGTGGACAAAGGCAGAGGCAATCCCAGCCTCTCCTGAGCCCAAGGCCGCTGGGCTGGGGAGCAGAATGGTTTAAAAGCTCCCCCACGCCACCTCCCCAGACAGCCTGGCCAAAGGGCAGGTCAGGCTGAGACAGTTCATTCCCTTCTCCTTGATCTTTCCCTTTTCCTTGATCTCCCAGACTTCACAGGAAGTCTTTGAAGCAGTGCAAATAAGGGCAGGAGCTGCTGCCTTAGGTTTAGATCCTCACAAATTGCATCCATCTTTCACCCAGCCCGAGATGTTCTGTTGAACAATAGATGCAGATACTGGAGGCTCATTAAGGCCCTTTTCTCCAAGCCCCAAGCTGGAGCATATCCAGGTTTTCAAAGGCTGGACATCATTTAGCCAATGTGCATCCTCCAGAGCATCTCTGAGGCAGACATTTGGCCTGTTAGCCTTTATATTCCTTGAAGATTTCAGACATATGATTCTTGCTCATTTTTCAAATGTGCTTCAGATTTAGTCTGAAGGGAAAAAAAATCCAAATTATTCCATTCTCCAGGAAAATGTTACAAAACTAGTTGCCCTTCCAGACCCATTTCATGTTTCTTTGCACTTTTTTGTTAAAAGTGGGAGAAAGAGGATGTAAGAAAACAGGGCTGCATCTGATTTCCATTCATCTGAGAGGATATGTTTCAAATGTTGCACAGCATTTTCTAACATAATTAATAGAACAAACTAATATTTTTTCACATTCATCTTAAGAATTTATTGCAAGTGCCAAGTGATAACTTGGACATGGATTAGGTCATCAGCATCAGAAAAGAAACTCAAAAGTCGGGGTGGGAGATTTTGAAGGGCAATTGAGATTTATAATATGTGATTTATAAATTGTGATTTATTCTCTGCAATTTACAAACTGTGATTTACAATCTGTGGCTATTCCTTTATTTTGTACTTTGTTTTGCTCAGGTATCTGCATCTTGTTCAGTTTGCATTTAATACATGTCATGAAGCCGTTTGTTTATTTGCAAAATTTGCTGAAAACTTCTAAGTGGAAACAGCATTATGGTACCTATGAATTCTGACATTAGATCTTGAGAGCTCCTGCAATAGAAATACTAAGTGAACTTAAAGAGAACATGGCAAAAGCACAAGCACAGTTCTCTCTGTGCTGAGTTTCAGTTTTGCAGTGTTTCCCTCTAGCTGCACCAGCTACCAGCCGAGTGCTGAGACTCAATTTCATCCTGTGCCTGAGCTCCCGACTGCCTGTTCATTTTCTGATCAAGCAAAAGGCTGTTCTTGGGGCACTGTGGGGGACAGAAGAGGCTCATTAAAAGATGTCACAGCCCAGAGGGGTGATTACTGCAGCAGAGCTCACCTGTCCCTTCAGATGACTGCACTGCCTGGGCTGAGGTGGGAAGGGGGAGGGAGATGCTGAGAGACCACAGTGACTCCCAGGCAATAGGACAAGAGGACACAGCATCAAGCTGCACCAAGGGAGGTTTAGGCTGGACGTCAGGAGGAATTTCTTCACAGAAAGGGTGATTGGGCATTGGAATGAGCTGCCCGGGGAGGCAGTGGAGTCACCGTCCCTGGAAGTGTTGCAGAAAAGACTGAATGTGGCACTCAGTGGTGTCAGTGGGTGACAGGGGTGGTGTTGGGTCACAGGTTGGACTCGATGATCTCAAAGGTCTTTTCCAACCCAGTTAATTCTGTGATTCTGTGTCTGCACTTGCTCCCAGGAGCAGCATCTCCTCACAGCCCAGCCCCACCCTGCACCTGAGGGACACAGGGGCGAATCCAGCACCTCCAGAGCCATTACACACACTCAAAATACAACAGCAACTCCAGGTATGAGCCTTGTCTCCCTAAATGATTTTGTTTGGGTGTGTAACACAGCACTGGCCCGGGTGCAGCTGGTGCCAAGCCCTTGCCCTCCCCTTCCACCACTCAGCCTCCAACCAAACTAATGCCAGTGCTGGAAGCAGGATGTCAAAGTGCAGCACACACATACACAGGATCCCTTTAGATTCTGGTTTATATCTGCAGTGAGAACCTTGGCAGCTGTAAAAATATATTTTGGTCTGGTCACTAAGCTAAAGATTTTTTTTCCCTCTAATTTCATACACAGTTACTAAAAGAGTCAGGGCTTTTGGCAGTGACATTGCACAGTTCTGTCAGCTAATCCCTCCCTCCATACACAACTTTAAAAATGATTAATGAAAATCCGCCCCAGCCTGTATGATTAATATATTTAAACAATTTGAAAATGGACATGCTTTTCATTGTTTTCTGCTTTACAATGGGACGCTTCATCAGAATGGAAGAAAGTGGAATGTTAACAGGGCCAGAATGTTAATTACTTACATCTGAGCCCCCCAAGCTCAGTAACCAGCTACAAGCACGAGCATCTGGAAGTGACAAACAGATTTTTACAAGGCATTACACTGAATTTATCCCATATTAGTGGCTGGATATATCAGCATGTCTACAGCAGCTCCTTAATTTTGGTTGAACACAGTGCTCTGCATTTACTGCCTGCACTCCTGGGCAAGTGCTGCTTGGCAGCAAGTAGGATTTGATCCTGGAGTGATCCCACAGGATCATCAGTGTGGAAGAGACCTTCAAAATCACCTACTCCAACCATTAACCAGCACCAGCATAACCACCCCGAAACCATGTCCCCAGGTGCCACATCCAGACACCTCTTGTGACTCCACCACCTCCCTGGGCAACTTATTCCAATGCCTGACCATTCTTTCAGTGCTTGACAACCCTTGCAGTGAATAGCTTTTTCTCAATATCCAATCTGAACGTCCCCTGGTGTTTCCTCTTATCCTGCCACTTGTTACCTGGGAGAAGAGCCCAACCCCACCACTCCTTAGGTGGTTTAGAGAGTGAGATGTCCCCTGCTGGTGACAGACTGGGTCCATCTGACTTAACGAGGGAAAAGGATCTTCGTGCAGGAGTTAGCAGAGCTCACAGAAAGAGCTTTGCACTAGATTTGAAGGGAGAAAGGGATAAAACCAGACCTGCTAGAGATAAGCCAGGGCATGGCCACCATGATCTGAGGCGTCTTTTCCAACTATTATTCTACAGTCAAAAAACCCAAAATTCTGCCACTGACACCAGACTTAAAGCAAGGTATTGATCTGCAGGCTCTTCCTGTTTCTCCTCTCATTCCTTGCCACCAGAAGACACAGAGGAGCACTGCTTACACTCCAGATCCCTTAACCAGTCATCCCAAGGCCCTGAAGTCTCTTGACTGACCTCAGACTTCTTGTAGGAACTTCACTGTTGTCCAGCTGGAATAGCAGTAATGAATGGTAATCTGAGGGCTGCATCAGGGTTGGGAAGATTTATCTCCATTATCTTCTCATCTTTAACCTGGGCCCCAGGGAGACAGCAAAAATCCCCACCAGGTGAGTCCAGTTTGCATAAGGGCCCTTCTGTTCCCTCAGGAGAGAGTTCCCCATGACCGATAACCAGTCTTTTTTCCTTTCTGGAAGCAGTTTTGAGGCGGGACATAGGCTGACACCTCCATACTAGAGAACCACTGTCGTCATCACCGCTCAGTTCCACTGTCACCTACTGTCCAAGGGCACCTTGGGATGGCCTCTGTCATCCACGGGAACAGGCAGGAGCACTTTGAAGCAACTCAAGCGTGAATACACCAGCAGTAGAAAAGTATCAGTGAAACCAAACCTTCCCTCTGCAACACACACACACACAAAATAAGCAGTTTTATCCTGTTACTTGAGTAGGAAATTATCAATTACCTGTGGGTTTTGGGACGTGTTAGGTGGGGAGGGGGGCAGTCACGAAGCAGACATGTCTGCGGTGCTGGGCAAGGACTTGTCACCCCTGTCCCCTCTCCCTAAAGTGTGTTCAGCCAGGTGGAGACAGGCTGGAGAATTCTATGCATTCTATCTGCCTGTTGGGAGTGTCCCAGGGAAGGGAGGGAGTGTCATTCCAGCCCTCTCTCTCGGGCTCCTTCCTGGAACACAGCCCTGGTTAGTCTAGCACTGGCAGCCTCTCCTTGTCATTGCAAAGGCATTTCTGTGGATGTAAATGGGCTTTTTGTAAGCATATCTGGAACTACATGAGGCTTTAGGTGCCCAAAATAAGACTTTAGCACCTCCCTCTCAACACTCATCCCCAGCACCCACAGCTCTGTGCACAGAAGTGTACAAATGTACTTAAGTCTGTGCTTCAGGGTGTGACCAGCAGTGCCCCTGGACTGTGCCACTCAGTGCCTGCCTCAGTCCTAGGCCCTATCATGACCACAGATGTGGCATTTTCCTACATATTTCACACAAATGGCTCGATTCATTCAGCCATCTCTGAGCAGCCCCTTGAATGATGCTCTGTATGAGATGCTGTGGTCAGGGTGGCTTTCCTTGCAAGCCCAGAGAGTGACAGGGTGGCATGACTCCTGCTTCAACAATGCCTGCATTCCTCTGGGGAGTACAGGGGGTCTGACTGCAGCTTCTGGGGCTGGGGGGCCAGACACAGATTTCTCCCCTCCAAGTGTCAAACTCCTTGAACTGTCCTGAGAGAGGAAGGTCATTCCCAGCCTTCCTACTCGGCCTACTGCACATGACTCCCAGCGATGAAAGATGCATTTAGCTGGAGTCAGTGGGGGCACAGTTTCTTTCCCAGCTGTGAGAGAAGTCACCACTAGAGATGTGAGTCTGCATCCCTTGGGCAGAGAAAACTGACCTCTCCTCAGCGGGTGTCTCAGCCACTGGGGTTTGCACAACCAGCCTGTCGCTGCACTCCTGGGCAGCTACTTCTGATGAAAGACGTGGTCCTAGTGAGGCCCTTCAGATGTGAAAGGATTGGCAGCTGATTTCAGGAGAGTCCCAGGTTCTAATGAAATAAATAATAAAAGTGAATAATAATTTAAAAGTATAACAATTAATAGCAATTAATAATGAAAAATAGATTAAATAATAAAAGATAATTTAAAAGTACTAATGCTTGACATTTTAAAACTGATTGCTATCAGGTGTGCAACATAAACCATATTAAGATGCATAACTTAAAGTTTCCCTTTCCTGACATCTTGTGGTTTTAAGACAGCAGAGGGATGGCTGGAGCTTTAAGGAATCTTTCTTTTTTAATTTTAATGTATTAAAGAAACATTAATATGTCCATACAGCATTAAGGATATGAGCATTTAAAAGTCATGCATTGTTCCTGTTCAATTAAACCTGTTGTGTGACAGCAGAAACCTTTTCTTCCTCCTCTTTCCTCCCTGATTGACACTTGTTGTCAATTTAGTGACACTCTTAAAAACCCTACAGCACACACAAGTACAAGAACTTGTACACATCGGCTGTAGAAACTGAGTAGCTCAATCAAGGGCTGAAAATATTGCTATGATTTTCATTATTTTACATTGGGTACTTTTGAGTAATTTGAAGAATCAGCACTGAAGTGAACCAAGCTGTGGGGTGTGAATGCCAGTGTGGGAATGCATGGGAATGCTGGGAGATTGGCTTCAGTAAGGATGGATATTCTGCAGCTTGGGGCAGCCAGTCCACCAGACAGCTGGAGGCTGTAGGTCAACATTGAGCTCTGTTTGTTGTTCTTCAGAAAAGACAAATGTCTCTTCCACTAGTGTTTTCCTCCTTTAATATCCAGCCATCTGGTACCACAAAAAATAAAGTACTATTCAGAGCAGTATCTGTGCAAACAACAGATAAAGCAAATGCCAAGCCAAGATGCTTTAGCGGTGCCGACATCTCCAGATCAGAAAGGGAGGACTAGGCCAGAGGCAAGAAAATCTGTCTCGCCTTTCCACCACATGACATTCAGGGAAGTAAATGAATCTAGGCAGTTTAATGTCATCAGGTTTTTAGGTTTTGAGCATTTGTTGCAGGATGTGCTCTCAGGAAATGAAGACAACTGAACAAAAGCCCCACAAGATGAAGCTCTCTCTAGATTCACACAAATATGTAGATCAGAATGTCCTTGTATTTAGAAATGGACTTGCAGGGAACACAGTTCCTTTTTTCTCAGCTGCCTTACCTGAAATCAAATTGATCCCAAGTGAACTGTCTGAAGGATGAACTCTGACAAATGGTGCCAATTGCTCCTCCTGACTCTGGCATTACAATGAATACTTGTCACGTAAGGATACTCTGGAATTTGTAAATGAACATACATTGCCTTCTAAAATTTTCAAACCCTTGCTTTCTTTGGACTACATATACAAATCATATCCACAGTGTGTGAGGACAAGCTACAGCTAGCAAAGTCTTATCATTTGGGGGCTGTAGAGTGAAAGTCACTTGAACTTTCTTTTCCTTAAAGAGAAAGCTTGAAGCTATAAATATGGGTAAATTTATCCATCCTTCTTCTCAGTTTCTTGGAGCTGGACTGGGGTCTCAGGTGTTTGCACTCCATACTTAACCTACAGACCTCCTCCTGGAGTTATCAAAGGGCCCTTGCCACAAGAAGCGGAGTTTAATCTTGGTTTTCCATGGGTAATCTTGGCACCGTGGGATGGCACAGTACAAGAAATTAGGTCAGTGGTGTGCTAGAGCAGGTTTTGTGCTTTGCTTTGGGGTCAGTCTGCAGGTACCTGGCTTTCTAGCAAAGCTCATGGTGTGGCCTGCCCTAAGAGAGGGGGCTGTGGCAGTGACCTCTGTGGTAGAGGAAGTCACATCCACTTTGATTTCTGTAGTCACTTTATTGGTTATTAAAGCCAAGCCAAACAGCACAGGCCCATGGAGCATACAGCATTTATCTGCACAAGGTGTTGGGGCCCTGGTAAAAAATACAGAGAAGCTGCATCAGAATACAAACAAAAGGCTCCCTAGCAATCCTCTGAACACCAAGATTCTTCTGCAGTGCAGCCATCCAGCTAAGAGGTGGAGTTCAGGGGGTCTGGTCCTGGGGCTTCCACCTCTTGTATGCTTGAGGGATGAAGGGGAGAGGGGGCAGAGAGGTGAGGTTTGTAATGAGACTCACAGACTTTAGATTTGCCTCCATATAGGATTTGTTTAAAAATGCCACACACAATTCCCATCTCCCAACACAGAAGATGCTAAGGACAGTAGAGCTGCAGGTTCTGGATGTGTCACCTGGCAGTGCTGGACTCCACTGCCAGTTCCATTGCTCAAAATGGGTCTTGTGGTAAGCAGTGACAGTGACAGGGACACTCGGTGGTGGCTTTATCAATAGGTGACTCCACTGGCTTAAAGCCTTAGGCTGCAGGCAAAGGTAGCAGCACTGTCAGGGTGGAGCATCTTGGCTCTAGGGAGGTTTTAGGCTCTCCCCCAGGAAACATGCCTAATTAAGTACTTCATCCAAACGAATGGGACACATAGCAAGGAAAGCACAGGAATAAAGGAGAGCAGCAGCTGTAAACGGCTGACCTGCAGTGGCTGTGACAGAGCCTGCAGTGGTTCACATCACTGTGGATCTCATGGCAAAGAGAAAGCCCCAGTCTGCGTAGAGATCCACACAAACCTGTGGCTCTTCCTGCCACCTTTCCAGAGAGGCACAGCCAAATCTGCTCGCCCCGTTTGCACCCAGCCCAAGGAGCTGTGCCAAATGCCAGACAATGGCAAAGGCAGTGATGCTGCTGAACAGCTACAAGGAGCCCATTGTCCCCTTGGCCACTTCCCCTTCAGCAACTGAGCCGGCTCTTACACGTCTGGGAGCCACTGGGGAGTGAGCTGGGGCAGGACAGCTTTGCAGCAGGTGGTACCACCTGTGCTGCCTAATCCCATCCGAGCTCACAGCCACCACCCCGCTGCAGGGGCGGTGCCGTGAGTCAGAGCCACAGGCGGCGAGCTGCAGCCCTGGCTCCAAGCAGAGCGTTTACACACTGGAGCTGTGCCTCTCAGGCAGTTGATGAATGTCAGGATGAGACAGATGCCCATCCTGTTAGCCCTTCTCTCATTGGGAAATGCAGTTGGGATGCTGCTGGCAGGCAAGGAGCTGACGTTTGGGAACATGGAGCTGTGCACGCTCCCCACTGAGTCACCCACAGCAGGGACTCTGTGCCAGCTTCCACACAGAGACTGGGCTTGGAAGGAGGCTTCCTTGGAGAAAGTCCATGCTGCAAACTATCGAGCAAACAGGCATAAAGGACACAAGTCTTTGGAAGGGGAAGCACTTTTTAGCAAAGTTATCTCTGCGTGTATCCAGTTCAAACTAATTCTCCAACAGCTTCCTGCACTGTGACCTGACTACTGAAAAATGTGTGCGAGTGCCCAGTTGCCAAAAGGCTTGGGCAGCACTACACTGCTTCGTAGGCAAAGAGTCACTTGAGGAATCACTGGAAAAGATGTTCTTATTTAGCAGCTGGTAAGAACTAGTAGGAGTCTGGACATCAGTATTTCACACAAATGGCTCTGAAATGGTGTTACAGTCTCCTGCCAGATGTGTTGATTCCTCAGGGCCAGAATAAGAAAAGGTGCAGTTTTAAATAACTGGTAATAGAGACATTTCAAAGAGCAGAGTAAAGGAGTGCCTCTGGAGGAATTGGACACAGGACTGCCCACGCTGGATATCAGCATTTCTCCCTCTCACTGAACAGTATCCAGCTCAGGGAGACTGTGTGCCACTTCTGAAGGCTCAACAAAAGATAACTGAGAGGAACAAGCTATTCTCACTACTTCACTGGGCAGGAGTATTCACTGGGAAAATTTAGATAAGCTCAAAAACTCCTACTCTCATCCAGCAGAAAACAGAAAACTTTAAATGGGTGAGAAAGAGCTTTTCCATCCTGCCAAGTTTTTTCAAGCTTCCACAAATTTCCCTTGTTCATGTTGTGTTGAAACTGAGACCTTTTGAAACACTGCGTGCCAAGAAAGAAAGCCAGACCCCAGAATAATCAGCACATCTGAAATTAGGGCTGTCAGCTGGGACATGGGAGGCCCAATTCAGCTCCCCATGTTCCCAGCCTGCTGGGGAGTTGAGGCTCCCCAGTAGTTCTTGGCTGGCAACCTTGGGGGGAGCTGGTTATTTCAGAGCAATGAGTGCTCCCTCATCGATGGCCTCGAGGTTCCCAGTGCCCCTGGAAACTGCCAGAAAGCTTGGATTTCAGGGCAGCTGGTTCTGCCAGTACAGCTGCAAGGAGAAGGTAGCTTTTACACCCCATTATCTCTAGGAAATGTGCTTATAAATGAAGTCAGATCTAAGATCCACCTCTGATTCCTGGATTAGAAAAGGGCATTATCAAAAAGGAAAGTTGGCAAAATGTTCTGACTGCTTGGAAACAATTTCTGTCTTTAAGACATAGGAGGTTTGAAAGGACTGTCTTTGTTGCTGGTCTTTCAGTTCATGGCATAAAATATTGATGGGTCCAAGTGAGCGCAGGGGAATTAGTAGGTCTAAACATCATTGTGAGAAAAGACCAGAAAAAAAGGTATGCAGCTCATTTGTTTAATGGGATTTCAGCGACCAATGTGGACATCAAAATCAGATGTGTGCATTTTACCCTGTCCCAGGACATGCACCTGCAAGAAGCATTCACAGGGATGCAGATGTCACAGGTGGGGGTTGGTATATTGTTTCACAATGGTTTGGAACATCTTCCCATTCCAGGCCACTGCCTATGCCTTTTAATTTCATCATAAATGAAAGCACAGACATTCACCAGGGCCACGTAGGCTCAGAAGGAGGATAGAGGAAATACTTTGCTATTCAAATTATACAAGAATAAATCAAATAGATTTTGCTAAATCAATGATGACTTATGAATAGATGATAAGAGTTAGCTTCTCTGGAGGCTTGTGATAGTAGTAAAACTGGTATTATAAAGGAATAAAAAATTTTAAAAGGCCCACTTGCTCCTTCAAAACATCACCCCCATCAGTGGGTTTGAGGGACATTCATCCCATTTGAGCCTGCCCCTATTCCATGTCCATCAGTGAGTCCAGGCTCATTTAGTCCTAATCCATCCCAGCTGCACACATGGCTGAGAGGTCTTTTAGATTCCAGCATCTGGATTTCAACGTTGCTGCATGATTTTCCCATTAAGGAGTGGAGATAAGTCCAGCTCATCTGCTGGGAGGGCCTGGCCTTTGCTGGCCACTCCCTGGCAGAGCAGGACAAGCCATGTCTTGCTTTCTTTGGAAACCCCAGCCATCCTCAGGCACAACAGGGTGAAATAAGGACACTTTGCTTTATCTTTAAATTTCCTTGTTTTCTTGGGCAACAGCCAGACCCTTTGTTTTTTGAATATAGTTGTTTGTGGTTTAATTTCCTTTGGGTTTTGTTTTTTTTGGGTTTGGGGTTGTTGGTTTTTTTTAAGTATTATTATATGAGCAAAAACTCAGCTGCTCTCTGGAGTTGTGTAAGAAGAGGAACAAGATGCAGCGCAAAATGTGGATCGAACTAAATGGTTTTCCCATGAGATCTTACAAGGTTGTACAGTAGATCTCACAGACCAACTGGGAAATTACTGTGTGCCACCACTACAGCCTGTCCTTAATGGCACTGATGGTTTAAGCTGTACAAGCAAAAGCCAGAGGAAGCAGGCTGCTCTTTGTTTGCCCTTGTTCTGCCAGACTGTGTTGAGGGCCCAGAACAAGGCATCACCCTGAGGACTGCCTGAGCTGCGCCTCAGATGTGTCTAGGTAAGTCTATGCTTGCTTCTGATCCTCTGTTAAGTCATTGAGGGTGAGATCTTTCCTTGGAAAAGACCCTGCAAACAGATCATCAGAAATAAATCTTGGGAATATCTGAGAAGGAACCCAGGCTGCAGCGGCTTCAATCTTATCAATGTCTGTCAGTATTTGCAGGGAGGGGCCAGAGGATGAACCAGGTCCTTCTTAGAGGTGCCAAGCAGTAGGACAAGAGGAATGGGCAGAAACTGATGTACAGAAAGATGCACCTGAAGAAAGAACTTCTTCCCTGGGCAGTACCCGAGCACTGAACAGATTGTCCAGAGAGGGTGTGGAGTCTCCCTCACTGGAGATATTCCAGAACTGTCTGGACACAATCCTGTGCCGTGTGCTCTGACCCTGCTGGAGCAGGGAGGTGGGACCAGATGACCCGCTGTGGTCTCTTCCCCCTGACCCATCCTGGGAAGTCTTCACCCCCTTGTTCCACCCTTGCACCACCTTTTGCACTGTGCCAGCAGAACTGTTCACAGGGCCATGCAGTGGAGCAGGTCAGGGAATAGATCCTGCTGAATAATAACCATTTTTGTTTTCTGAACTATCTTTAACTTGCATCAGTTTCCTCTATCTGTTTCCTGTGCAGCCACACAGCTACGTGGGCCCACAGTGTGACAGGCAGAAAAAAGTGCCCACAAGTGCAGGAGCAGGGAAAAGAGCTGCTGAAGTTGATTAATTAAGTTTTCATGCTGAATGTTCACCTCAGCCTTAGAAAGGATCTGTTTTTAAATGGCACCCAGTGGCACACCTCATTAGCAGGCAAAGTCATTGTCATTTACACAAGACAATTGTCACAAAACAGTCATTTGCATCTGCACAGTATCAAAAACATGCTTCACTGGCATAACTGTACAAGTGAGTTGTGTCCTGTTGAGGGCAGATAGTTTTGAAAAATATTCAAGTGTGACATGCAAAAGTCAACTCTGATTATCTCAAGAGAAATGAAACAGAAGGACAAAAAGAAAACCTCTGACAAACAAACTTCATTACAGCATTCCTCTCAGTCAGTTTTACAAAGTGATGGTCCTGCACCACAGGCCTAGAGAAGGCAAAAGCTCCCACGGATCTCAAAGAGAAGTGTTACAGAAGTTCAGTTTACAAGAACCATGCCAGAACAATATGAAAATCACTTTTCCCACCACTGAAATGCAGCCACCTCCAGCATGGGATCTGCCAGTTTTTTAACAGCTCACAACTTGGGCCAGAGAAGACACTTCCTTTCCACAGCTGAGATTACTGTGCAAATAAGACACTATTATACAAAGCGGGAACACTGTGCCCTCTCCATCTGTGCAGATGTGAAACAGAGAGGGAGCCCAAGTCCTTCCGCTCTGGGAATGGAAGCTGCTCCAGTGACACAGGGTTGCCCCTCCTGTATACAGGCAAATCACTCTGGCTTTTAGGCTTGAAAAGGTTTGCAGGTTTGTTGTCCCTGCTGAACCAAGGTGTTGCCATTGTGCAACCCCTTTCCCATAGGCCTGCTCCTTCTAGGAAGGATGCCAAGTTGCATTTGGAAGTGTTAAGATCTAAATCCTGAGGGGAAACTTGAGAGGAGAGAATGGGGGACAGACTTTGTGGATGGACAGCATCCAGACAAAAAAAAAAAAGCCAGGTATTGCTGAGAAAGAAAAAAGCCTGGGTTTGTCAATCCTTCCTGTCCTCTGGATGTCTGTGCCTCTGTTAAACATAGCTGCATTGCTGCACCCGAGGCAGCAAATGACTTTCACTTTTTCTTCCCATCGGTATCAAAACATTCCTGAGCTGGAGATGGGTCTGTATCCCCGAGGGTCTCATGGTCCTCCAGGAAACACATTCCCATTGCCACCCTCCTACTGACAGCCCTCCAAGGCCAGGCTGCTACACCTGTGGGGTCAGTGGGGCTGCCTGGCAGTGACACAGCAACCCTCCTGCTCACCCAGGGCAGATCTCTGCTCCTTCAGCCTTTGCCATCCCCCCTCACAAAGGTGGGAGCATGGAATTTCCACTTCCAATGAGATAACACCAAGTCCCTGTGCTAAGATTTCATCAGCAATTAATGCCCACCCTCCTTTTCTCCTTTCCTGTTTCTTCTGCTTCTCCTCTCCTCTTCATCCTCAAATACCTAAAAGGAGCTTCTGCTCTTTTTCCTGGGAAGCAGTGAAGAAATCAAACGCCCATGAGTTTCAGCAGGCAGCATATCATGAATCATTTTTCCCAAGAGATAAAAGCTCCACCAGACTTATCCAGCAAGCAGGCATTTTCTCAATGCACCCATGTGTCTGTCTACATGTGCTGATGTGCATTTCCTGATAACTGCCTGCAAATAGGCAGATGACCTTTGGGAGCATAAACCTCTGTGCCTTTATCCTGTTGGGTTAGTACAGAAGCCAGATGAATCTGTGTGTTCTTCACTGGAGCAATGGAAATTGAACCCAAGAGATACTGGGAGAGCCTTTTAGTGGAAAAACACAGACTTTTGAAGCCTCCGAGCCTAGAAAATCGCCTGGCCACTGGGAGAGCTGCTCGGAGCACTGCAAAGTCATCATCCCCTTGCAGGAAATATGTTATTTTGTTTCCGGGGAGGGGAAAGGGGAAGTGTGTGCTGTGGTCAGGATTAACCCTGCCCATGCTGCCCAGGCGCAGCTGGGCTTGGCAGGGCCCTGGGTTGTGCCTGTGTGGTGCCTCCCAGAGCTGTTTGGGCTGCCCTCCCCTCCTGCTCCCCAAAATCCTCTCTCCCCACTGCAGTGTGGCATCAGGATGGATGACCCGAGTCTCAAAAATGCTCTGTTTTCAGGGAATGGGGTGGCATATTCCCAAACAGGGCAGCATCCACACCTCTCCATCCCAGCACACACAGGCAGGGCAGGGCAGGGCTGCTCGCCTGTTGCTGGTGATTTTAACCAAACCTGCCAAGTTTAACAGAAACACTGCTCTGGAATAGAGGCAGTGCCCATCCTGTGTCCCTGCCTTGCAGTTTGGAAGAGGAAAAGCGTATTCAGAAAAGCCCAGACCAAGAGGTACAGAGGCTGCCTGCCAGGCAGGTTCTGTTCTTATGGTCTCTTGATGTAAGCTCAAAGCAGGGGTTGCACTGGGGCAGAAGGCACGGGGCAGGACAGAACATATGGCTTTGCAGTGCTCTCAGCACAGCTGAATTCTCCTCCATGCTCAATGGCATCTTCTTCTGCAGTCAGATTCACTGATGGGGTAAAAGCTGGAACTGAGCCTCTTCTCCCAGTGTTTGCTTCCCCACACCTCCCAGGCTTCTTTGTTTTAAACCAAAGGTTCCAAAGAGTCAAAGTTAATATTTGCTCAGCATTTCCACTATATGAAGTACCCATATAAAGCACCCATATAAGTATGGTAATTAAAAGGTGGCACGCTCTTGCCTTGTTTGAACACCATATAACTTCTCACTAGGAAGGTGGAAGAAGAAAGGTGAGAGTTGGGGTTATTTCTTGATTTCCTAGGGATTTCTCCAGCTGCCCTGACATTTTTAATCTCCTTTTTTTCCCAAGCTATATATCTCTTTCATCTCTTCACATTCTATCTCTCTTTTTTTCTTCTTCAGTGACCCGTAAATGTATTGGTAAACACTGGGTCAATTGCAAAGCTATCAGAAAAGGTGAAAATTAAATGAATGACTTGTTAATCATCTCCTGGGGTTTAGCTGTACCCTGTGGAAAACTGTTGCTTCTGCTTAGAAAGCTGGCAAGTGGAGACCCAATTTCAGGTTTTCAGAGATGTTAAATTTCCTTTGTGAGGAAACAGGCAGTAAGAAACCTGGAGAGATGAGTCCTTGCTTGAGTTTAATTATTGAGGAAACCATACTCCATCCCTGGCCTTTGGGAGGTTGTTTGGTTTTTTCTCATCCCCGGAGTACTGACTAAGCCGTGTTTTGTGGGCAGCCTCCCCACACTGGGTTTGTTTTCTTTTGGCAGTCCCGATCCTGTTGGCTGACTAGGGAGCCTGGGCCCCTTTATTTGTACTAAAATGGCAGAGGGGGAAGGGAGGGGAGGGAATTTGCATCAATGGTAAATCACGATAAACCCTCCCTGCTACTGCCTGCTATTCTTGCCCTATGCACATTGTCCTGCAAACCTTTACAGGATGGGGGGGCTGAACCCCATGGAGCCACCAGGCTCCACAAAGACCCAGCTTTGCAAAGCCACCATCCCCAAGCCCTGCCTGCTCCCACAGGTGGCCAGACCCAATTTTAGCTGAATCCAGGAGATGGCCAGGCAGCTTGGAGGAGCTGGCAAAGCTGCAAGGACGAAACAGCCTCAAACACTTTTGTTGCAGGACTCGGTTGTTTCAGTCTTAGCTTCAAGCCCATTCACTGGAGCTCAGTGCCCGGCACAATCGGGCCTATCTTTACAAAATCAGTGTGTTTTGCCAGTGTTTCATGGTCAGTGTATACAGAGGGGAAAAAGGGAAGTCCTGCAGTGGGGTGAAATGCAAAGACAGGCTATTACCAAAATATGTAGTAATGTGGGATTTTTTTTCGGGGGGAGGGTGTGTTGATTTTTGTTTTGAACGTTGAAGAAATAAACTGGGCAAGCTGTTTACCACATGAAACAAAGCCAGATCGGGATATTTTCAGGCCACTAAACTTGGATTTCAGACAGCCAACTTGGATTGACATACTGGATGAGCTACAGCCGATTGGCATGGAGAAGGGAGCAAAATATGCATCTGTCCTGGTGCCAACTTAGGCTAGGCTGCCGTTTTGTTTGGTGTCTAGAGAGCTGGTTTTCGTAATTACACCAGCCTTCAAACCCTTTTTAAATAAAGCTGAAGAAAAGAGGAACTGAAAGGGATTCCTCTCGAGCGTATGCACACTGCTCTAGCAACTCCTGCAGCGGTTTCTGTGCAGTCCTTGAAAATGTTTCTTTTTTTTTTTTCTTTTTTTTTTTTAATACTTCCCTAGAAATACGCGCGCGCGCACACACACACACACACACACACACACAGCATGCACAGCATGGCAGGACAGGGACACAGAGGAGCTGTCACCCTGGGCTGACCCAGGGAAACACATGCATCCACTCTACCTCAGGGAATTTCATCCCCAAAACCACAGGGCCTCCCCTGATTGTTTAGCAGCAGCAGCAGGTCACTGTACCTGTGCACAAAACCATTGCAGCCAGGCCAGCTGAATGGAGTACAAGACACTCTGTTCTGTACCAGGAAAGGGCTGGGGGGGGAAGGAGTGGCTTGTTTGGGATTTTTCCCTTTGTTTTTTGTTCCCCCCCACACCCTGCCAAGTCACTTTGATTATACTCGCCTGGTGGACTATGAATCGAATCCTAAACATTATTTGTGTTACAGAGGACACAGCTCTGGGGTGGGGGAGGATTGAGTCACATTCAGAATTTGGTCAGGCAAATTAAATGTCATTTTAAATCCTGAACAACAGTGAGAAAACTGTAGCCAGTTGCTAAAGCCTGAGTGGAAAGGCCAGGCAAGTAACTTGTGCCTGGGCCCATAGAGGTGGGTGGGAGGTTGGGCACCGCCCAGCAGCCACCCCAAGGTGTCCCAGACCCCTCTCCCAGCCTGTAAGATGTGGGAAAGGGCCAGGAGTTTTTGCCTCTCTAAAAGGTGCGCAAATCTAGTGTAATTGCACACTTTGTCACGCCATGTTGTTGGTTTCAGTCACAGATGCTTGGGATTCAGACTTTTATTTGCCCTTGTTGCTGAGCTCATTTAAAATAAAAAGGCAATTATGAATGGAACAGTGGGGTGGGGAAGGTTCTCTTTTTTTCATCAGTTTTCTTCCTTTTTAATCAAAACTTGAAACTAACTTTTCTTTAACTCCGTAGAAAAGGGTTTGGTTAAAATATACACACTTTTAGTAAAAGACTTTTTAAAAAATCAAAGGCTGGAAATTTAGTGTGTTAACTTTGCTTTGAAAAGGAAAGAGGAAACTTCTGAATACCTTTTATATCACTAAAAAGAAATCATTAAGCAGTATAATTCAGTGAAAACCATTTACAGAAACATTTTTCAACCCTTCTATTGTTTTATTTTAGGATTGCATATCCAGAGCTGGGTGATTTTCCTTTTCAAATGACTAGCATGTATGAAAAAAGTTGTGCAGCAAAACAAAATCTCATTAAGTCCCTTGCAAAGGCATTCTTTGCAAAGACGTAGGAAACTGTTTCGTGAAAATTGCCAGCTGAATTTCTCCTCCCAGGATTTTGATCACGAGGAATGCAGGTGGAATCTCTGAGAACGAAGCACAGCTAAAATCAGTTTTGAGGGTCAGCACTCACGGCAATCTGCAGAACTCTGTGTTCAGCTCCAAGAGCCGGAATTTGCTTCGTGCCGTTTCCAAAACTCCCTGCCATGCCTAACAGCAGCGGCCACTGGGAACTGGCTTTCACAACAAACAGTCTGACTTTCCAGCAAACCACCTTACTCTGGGAAGGGCAGGCACTGAAGAGGGCTTGCCCCCTTGCTTTCAGAAATTTTGCACCTCTGCTTTCTCAGTGCAGTGTGATTTTCCCACTGGCTTGTTTCCACCTCGGGATTTTTTTTCACTCCCCACTCACACGGATCTCCTGCCAAAGTCCGGTTCCTATCTCGACAGTCTGGGCTTCCTCTGCTGCAGCAAAATGGCAGGACCCTGTGACAGATGATGGGGACATTTGTATTGAGGAGGATGATGGGGCAGCTATGGCTGAGGAGCTTTGCAAAGCTAATAACTCGCCAAATTGCTGGCAACACTCCAAGTAAGCATTGCCTGTTGTCAGAGCTGCTCTCCTGAAGAGAGGAATCTCTACTCTCCTGAAGAGAGGAGGGCTGCAGCCTCATCAAGGGCATCGCTTCTGTGCAACCATGACCTTTAAGTGACAGGGTTTGAATGCTGGCACTGCCAGTATTTTGTCTGGGACATATTTAGGGTGGGTTGTGCTGGGTGGTGGCTCAGAGTGCACAAAGGAGTTGTGGGCACAGACACCATCTAGCACCAGCTTCCAGCTCTGTGGGGACAAGGACCAGGACTAAGGTCTGTGGAGAACAGACAGGAAGGCATGTGGCACACTGAAGTGACAATGAGCTTCCTTCAGAGTTAGCCCAGGTGTTACAGTCCCTCCAGCAGCTCTGCAGAGTCATGTGCAAGCACCAGCCCCCATCTGTTGTTTCATTAAAGCTGTGCGTTGCCAGGACAGCATTTGTTTCATGCTTCTGGGAACTGAGTGCTCTCCTGACAACTTGTGGGATGGTTGGAGGGGAGCAGGTGGGAGAAGGGGAAGGAAGGAAGGTAGTGAGAAGATAGTGGGGTGTCCCCAGACCTCCATTCCATCTGGGGGAATTATCAGCATTCAAGTGACCACTTTGGTCACCTTAGAGAAGTATATACTCTTCTAGTCTGTAAGAAGGGTGAATAGGGACTGTAAAATGACTCAGATTGGATGGCAGGGCTGTGTGTGAAGATGGAAATGGCCTTACAGCATCATCTGAGTCAAAGCCTAAGCTAACACTGAGGAAGATTTGCCACAATCCCTGTGCTTGTGCTCCCAGAGACACCGTGTTTGTGCCAGGCAGCAGCGCTGCTCAGCACAGAGCCCTCCCCAGCATAGCTTCACCTCATGACTGTCTGGGAGCTCTGATGCATTTGCAGCTGACCTTCCAAATGCAGGTTTCCTTTAGAGCCACAAGACTCTTTCCTGCTTTTGGCTGCTTTTCTCTGAGTCCCCATTGAGTGTGAAAGCCCAGCTCCCAGCCCAGCCCACATGATGGCTGCGAGCAAACCACAGACCCTGGGGTGGCTGCATTTGTCCCTCGCTGCTGGGGGACCAGAGCTGCACCGAGCCCCTGCACCTATCCCCTGGCCACTGCCACTCAATCAGCCCCTTGTCGCTGGCCTGGGGACCAGGCAGGAGGTGGGAACAGAGAGAAGAAAAGAGAAGGAGAGAAAGAAAAACCCCATATCCAGCCACTGGTGCCAGGGAAAAGCTGTCTTCCTTAAGTCCCTGCCTAAAAAAATGTGTAGAAATAAACCCTTGTGATGTGCTCATGGTGAGCACTGCAAAAATTGATGGACTTGTGTACTTCTAAGAATTGGATATTAGGGTTTTTTTCACAGGAAATAGATCTGTGCACACTTTTTAGGTGAATGGCAGGGTGTGCAAATAGAAGCTTCTGTGTGCACAATAGCTGCCTGCATTGAGCACGCCACGGAGCATTTTGCTCATGGAAAGATCAGTTTATGCATAAAATAGCCCAGAGATAACACATTTCACATAGTAAGGACCATTTATGTTCCCTCAACAGTCCTTTGGCTGGCACACTTGAAAATACCAGGCGTCTCACAATCAACAACACCTCTTGGCACTAAAACATCCCAAACCCAACCAAAACTCTTTTTTTGATGATCAGTTGGACAACTATAAACTTGTGGGAACTATTCTGATGTCTTGCCAGGAACAGATAGTTTTTCTTTACTTGCTGATCTCTTTGATATTGTATTGGGATATCAAGAACTTTTTTTCTCTGAAGGACTTTGAGAAAAACAGGTCTTGTTTTTGGACTTTCACAATGCGTCCTGCAGGGATTAAAATAAAAGTTGTTTATAATCTATTGCTTCCTGCATTGAAGGGGCTCGCAGAGCCTGCCGGAAAACACTGCACTCTATTACTATTGCCACGGTGGGTTTTTTTACATAGAAATTTCCCCTAAGGCCAGGCTGCAGAATCAATAGCCATGGTTAATGGCAAATTATTGACAGTTATCTCAGGATTAACTCGTTCCTGTATACAGGCCTTCTTCACCCTGGCAATATTTATGACTTGCTGGTTCTTGACCAAAAGAGTGTTTTGCTGCCCTGATTGTCACGAAGTTCTTACTCCTCCTATACACACAACCCCCAAGAACTGGAACTGCTCAGTTTCAGAAATCTGATGTAAATCAGCTGATGGTACCAGACAGCAGACTTGTTTGCAGGCTCAATGGTCCATTATCTAAAAGGATAACAAGAGTAATCCAAACCCAGTAGATGAATCAGCAATATGAAATCAACTTTTCTACCATCAAAAACAAAGAAGCAATTCACAACAGATCAGTGTGGATGTGCCAGAGGCTTTGAACTTAAATAAATAACAGCAGCTGTAAAATATTTTTTTATTATTATTATTAAAAATCCCCTATTTTTCCCAAAACATCAGTATGTCCACCATCATCTTTCCTTTTCCTGTGAATGAGTAGTCCTGATATCAATTTTGGATTATGTGAACCATAACCCTTAAAATCCTTAAATGACTGCTCACATCTGTATGACTTCCCCTCACTTGAAAGGGCCAGAAATGCAAATGAATTAATCCACAGGATGAGCTGGATGCAGAAAAATGTTGTTTACTTCGGTATGTTTTGAACAGTTCATGGTTACCCCCTGCTTTGAAAAAAAAAAATGCAAAAGCCATATGACACCAGAGAAAAAATTTCAAGACCTTTTAGCAACTACTGGAATTAACCTGATGAACCCAAGCCTTGCCAGAGGCAAGGTAAACAAATTGACCCTATGACTTCCACATAGCTTTGCTTTGCATGGAAGTGGAGGATCACTGGCGTCAGGAGTTTCAACAAGAAAACTGAGGCTCTGTTTGCCCGCACAACAGTTCTCTTCAAAAGGGAAGGAAGAAATAAAATGGCATTAAGTGATCAGTACAGTGAGGGCATTTCCATTTCAATCTACAAATCTGCCTGAGTTGCTTTGACTTTGTCTTTGCAGCAGGATTTTTCTGGGCCTGGCATTCTTGAGTTTCAGCCTCCAAAGCCTGGAGCAGTGCTTGAGTTTAATCGTGTGGTTGTGCCAATGTTTTTGGCTGCATTAGGTGGTGAGCTCTTCTATGAAGCCACATCCCACAGACTTGAGCATTGTACTGAGGTACTTGCAAGTTATTGTGGGATACTTGCCTTTGTCCCTTGATCTGTCTGCAAAAGTAAATGAGAAGTCTCTGGTTTGTCATGTCCTCCCTTCCAGAGAGTGCCCAGTTGTTCCAGCTGTTTGCCATCGTGCATCCCTCTGGACATGAGCACTGGGTAGGTGATGACTTGGCTGGAGGCCACTTCAGCCCTGCCTTGTAACATTGACAAAACAGTGCTCAGCAGCTCACCCATGCTGAGACGTGGCAGAGCAGAGACACTTGGCCTGTGTTTCACCAGCTGTGGACACCCCAGTGCTGGCTCGCTCTGGACCACAACAGCATTTCCAGAGCAGTAGGACTGTATCAGGCTGCACCTTTCTGTTCACCAGCTGTGACTGCAAAAGTCTGGGAAGCCCCAGGACTCCAGTGGGATAAAACATCGGTTCAGAAGGGGCTGCCATTACCCTCGGGAATTTGGCTATCCTGGAACAGCCACAGTTGGTAGCTGTCTGGTGCTGGCAAACTGCCCCCTCTTGCGCAGTGAGGATGACCTTTTAGGCAGCTCTTGCTATGGTTTACTGGCAGGGTGTGTGGCTGAGTTAACAGCAGGAATAGGAAGAATGGTGTTTCTGAAGAGTGCTGGAGCAGCTGACAGCATTGGTGTGTCCAACATTTGTCTTCCACCAGCTTACAAATTATGTCTGAAACAGAAAGGACAATACCAGGTCATTATTGAGGCATAACCCGAGCCCTAGTAGAGAGCCACATTCATAGTGCAAGGTTCTCTGGTAAAGAGGGGGATTTCAGAGTATTCTGGCATCTATTCACTCCTCCAAGAGGAGATTGATCTCTCCTCTGAGCTGTGACTGCATCTGTTGCTGGTCTATAGCTGTCCTGATTCCTGAAGCCACACTTTGAAGAAATCAGGTTTAACTGCACCATGAAGAGAAGTGGGAATTGCACCCCTGTAAATGAATAAATGCAAACCATACAACCTGCAACACGGCTATGGGCTGTACATTCAGCCAGCTGAAAAGACCACACTCCTCTGTCCTGCCTCATCTGGGACCCACCCTGCCTTTTGTGTGCAAAAGGTTTCACCACGTGTTATTTTGCCTTGCACAAACATTCTTGCTTTTATCATGCTTGTGTATTTGTTGCACTCCTTGCATTGGTTTTCCAATATTAATGCCCCTTAGTCACACCGGAGTTAGCTAGGTTTCTTCTCTGTATTTTTCTCCTCTCCCCAGAGGGTTTGTGGAGAGCAGTGCAGCAAGAAGTACAGCCTTCATAAATCAGGAGGCTGAATGAGCTTTCACAAGGCAAAAGCATTGTATAAAATAGATACTTTAGGCCATGATATGTAGGGGTTTGTTTCATAGGCTGGAGTTACCTTCAGGAATGAATCTTCCCATGGTATATAAAGCCAATCTAACTGCTGAGAAAAGAGGGCTTTTTGAAAAATGCATTTCATCATATAATATTTACATTTGCTTTACATTGTTATGGGCTTACGGACTATTTGGCAGCCAAGACTTTTGAATAGTTCTGTTTTTCCTCTTTTTTTGAAAGCTAAAGAGATCCTGTCAGATTTGGAAAGACCAGGAGTTGACCTATTGTCTCTACTTGCCAAGTCGGTGCTAATTCCTTGTGCGGGTTATTTTCATAAACAAATGCCTCAGTAAAGTTGGTTTGAAAGGCAAAAGAAAAAAATAAAATGAAAATAGAAGTGGCTGGAGCCCAGCACCTGGCAGTACAAACACGTGCAGCTCAGCAGAGGGTGAGCAGCTCCTTGGGGAAAAACCTCTGGGCACTCCAAGGCGATGAGTAACCCCTGCCACGGCCATCCCTGGCAGCCACAAGCCATGAGTCAGCCCCCCTCTGCCAAATTATATGGGGGAGGTTGGTTTAAGTGTCCTTAGGTTTTAAAAAATAATAATACATATGGGGTTTTCTCTTTTTGCTCTCCTTTCTGATGTTTGGACCCTTGACTCTGCCTTCTGCTCATGGTTTCCTGTTTCTCTCAAAATTACTTTTTTTTTTTTTTTTTT
>VZTH01019685.1:791108-824501 GCA_013397815.1 Aleadryas rufinucha
TTTTTAACTGAAAGCTGAGGTTCTCATCTAGTCACTTCATTCCAGGAGCTGGGGCTTTTCAAACAATAAATATCACAAGCCTGGCAAGGAGCTGAGAGCTTGTGTTGTGATTGCTGCAATAACCTTGGGTGTTTACGCAGTGTAGAAAATAGTGAAAAAACAAGTTTCAGTTTCAAGATATAAATCTTCCCCATTGTGAGAAATAGCTTCAGAGAGCTGTTTGTTTTAATTAATAGTTGCAGAATGGTGAATAATTGGGATAAAATAACTGGCCCAAACCTTCACCTAAATCCTAGAGGAAAAAAATAAAAAACAAAACCAGACATTAAAAACTTCTTTTAAGTTATGAAACTTCCAGCTAGCTTGTGGCTAAACATTTTCAAGTAAGAACTTATAGCTAGACTCCTGAACTCAGTTTTAATGAAGTGTCCTGATTTCAAATCTGGCTGTTCATTTAAGATCCTATATATAGATTTAGGAAATCTAACTTAAGCCTTCATTTTGAAAAAATATACCTTGGCGTCTTTCATAAATATATTTTTATATTCATATATATATAAAATTAGAGAGAAGTATGTTTCTCCAAAATTCCTGGCTTCAGGCCTTGACTTGGCAGTGAAAAGAATATGTGAAGAGGTTTATGAAGAATAAATCTTTGCATTCCTCTAGCACCTTTCACGTGAGTATCTCAAAGCAGTTTACACTAAGGAAGAATTATGCCATTTTAGTTCTGCTCAGCCCTAGAGAAATCTGCAGCATGGAGCGGTCTGGTGACTTGTCCCAGGTTGTCACAGTGGGCTTTCTGACCTGACCCAAGCTAAGGAGGGCAGTCAGTCTCCTCCTCTGTCTCTCCCTCCCCCTCACCTCCCTCCTGCTCCCACCCTCGCTGCCAAAATCTGGCATGGCAGCCCCATGGGCTGCTGATCTCCTGCTGCTGCCCTCAGCACCTTCATTTCTCCATACATTTCTTGCATCCCATCTCCTTACACATTTTGGAAAATGCAGCCCTGACCCCAAAGAGTTTACAGGATAAATAAATACGATTTTGTGTGTGGGTGAGAGAGACGCAAAGAAAAGCGTTGTCTTGCCAACACTCCCCCCCAGTCACTCTGCTTACGTGCTTTATGTCTTTCCCTCATTCTTTATCTTTTTTGTTTATTTAGATTATACACTCTTCAGGCTGGGGATGCTGCCTCCTTCTCCTGCCTTTACCGCAGCACGGCCCCAGAGCTCGTTGGAGCCCCACGCTGCTACCACAGTACAAACAATAATAAATAAAACCAGGACTGTGAAGAGATTATAATTAGAGCTGTGCAAAACTCAGCAGTTTTGGTCTGCATTGGTTCCTCCCTGCTGAGTCTACATTGTGTTTTGGATTTGTATGCAAAAAACCCAAAGCAAAACTCCCAAAGTGCCAAGTGTGGCCGGGTCTAGGCTCAAAATCATGCACATACCAGGGTGCTTTTAGAGGTTCCTCCTTGAAGTTATAAATCTGTTCAAGAACTGAAAGGTTCTTGAACCTTTTCAGACTTTGGGGGCCAGCAAAGTTTTTGGTTTCATTACAAAAGTCTCTCTCAGCTCTGCCTAACGTATCAAGTGCCACACCACGCTGCCCTGTGGCTAGCAAGAGGATTTAATCTTCCCCAGCTGCCCGTGCAGATCCACTCGTGAGCACCACATCTGGTTTTCAAACAGTGTTTCAGATTGCCACATTCACTGGCCATGCCCAAGTGATGTGGGTAAACAGAGCCATGTCCAAAATCCTGCTCTGACCCAGGGTACGGCACTGAAACCACCGTGAGCTGAGTAATCCCTGCGAGTCCCAGGGGAAGGCCCTGGGAAACGCTGAGCAGGGCTGGGGAAGGCACAGCATTTCGGCTGGCACCACAGATGCACAGACCTTCACTATCATCCCCTTGTGCACACAGGTCCTGCTCCCCTCTGCCTCTCTTGCCAGGCCTGGGGATGGAGGTGATGGGCTCGAGCCCCAAAACAGCAGTGGTGTCTCTGCAGCCAAACAGTCCAAGTGTGGTCAGTGGGGCAACACGGTGCACCAGGGAGGGGCCACCAAATCAGAGAGGAGGGGAAAGTAAGGGTTTCCTCAGACTGGGGGAAGCCCTGCACCTAGGGCAGATGTACACGGGACTCCACCTGGAGCTAATAGGGTATAGGAGAGCTTTCTAAAGAGCTGGTTGTCCATAAATACGTCATACAAAAGTATTATGAATCGAGCCACTTCCACTCCATGCCTGCGATAAAGAGCAGCAGGCTCTGCAGAGTTCTGTCCAGAGGAGAGGACATGTGGACACCTTGGACCTGCCCATGAGGGTGCTGTGGCCTGGTGCTCCTACCAGGACATCCAACAGCTCGGGGAGTAGAGACCTCCTGTCTCCCAGACTCCTCCATGATCTGTGTGAGCCAGGCTGGCTCCCAAGGCTCCCAAGGCTCCCAACACAATGTATGCTTTTGGCAGGTGCTAAGTCACAAGTCCCTGAATTAAAGCTGGCAGGAGCTCTTACATCAGAAAGTCCCTTCCCAGGCAAAATTTGCAGGATCTGCTGCGCTACAAGAAATCGCATTGACTTTGGTGAATTTTTCAGTAATAATAAGCAAAAAAAAAAAAAAAAAAAAAATTGAATTGAGGTTTTTCAGTGTTTTCAAAATGTAAGGGGAGGGGATCGTGTATTTCACAGTGATTTTTGTCTTCTGCAGATCATTAGCCAATAATAAAGGGGAAAAATTAGATTGCATGGCAAAGAAACAATTTGCTTTTACCCAGGCTTGGCACAGTCTGGGGGCTTGAAGAAGTTTTTCTTAATATTTTTGCAGGGCAGAAAATCCACATCCTTATTAACAGTAATTAAAACCTTAGCTCAAATTCCTAGAAAAAAAGCAGTTGTGTGCTTTACCATGGACATTTCAGCTGATTGTGCCAGAGGTAAGAGGAAGAAGGGTGAGGAACCCCATTTTTTTTGATGGGGTGCACTGTGCCTCAGCTGGAGCACAGCGTAAGACCCTCTTCTTGGGGCTTTTGCTTTTTCCCTCTGCTCCTTTGTAATCTGTAAGCAGTAAAATGGTCCCTTCAGCATGGAGGAGGAGACATCCAGAGCCCTGGGATCCAGACTGGGGACAGCTCGAGCAAATAACCCAGGCATTTTTGAATATGACTTAGACATATAGATTACATTAAGCCATTGGATCAAAGTCACAGCTCATGATGAGTAAAAGTAAATCGAAGGTTGGATTCAATGATCTTGAAGGTCTTTTCCCACCTTAAAGATTTCTACTGTTCCATTATAAGTAGATGTAGCTACTTACATTTTGTAAGCAATTAAATCTGTGGGGTTCTCAGTAGTCACAAGTGTCATCTATTTTATTAATGAATTTTAGCTTATTCCTCTTTTATTAATGGACTTAGCTTTCTGACTTGAAAAATATGTGCTTTCCCTCATGGCAGAAAGTTGCGTAAAGATCTCCATGGCTTCCCAGTTCTACCTCTAGAACCTCAAGAAACCCAGTAACCCAAAATCTTAATTAAACTGCAGCACTGGTTTAAATTGTTCTACTAAATGCTGGGAACGTGAAATCTCACCAGGCCATTCTCATATTCCATGTTCATGTTAATACACATCCCTTTTTATTGCTGTACTTTTTCTCTGCTATGATGTATGAAAAGGAAGAAACATGGAGGAGAAAAAGTCTTTATATATATATATATAAAGACAGTATATAATAGTCTCCACTGGCAGTATTCCCTGCAGGACAAGGCTAAAGAGTTGTAAAAGCGATAGTAGGCATAGCTGATTTCTTTTTCCCCCTTAATTAACAGCACAGTGCCTTGCAACAGAAAATTGAGGCAGGTTTCTGCTGACTTAGCAAGTGCCTCATGAGGAAGAAATCTATCTGGCAATTATGGCTTTGCGTCTCCCGCCCTGTCTCCTGTTGTTTGTGTAAGACACCAGTGCTTCTGCCACGGGCTTCTTCACACAGCTGTCCTGTCACTGCCAGCTCTCATAGGTAATCCATCCAACTCAGCAGAGTTCAAATAAGACACCTCCCTTTCTATGCTTTAATTAATGCTTTATTTGAGTCTCCCCTGGGGATGTAGCCATGCTGATTTTTCAAAATTCTCGCTTATTTTTCAAGCACGAAAGAAATGGAAAATGGCCACTGTTGAGATTCTGCATTTGGGAAATCTGCTTTGCTCAGTCTTCTGTTCTCAGTCAGTGTTTTAAATGTCCATGGACATCTCTTTAGCTGCAGAACATATTATGCAATAAATTCTCTAGCTTGGGAAGGAGAAAAAGACAAATCCAGCCAAATGAGTTGTCCCTGCAACCTCTTCTGCTGTCCTGCACACACAGTACTGCAGCCACAGCCTGTTCATGCACATGTTTGTGCTGTCCCACCCCATACATTGCTCAGGCCCAGCCAGGTGCTGAGCAATCCCAGCTCAAGTCATGAACCGTTTCTTGCTGTGTTGTTTTTCCTGCACCGTCGATGCCTGTGTGTTTTGCTGATCTGGGATCAAATGCTGTGGCTTGGTGTAACTGAACAGACAGACGGACACCCTCAGCACCAGGTCACTGTGGCCCCAAATCTGGATGAGGCAGTCCAAAGTCCACACATTTGCCATGACTTTTCAAGAACTCATTAAAAATATGTGTGGCAGTGCTGTTAATCAGGCCTGGACTACCCCAGCAAGCCAGTAAAATTCATCAAATGACAGATAAGCCAGACAGGCTAAGACCAAAGGGTTCAGCAGAGCATGTTTGAGTCAGTCAGAATCAAGAACTGCTACACCCTCAATCAGCACTGCCTGATAATATTTCACTTGCTTTGGGTTTCTGTGTTTTAATGAGGAAACAATGGTGTTTTGTAATCCTGGCTGTTTAAACATGTAACACTGCACTGTGCTTCTGCAGCTTCTCCCTCCAATCACCTCATGAGAGTTGTGCAAAGTCCTGTGGCACCTTCAGAGGTTGTGGGAGTTTCAGTGAGTGTGTTGTGTAAAGGCAACCCCAGGGACTTGTCCCATGCTGAGCAGAGAAGGAATGAGGGCAGAAGTTTTCATTTAACCTATTCAACAGCTCATGGTGCAAAGGCCCAGCTCTCAATTCCCAAGACCCTCACGAGTCAGCTTCTCCCAGGTTTCCTGCATTGCTTTCACTGAAACAGAGCACAGCAAAATGAGGGCCCAGGACAGGCTCCCCAATGCCCAGGGCATGGTGTGAGCTTGGTTTTTCTGACAGCAGCACAAATCTGCACACACACCAACCCTTAGTCTGGCTACAGGGTTTGGCTAAAATGGTGTAAGCTGAAAAGAGAGGCCCAGACAGTGGCCTCCCAGTGACACCCTCTGATCTCCAGACAATCATCCTTTTGCTTCCTGATCACTTTTTTCTTCCTGGCATGAGCAGCATGCCACACTTCCAGCCTTGTTCTGCCATGTCCATGTCAATCCTCAAAGAGCCAACACTAGGAAAGGCAAAGTACCACCACCATCTTCTCTCCTCCTGTCCTCTCCCAACAGGGATTGATCTTTTCCCAACACAACTTCCTTCCTTCCTGTAGCCAACATTTCAGCCCCCATATTAGATTACTCTTACCTTTGTGTTGGTCTGTATCTTCTGTTTTGTTCCAAGACTGAAACCTATCCAATTTCAAGTGATTTCATGTCAGAAAGACCGGAAATGACAGGTTATGTGATCCACATGGTTAACAAATATTGATAAGGCTCATCCAGGAAGTGACTTGCCCTCAATGCACAAAGGCTGGGCTGGGGTACAGACTGGATCTTGGGTTTCTAAGCTCCTGGTCAAGTCCTACAAGAACTGCCTGGAACTTTTCTAGTACCTAAATGTCTCACTATCTAAATCTCCATCACCATAATGCCTATGGTCCTCCCAATAACAACACTCCCTCTGGCTTTGCCTTTCTCACCAACCTGTAAGTAAAGATGGGCTGATAATTTGAAGCAGGGCTTTGTGTGTGTATGTGTGTGTGTGAATGGAGGGCAGTTGTGTATCAACACCTGTGACAAAGTGTATGAAAGTTACCTTGGCACACACAGTCCATCAGCTATGTCAGGTCAGCAGGGCTGGATTAAGGGAATTCTCCCACTGGGTTCAGTATCAGTAAGTTATTCTTGCAACTAAGCTGAAAAGTAGGAGTCCAAAGTGACCTCCCCCTTTCAGGAGCTGGCGAACCTTATCTAGCCATGAGGCTGGTGTGGTTAGATGTTGTTCTCTCAGAGGGGATTTATTTGAGCTCAAAAAGGCCAAAGTGAAGGCAAAGCAATCAGAGCATAGAAAGCTTGATACCATCTCTTCAAAGGGTTAGGTGAGATGCAAACACCAAGTTCATCACGCCCATCTAAAATGCTGAGTTATCACACCCATCTAGTGAAAGGCTTAAGGTCACTTCTTTCTCAGTGCTCCTTTGGCACCATTTGAATACTCAGGGCTGCTTCCCCTTTTTATTGTTCCTCTCTGTCCAGTATTGTTTAGAGATTTAAAAATTAAATTAATCAGCATCTTGGAGCATAAGTTCCAAGGTGACTTTATTGTGAAATTGCAGTGTGACTCACAGAGGCTGCAGATCCACCTTTGAGGCCGGCCAGGCTCTGTTATTTTTGCCTGTTGTTTGTCTCCACACTGGTTTTGCAGCAGGAGTTGTAGCCACACAATGCAATGAGCTGAGAAATGGCAGTGTGTCATCCCAGGTGTGGCTGAGGAGCGATGTCACAGAGAGAGATGGCAAGATTATAGGGAGGATCTGAGCAGGATCTGGAGAAGGGTGAGGAACAAAATGTCCTGCAACAATAAAAATATCCATTTATGTGTGTGACTCAGGAGACAGAGAGTTCTGCAAAGTCTCATTCACCTGCTGGGGGGAACAAATTCCAAACGTCAGAAAGCACAGGCTGCAGACACAAAGACAGACAGGTGCATGTGCAAAGAGCTGAAATGGGACAAGCTCTCACAAGAGTCCAGCTCAGTCAGTGGCCGAGTGCTGCTGCTGTGGAATGGCAGCTGTGGGAAGTTACCCGTGTGTCCACTCAAAGACTGGTACCACTTGAATTTCTTGAGCCAGAAACAAGTACTTCTGGGAGCAGTAGAAATTATGCTGCCTGGTTTCCTGTGACTCTCTATTTTGTGGTTGATTATCTGAGGCTAATAAGGGGCAAGAGCTGAATAAAGCTTTTCCTGTGGTCAGGGCATCCTGTGTGGATTCTCCAGGGTCTAATAATACAGTTCACCTTCCTCTTCTGCCCTTCCTTCAAAGAGGCGCTAATTTGGATGTCTGTCTTCTGCACAACTGCCAAACTTTCAGAAATCTGTATGAATTTTTTATCTGTAAGGACTCTCTGGCAAACGTGTCTGAAGTTGGCCAGCTTCATCCAAAGCTGCCATGGCAATATACACACAGCTACATCTTCAGCTAAACCTCATTTGTTTAGGAAGAGAGGATTCATCTTTAAAAAATAAATTACACCTTCCCCAAAGCAATAACACATGATCTGTGTGCTGACCAGGCCTGCTTTAGAAAGCCAGGGCTCAACATGTGATAGTTGCTTAGCAATTAAGCAAACGGCATCTTACACCAGAAACAGCAACCACAGACACAGGTCTTACTGGGGAGCTTCATCAGCGCAACTGTGGCATGGGAAATACAAAAATAAAATGCTCACCGAGAGGGTACCGGCAGGAAATACCCCAGGAGCACAGGGCAGAGGGATAGACCTTTATGCTTTCATTTAAACAGGAAAGGTAGATGGAAACCAAAATAAATGAAGCTATACTTAAAATAAAGATTACCATACTCTAAGCCGACAGAGGTTGTAACACCTGACCTAAGAATGGGTGGGGATGTTTGGGATAAAGGAAGGGAGGCCTGGAAAATTGTGGCGTTATCTAGATAAGTTTCATGGAATGAAAATAAACAGCTGATATCTGCTAAGGGGTACACGGAATAAGTCAAACAAGGCAGTCTGGTGGTTCATATATTTTTTTGGTATTCATGAAGAATTGGGTCTGCCAGAACAACAGGCTGCCATGGAAGTGGAGCTTATTTAGGTTCTACTCATGTACCTGTTTACCTGACCTTTGAGGTTACTGGCAAGAGCTCCCCTGGTGTGGAGCTGGTGTTCCTGTGCTGTTTGCATCCTCAGCAGAGCCCAGCGAGGGGTGCACGGCTCAGTGCTGGGCCAGGGAGTGCTGGCTGTTGGCTACAGGACACTCATGTCCCACAGTGAGGTGTTTCCCTGTGTCTGTGCCACCTGGTAGTGCTGCTTTTTTTTCTACAGCATTGTTGTAGAATTGAGGCCAATTCCAAATCTGTTACAACTCATCCCAAAACCAGCCAGTTAATGGGATCCTGTTCATCAAAGCCCTCCTGCTGTTCAAGAGACAGGAGCTGCTAGTTCTCTGCTAATATGAATGCCAAAGTATTTTCAAGAAGGATGTCATGATAGATGACAATTATTACTCCTCAGAGGCTTGGAAAATGGTGGTGTAGATATATCTCTGGGCATATGCATGTATGAGTACTTAAGAGACTCCAAAAGCTTATCCTAAAGGTATAATCCTGCAAACTGTTGACCACTCTGGCTCCACTCCAGCAAAGCACTTAAATATTTGGTGGACTCAGGAAGACTTCACATGCTTCAAGTTAACATGTCCATAAGCACTTCACTGGAGCGGGCTCAGAGGCTGCACTAGAGCCACACCTTGCAAAGAGAAAACTCCCCAAGCCAGTCCCAGTCTCTGCGGCTGGTGTGGCCATTGGCTTCCTCACAGCTACCAACAGGCTACATCAATCAACACTGACATTGCCTGGCCTTGCTGAAGGGAAAAAAGCTTCCGTGGATTCAGCATTTCGCCTCAGTGAAATATCTCTAACAGGACAAGTAAGGTGAGAGGGAGGCAGTTTTGCATGCAGTGCTGTAGAGAAAAGATTTCTCTTCCCAGAATCAGCAGTCTCTGGGCAGCAATAAATCCACATGCTAAAAAATAAAGCAATTCCTAAAATAAACAATTCAGGCTTCGAATCATACAATAGGCAATTAGTTTGAATAATTGGGTGTAACTGTAGGCAGAGAGAAGCTACAAGACCAGATGTGCATATAAAGCTAAACATAGGCTTTACAGAATCTAATCAAATCAGTCCACCATCTGGAATGAGAAGAAACATTACGTGACAGACCTGGTCAACATGTGAAAATGGCACAAATTTCTGGATAACGAGCTTAAGCTAAATCGATATGTCACGAGTTAGAAATGGAAGCATCCATAAAATGGATTGCACCAGTTCAACTAAATCACATCTGATTTTACTACATTAATACCATTTTCTCCTACAAACTGACCTTAGGTGACTTATCACAAATAACAAGCTGGGAGTATCAGAAACAAGTACACGCAGGTAGAAATTGCTCCTGGCAGACTAAGGTTCATATGCACTCTTCTATCCATGCAAAATAAATCCTACCTATCAAACTACTCTTTTCCAAGTAGTTGATGTTAAAACCCTCCAGGCAGGTGTGTTTAAGTCAGAGCTGCAGAGAGTGGATCCTGATTCACTGGAGCTACTGTGGGAGCAGGAGCTGCAGCAAGGGCTGGAAAGAGAGGAAATGGTAAAGCCAAGAGCACAGAGTTGGGCCACTGCTAGAGAAGGGGTGTTCAGGCCTCTGGTGGTTTGGAAACCCTGGGCTGGGATATAATGTTTGCATGGCCCCAGATGGGGCTGACTTTGCAGTGTCAGCTGGAAAATACCACAACACCAGGCAAAGCCCCTGGGGATGCTCTTGCTGAGCTCCGCTGGGTTCTGGTGGTTCTGGGTTGTCTGTGCTTAGGTTTGCAGTTTGCCGTGGGATAAGGCCTGCATGGCAAGGAGGGGAAGTCTGGATATCTTCTCTCCCAGGACAAAGCCCCCCTCATGTAGCAGCTCTGTCAGCAGGGGATGGGGCTCAGCCACACACTGCCTCTTCCATCCTCCACCCCTTCCAGGACACCTTGGGCTGTCCTGTGGGCTCACAGCTTTCTGCACTGCAGTGAGGCAAACAAGAAGCCAAAGTCAATCCAGCTCAACCAAAAGCAGAACTTGCTCCATGACATTTTGATTGGTGACACAACTTGGGCTGCCCCCTCTCCCTCCTCCATTTCGTGCTGCATCCCTGGTACCAGCAGCCCAGACGTGCTGCAGACAACTGCACCAAGGCTGCCCAGCTCAGCTGTGTCCAGCAGCCTGGGTAGGACTGCGCCAGGGAGGGACAAAGCAGAGCTTCCAGGAGGTGACAGTGACTTCGTGTAATGTATGGGGTTAGGCTTTTGATACAAAGCTTCACTGACTTGGCAACATGTGAGTGTGTTTGTGGGTTTACAGATTGACTCCAGTGCTCCAGCAGACCATCCTCCCCTTCTGCTGCCCCTCTGGAAATAGTTCAAGTCAGTGTGTTGTGCACATAATTGGTACTGGCTTTCCCAGCCTCCAGAAATCATATTAAAAAGATAGACAAAACCTAGGGGGAGGGATTTTTCTGGCCTAAAGTGACAGGAGTTGGAGGAGACCATGTGGCTAGTCCGACTGAGTTTTCCACACATGCATTTTGTTCATGGTCTGTGTGTGCAAAATATGTCAGGGAAAAAAGCTCTCAGGGGAGTTAGGAATCTGTCTAGCATGTGGCAAATCCCCAGTGTGACCCAGCCCTCCTCCTCCATCCTACTGCCATTCCAGGGGTCTTTCTCCACAAGGCATTTCTGCAGCAGGAGTCAAATGAGGTAAAAAGCGGGTTTTAAGCAACACCAGCTCTCGCAAACAGAGGCTCAAAAGTATCCTCAAACAGCCCATAGGTGTTGAAAGCCAATCTGGTGCTCAAGCTGAAGGGGAGGCACACCTTGAGCCCCATGGGCTGAGTGACTTTGTGGCTTGCTGTGCCTCGCTGGAGCTGGTGGCAGGGCAGTTTTATTTGTTTTTGTCTAACAGTCCTGCATGTCACCATGGAGTCCAGCCCCCTTTCACGGGGGGATGTTAGAATAAATACACATTTCAACACTCCTTCAGCTCACCTCACAGTCCCAATAACAACAGTGCAATATTTTAAACTGCTTTTGCAAGTCTCCTTTCTACAGGGAAGTTGAAAGGATATAAAAGCATTTTAACAATTTTATAGATCATCTCCAGAGCGCTATTGTGATGTGGGAGAACAGGAGTTTTGTTGCCATTTGCCCATGGACAGCTGCCAAGCTCACCTGTCTCCACCGAGCCTGCGAGGGCCATATCACATCTCTCTGGAAACTCTTCGGCCAGCTCTGGATGGCTTCTCACTTTACTTATCTGAAAAACACGTTGCTCAGTTTAACCCTTTCTCAGCGCTTGCCTGGGGGTGTTGCTCAAAACAGGCAACTTCTGTGTGGGCTTAGGGAAAGTAAGAGCTGTGAGGTGGATCTGGAGAAACCTGAAACCAGGACCCTCCTGCGGAAAAAACCTTCACCAACATGAAAATTCCTCTAACCCTGCAAGTCATCCTACTGACTTGGGGCAAAGTGTCCACAGCTCTTCTTTTGCCACTCCCTGACCACAGTTAACCAGCCTCCAGATATGACTCTTCTTTAATGAGCTCCAATTCGACAAGGCACTTAAAAATTTGTCTTTCTGACTAAAGTTTTACCAGCCTGATTGCATGCTTGCAAGTCAGGCATACTTTAGAGCATCTGAAGCCAGAAAGGGGTGGCATGAGCCTGCGTATAAAATACAAAGCTAAGGATTAGAAGAGATCTGCCGCTGACTACATCTTCTTATGGGCCACTTAATTTTGCAGGGTCCTGCTTCTAATCTCAAAAATTATCATGAAAACCCTCCCATGTACGGTTGACATGGGAAAACTTTGCAGTTTTGTTTGCTGACATTCAGGAAATATTTACTGATCCTCATGTGGAAGGTGTGACAGAAGTGTAGTGTAATCTGCTCCCCTATGTAAGAATTTCTCAGTTCCATCCCTACAAATGCATATTCTCCACCATCCTCTTCTCCTGGAAAGAAAAGTGCATAAAATTATTCCCTGTCACATTCTTTCACTGAGTTGGCAAAATACAGTGAAATACAGCAAGTTTAAATGATATGGAATATGCAGGCACAGCTTATCTAAGATAAAGCATGCAGATCAAAATCAACAAAGCCTCACAAAAGAAAGCCCCAAAAGAGCTTTCATCTGCCTGATCCCATTTCCCTGCCTACACCTCTTTTTACCCTATTGCAATACATTAGTTCTGCTTTAGTTTCTGCTCTGCAGCAACATTTCTGCTTAAGAAAGATTCTGTTGAGTCATTACCAGCAAAAGCCAAACAGGCTTTTCAAGAATGGAGGAGAAAATAAAGGCTATGGTTTTTAAATTAATTCCATGCTGTTTAACCCTTAAACCACTAGTGACTTTCAGACTCTCAGCCAAGTTAATGCTGAGCAGAATTTGGGGCTGTTGTGCCTGAGACAGAGCAATGTCAGTGCTTTTGTCGGTGATTGACCACTCAGGCAGTGCTGGCCATGCACCTGGAAGGCACAAATTGTAGTGAAGGTCTCTGCTGCCCAACCCACATCCTAAACACTCCCTTCTTGCTTGTCAACACTGCCTCAGATAATCCAGACCCACACCTAAACAGAGGCAGGGAGAAGGGCTTTTTTACCAGAAGCTGGCAGTGGTAAATATAGGAATAGAAGAGAGACCAGCACATCTCTCCCTTTGTGATGTAGGAGAGATTCTCCACTCCTTCTTCCCCCAGCAGGTTGCATTTAGAAGAGAATAGTGGCTGCCAAAAAGATAGAACTTGAATAAGCTCCTGGTACCTTGAGGTTTGAGGGGCCCCCAGGGGAGCCAACACTTGGAGTGAGAAGAGAGAGAAGAGGCGAAAGCCGATAAGGTGATTTTCCTTGCCTTGGTTTTTAAAGCAATCTCAGCCTGCTAAACTTTCAGTCCATGCTGCCAATGACTATTTCCAAAGTTATCTTTGCATAGAAAAAGGCTGGAATCCTTCTCTCTCTCATTCTCTCTGCCTCTCTTTTTAATGAAAGCTCAGTTTAGATCTGATATCACTCTAAAAGGTTTGCTATCAAAGTTCATTAGACCCACTGGGACAGATCACAGTTTGCAGAGGCTCATAGTTTCACTGCAGATAACTGTAAAGTGAACCATTCAGTGTTCTTCAAAATGCTCATTTTTCTTGGGCTCATCTATAGCACAAAGCCGCACTGTGTTCAAGCATCATTAGAAGTGATCCCAGCTGATTACATGATGCTGGCCATAGTTCTGCCTCTGGAGCAAAGTCAAGCAGCCCCCAGCACCCAGCCTGTCCCACTGGGTGATGCTAAGGCGAGTGGGAGCCATTTGCAGTGAAGGCAAGCCCTACCAGCACAAGGGGATAATGCCTGCTGTGTGCTCCTATAAAAAGGTCAGAACTTAAAAAAAATATATGAGGAAACATGAGTGCAGCTTCTGTTTAACAATCCAGATTTGCCTTTCCCTGCTTAATGGTAATAATAATAATAACAACAACAATTGAGAAATACTCCTCTACCTAGGGACTACAGCTGAGAAATTTCAGCTAGAAAGCAAAGAAATGAGAGAAGGAATTAGCATGTCAATCTTCCTATAGAATGGTTGTTCTTTTTTTTTTTTTTTAATGAAGTCATTGGTGTTATTATGTGGTTTTTAGTAAGCTATCCTCCTAAAAATGCATGGGAATAAACACCCTATCTGGTAGGATCTCTGACTGTAACATGTATCACAGAGGCATCTATTTACAGTGTGAAGGGAGAGGAGGCTGTTTCATTTCCCAAGACAGTAATGGAAAGCATGATGTCCTACAACCAAGGGTGGTGAAGCCTGGGAGAGGTACTGGGAAAAAAAACATTCACAATAAACCAAAGAGTGAAGGGGAGTTTCAGGGCAGATATTTGCAGGATGCATCATCATCATCAACCCTGGGAAAAGGCTGAGAGACAAAATGGTTGAGTCGAGTCCTTGGGCCAGCAGTGTCCTGTCCTTCTGCTGCCATTTTCCCTGTGACTTTGTAGTGTTATTGGGTCTAGAGCAGCAGGCTGGACAAAAGTCAGGGAGCTGGTGGTTCTCAAATGCCCATGCTCCCTGCCAGGCTTCTTCCTTGCTTTTGGCCTCGGAATGCCTCTCACCAGAAGCATTTGCAACCATCTGACAGCTCGTCTGCTCTCTGATTCCTTAACAGGTTGTGCAGATGGACCAGAAGCTGGATGACATCCTGAGCACGCTCCAGGCTCAGCTAGGGGATCAGCCCCAGGCACAGATGCCAGGGCCAGCCACCCCACCTGTCAGACATCCACAGACAACAGCAGAGTCCCCCCCAGTGAACCAGAAAATGTGAAAGCCAGTGGACAGTCACATGTGACCCTCTCGTTCTTTCACGTCCGAGTATTTCTCAGCCTTGGTGTCTTCAGCTGTGTCGTGGGTGAAATGAAATATTCTGCAGCAGTAATGAGGAAAAACAAAAATAGAAAAAAAAAAAAAAGAGAAGAAACAGCAAGAAGCCAGTCGCGACCTTAGGAGAGCACATAAGTTTTGCACCTGTTTTATTTTAGCCATCGTTAGCTAAATTCTGCCAGCCCGCGGCGGTCCCATTCCCCCAGCCCCATTTGGGCTGAGTACACAGGCACAGGGCACGCTGTCGAGGGATGCATCCCAGCCAGGGTTAGGATGACCCATTTGTGGGCACGGAAGGGGAAAATAACTGTTCTTTTGGCATTTAATCACTAAGTTTAATGCTCACAGCATGCTCGAAAGGGGGAAAGGAGCCAGCATTTGAACATGAAACAAATGGAAATCAGTGAACAGGAAAATTAAACAGCATGTTTTGACTTCTACCAAGCAGTGAGGATCATAAGAAGGGCAGATTTATATGCTAGTGCGAATGACAAAGTAAAGACAACAGGCTACTGATTAAAAATATGGAAGTGTACACAGGCTGGTTGACATATGAAAGGCTGAAGCAAAGCCTTCAGCTAATTAAAGCAAAGGGTTGCCAGTGAGATGAGATGCATGTTGGAACAGACAGGCAGGGGAGATAGGATCTGCGTAGGCTTACTGCACCAGAACGCTGTAATAGCTATCAGCTACGCTGATGACTGTTACGCAAAATGTTCTCAAGCTTTTACCTTCATTCAGCAGCGGTTGTTGACTCCAGTTGCCTTAATTTTAACATAAGAAACCTGGATGGTAATTGGCTGTGAACTATCTGTGAAGCTGGGTTCAAGCCACCGAGTAGCAGGGTGCTGTAGGAGGGCTGCAGCTGTGATTGAGAGTGGCAGGGTTTCTTAAGGAAAACAGAAATGCACGCACTGTTGATGAAAGTTAATCGCTGTTTAAATAAACTGCTGTATATAATTTTAAATGCTAGATTTATTTTTTGCCTTTTAATCTGCCTGTAAATCGAGTGCATATGCTGGCTGATGTACTGCTGTTGAGGAACACATCTGGTGCAGGTAGCTCTGGGCTCGCAAGCTGCAGATGGAAATGCAGATTGAGATGCAGATTTAAATGCACATTGAAGTACAGGTTGAGCTCTGGCTGGGAGCCCAGGACACGAGGATGGACTGCTGACCTTTGGGATGACAAAGGGCACAAAGGTGGGTGACACCCAGCCAGGTGAATGGACACTGAGACACAGTAGCAGACGGGAACTGTGACCTTTTGGACAACAAGGGAGATGAAGACAGTGATGCCAGTGAGGTGGATGGACACAGAGATGGGGGCAGGAGATGAAGACTTGGGAGGAAGAGCAAGACTCTTGGGAGGAAAAGCAAGCCTCCACAGGGAGGCTGTGATGGGATAAAATCCCAGGGGTTCCTTTGCTGGGGTCCCTCCTTGGAGGCACCAGCTCGGGCTGTTCCTGTGTTACTGCCCCAGGAATAAATGGCTTTATGGAATGAGACACTTGGGACTGTGCCACCTCTGCCATGCAAACCTGGTGTGATGTGAGGGGGGTGTGTGGGGAGCCAGGTGGGGACCCATCGGTCACTGGAGCCTGGGAAGGGCCTTCGGTCCCAGAAAGTCCCTGATCTTGGAAGTGCCACTGCCAGAGAGCCCCGGGAATGGCCCGACTGGGGAGTTTCCTTAACACTGGCACCCTGAAATGGATCTTACCTGGCACTTCAGAAAAGGGACAACACAACACTGTTGCTAAAGGCCTAAATAATAAACCAAGCTAAAATGGGTGCGGTGTTACTTACTCGAGTCTTTTTAATATATTTACATAACCAACAATTTGAATGAGCAGAAGACTGCAGAGCAAAGACCTGATTCCTGGGAAATCCTAAATATATTCTATTCTCACTCATATCCATGAAAGCCAAGCCTGCACTGCATTTAAAAGCAACCTGAAAGACTGGTCCCTTAATAAGCATTTATTTGGACAAATGAATGGTCCATTTCAATGTAATCAAATTAGTTTCTAACTATTACCTGTCCCTTTAAAACTCTTTCCCAGGTTTGTGTGTCTGGGAATTCAAGCTTGGAAAGAGCACAATGAGACTGATTCCAATCTTTAGATTGCAGGCGCGTCTTAGACAGAATATTAATGATGTGTGAGAGGCAATAAAAAAAAAAAAGAAACAATGTGGTTTTAATTAAATCAGCTGACAAGCCGCCATTCCATCTTGTCTGATTACTACAGAGTTACTGAACATGACCAAATACAGCATATAAAATGGGAAAACCAGTAAATAATCATTGCCAGAGCATTGAGTTGCTCCTGGCTTCCAGTTAGGGTCGTGAGCTTCTGCAATAGTCCTTCATTAAACCTCCCTGACTCTGGCCAACCAGAGCTAAATGGGCAACTGGACACCAAATTAGGGTTAACATCATTTCATCAGCCACCGCTAAAAGAAAATAAATCTGCCTGGAGATCCCTTTGCCACAGAGGGTCATAAGAGGAGCAGTGCAGCTTTCAGCAGAAGAGCTCAGAGGCTGCTATGGCCAACACACGGGGACACTTCCTTCTGCAACAGTGCAGATATTTGTGTGAGGGATATCCTGATCACTTGGTGGAACAAGTAATGCAACAGTGGTTTACTTACTATTCAGCCTCAGTAGAAGTGTTTAGGCACTATATATATAGCAACACCTACCACTCTGAAGTGCCTGGAAAATCCAGCTAAATAGAATACGAGTGGTCACAGCCATGGTGAGTGTCAGAAGGGATGAGTGGGTGGGAGGAAAAGATAAAGAGGCATGCAGTGGTCCCTCCAGAAAAACAGAATGTGTGCCAGAGTGTGTGTATGCATCTGTGTGTGCACACGTGTCTCTTTTAAACACAAGCCAGGGTTTCCCCAGCAAGTCCTGAGTGAGGCCAGAGCCTGAACCTTCACAGGTTTTAAAACCCAGCAGTGCTGGCCATGCATCCACTTTACAGCTGGCACTGCGGACACCACAGTGTGGCAGAACCTGTGACCGCGACACTCCCTGTTGCTGAAACAGAGAGATGAGGGTGTGGCCTGAGCAAATTGCAACGAGGAAGGAAGAAGACTGGTGGGAGACACCCATTTTCACACCATATTAAGAGATTAATGGTAAAAAAATTCAAGCAGCATAGATTAGCCACACTTAAGAAAATCTCCACACCCACAGCTAAAACAGGAGTTGCCATCCAGCAAAATCTTTCTTATTGCCCAGGGGGAAAAGTACACAGAACTGGCACTGATGTGACCACCTGGTGACACTTTCTGACCCATCTTCTGAGCAAAGATGGTTTGGTACAGACAACAAACTGTATATTAATTCATTTGCACTTGGCCTTGTTGAACTTCATGTGGTTCTTATGGGCCCACTTCTCGGGCCTGTCCAGGTCCCTCTGGATAGCATCCCTTCCCTCAAGCCCATCCATGCCCAGCTCAGCTTGCTGTCACCTGCAAACCTGCGGAGGGGGCACTCCATCCCACAGGCTGGGGCACTGAGGAAGATATTAAAGAGTGTTTTTCTCAGTACAGAGCCTTGAGGCACGTCACTCATTACTGGCTTCCATTTTGACACTGATTTGTAAACTGAAACTCTTTGGATGCAACCATCCAGACAATTCCTTGTCCATCTAATTTTCCATCCATACCTTTCCAATTCTGAGCTAAGGATGTCAAGGGGGAGTCTATCAAAGGCCTTAAAGAAGTCCGGGTAGATGATCTCAGTTGTCACTGTTGTAGTAGGTAAGTAGATTAGTAAGGCATGATTGCACTTGCTGAAGTCATGTTCACTCTCACTAATCTCCTCCTTGTCTTCCATATAATTCAACAGGACTTCCAGGAGGATCTGTCTCATGATCTTACTGGGCACTAGGGTGAGGCTGACTGGTCAGCAGTCCCAGGGTCCTGCTTGTGCCCCCTTGTAAAAACACATGATACCAAGTGGCGGCACCACCTTGGCGGTGGCTCTAATACAAGCCAAAATTACAGAAAGCATTCCCAGGGAAGTCCATGTGTGTGCTTTTATTTCCATTTGTGCTGACACTGGTGCTCTGGTGTTCACCCTATTAATTTCTGCTGGATGGGAGCGCAGCTGCTGAGCATGGAATGCTCAGGAAGGTCACTCCCACAGCACCTCTTCTCACGCCAGTCAAATAGTGACTTTGCCATGAATGGACACAGCCCATGAAGTTGTCAGCACTGTGCAGCCAGGTCTGCAGTGGTCCCACATTGCCTTTTGACTCAGAACAGAGGCACAGCAGTCAAGGTCTCCCAAGGCCACAGGATCAGCAGGGGTAGCTGTCAGGAGTGCAGTTTACCAGTGCATCAAAAGACAACAGTGCAGGATATCAAGTAAAGATGAGCTACCTTTTTTTCCAAAAGATCACATGGTTTTCTACCTGATCCAATTTCACTGTGGAAGATACATGGTGTCCTCCCTTACCAGAGAAATCGACACCAACTAAAACAAGATTTTCCACATTCCTTCTAATAATGCATGGCATCCTGAAGGCTGTTGTCTGCCTGTGATGATGCAAGATGCTCAGAAGTCATTACAACAAAGCCTGAGGGGATTATTTTCTCATTTCCATAATTACACAGTCAGTAATAATATCACAAACCAATCTTATCTCAAAACGTGTACTCGGATCTTTAATGACAATACTTCTTAAGTGATGTGTACTCAGATCTTTAATGATGATATTTCTTAAGTGATGTGTGGGATTAAAGTCCTGTGTATGACAAGGCCACAGCAGTGAGGGAGATAAAAGTTGAACTTCCATCAGCTGGGGGTTTTCATTCCTGAGAAAAGGCAACTGTGCCCTCAGAACAGATGATATGGGTGACAGATCACAAATCTGCTGCCTCATCTGGAACACTCTCTTCATCTCTGGAGAGTAAAAAGTGAGAAAAGACTCTCCAGACACAGCTGCCCATTTGAGAAGTGGGCCTGTCCAGCAGCCCTGGATGTTTTCCATCCAACTGCCTTGATGTAGTATCGCCAGAGGAACCTGTGCTGGAAGTCCCTCCAATCTCTGTAGGACCAGGACAGCTAAATTCCTAGCTCAGCAACTACAGCAAATGAGCAAGGTTCTTTTGGTGCCTCTTTCCTCAGAAGCTCAAGCAGTTTCTCTTCTCACTGGCATTTCCAACCTAAGCCCTGAAGGGTCTGGACAGATAATACACTTAGGATGTGCTGAATCTCATGCAGCCCTAAACAGCAGAGCTCATTCAGCGCTCTTTTGAACAATCTGGACAATGTGTCTAAAAAGAAAACCATGGTTTAGGGAGTGAAATGCCACCGGGTAAAGAATTCCAAACATCAAAACTGCATTATTTAGTATTCTGAAGGAGCACATGCTGGAATCGTTGTAATGGCCAAGGAAAGGCATGGTGAAGGGCCCAGAGTAGATCTTTCTCAGACATAACTTCTAGCTGCAGCAGAGCCCAGCCAGCAGAACTAGACAAGATGGTACTGTGCTACCTCCATGGGAGGAAAAGGTTTGAGTCCCTCTCAACGAGCCCGAAGAGCAACCTCTTTTCTCAGTTAAAGCAACCTCTGCTCTTAGTCAAGAGAGACTCCAAGGTAGCTGGAAATACTAGACACCAAAAGAGAGAAAAAAAGTCTAATTAACTAATGGTCATTATCCCTTTTCCCACATGCTTATGCAACCTCCAGAGGACCCCAAGCTCTGGACTGGATTCGTGTTACTGGTGCTGGAGATGTGCATGTGCTCCCTGCCTGTCAGACAGGAAAGAGAGAAACAGCCAAGAGCATCCTCCCTACAAGGAGTTGTTTTGCCAAAACACTTACTACCTTGTGTTTAGCCCTCATCATGGGTTACAGTGGCTCCCAAATTACTCCATAAAAGTACAGTGTCTGCTTAAATTCCTGGCTGAACACCCGCTCATCTCAGGGCTTGGATTTGACACATGTGGGTTTGTGAACAGAATTTTAACTCATCTTCATTATGTTGTTTGATCTCCCCCTGGGGTGGGTGGAACTGCATGCAAGGGACCGACCTGACATAAGCAGTGAGGGGAAGGCAATTTTTCAGCTCTGTGATTAATGTAACTGCTGTGTCTTGTCTGGCCAATCAGACAGGCAAAGGTTGTTCTTTGTTTAACCAAAGGATCATAATTTTCAAGAACAATGCCTTGAAGTATTTGCCTGAGACTCACCTCAGCCTTAGAGGGGAAAGAAAATTCACATTTCAAAAATACCTGTTGAGCATTATTTATGCTTAGCTAAAATGCAGCTTTTCTTCTTTACTGCCACGTACCTTGGGTTGTTATGTCCCTTGTTAGCAGAGTTACACACAGCCAAACAGCCCAGCAGCATTTTACACCTACTTTATTTTACAGAGAAGCAACGACCTCTCTGGTGCTTCAACTGTAGCAACCTCTGGCCAGCTCACACCTTATAGATGACCCTCACCAAAAAGGGTGTTTTCTCTGTCAAAAGATTAAAGAAATGCTCCATAAAGCAGGCCCTGAGAGATGGAAATGCTCACAGCAGGATAAGCACATGAGTTTTGCTTGCTGAAAAGACATCCAGAGTCCTTGAGCAGCAGAAGAGGCAGGAATGGGTTATGGCCACATCTCTTGGCCTCTGCTTTGTCAAGCAAACAGTGGTTTGCTGAAGGGCAGCACAGCTCATGGTTCAGCCATCTCTGGCACCACGGGTGCTGTGACAGCAGGCAAGGGCAGCATGTCGGTCCCTCTGTGCCCACAGCTTCCCCCTGTCATCGTCCCACAGTGTAACGTGAAGTCACTCTGCTCCTGAGGCTTCGTGACTTGGGACACTTCACCAGTTGGTTCTGAGTTTCGATCCACATTACCCCAGTCCTCTTTATGGACAGACGCACACACAGTCTCTGGCTCAGAGGTAGATCCATCCTGGTCACCAAGGCCCTTCAAGCAGCCAGTGTTTGTGGTGGAGGGCTGGGGTTTATACCACCAATGTGAGGGGGAAGGGGGACCACTTGTACACTGTTCCTGTAGCAGAAGAACAATTGCCTGATTCAGTGTCCTCATTCCCTTTGTTTTCTTTGCTGAGAATTTTCCCCTTTCTGTAACACTAAACAGCTTATTTCTTCCAATCTAAACAAATGATCCTGCCAGCTACTGATTTTTCCCTCCTTTCTATTTCTAATGGTTGGTGTTGTAAGTACAAGTTTCCGTCTGTTTGATAGCAGGTCAGGAGGCCAAGAAGAGCAAGGGACAACTCCTGTTACACATCAGTGCTATGCTAAACTCTTCAGTTTGGCTACACCATGAGTGTCATCACTCTTGGACTCCACCAACCCCACTGGCCAACTCCCAGGGAGCTGCTGCTGTGGCTGGAGACAGGCAGAGTGCAGTAAAAGAGCAACAGAGTCTCCATCCTCAGAGCCATGTGTGTCCCTTTCACTGAGCTGGTGCATTCTCCCCTCTATGTTATCGTGTTATTCCTCTCACCACAGTCCAGTTAAGCCAGTCCTCCAGATGAGGAAGGCTATTGCATTAGGAAAGCTGGCAATAAACTTCAGCATCAACCCAGAACTTGTCCAAAGGGCTGCAGCTGACAGGCTACAGTCATGCCTTCCCATGGAAGAGCATCAGGGAAAAAGAGTGAAAATTTCTGCAGACACAGACCACTGAGAGGTTGTGTACTTGATGGGTCTGTGCTCAAAGCAGGCGAAATTCAGTGCAGACATGAACCTGCTGGAGTCATGGCCTTTTACACCACTGATGAATTTGGCTTGATCTCTCTTAGCACGTGTCTGAATAAGCAGTTGGTAGGTTTAAAAAAGCCCTTGGTTTCACTAACCTTACTGGACCTCTGAACTGGAGTAAAAATTTTCCAATGGCCTTCAAACCTGTATACGACATGGCAGACAGTAGTTTTCATTCCACAGAAAATCTGGGTTCGGACACAAATAGAGACAAACATGATGGAAGTGCCCAGTTGTTGTAGACAGTGAGCCCATGGCACCAGGGATTATAAGAACCCCCTGGAGCTAAGTGGAGAAATTCTCCCCAGGTTAAAGTGACTAAAAAGGCCTCTCTCAGAATGCCCTGTTCTGTTACAGAAATGTACCCCGGCTCTGTTTCCCCTATTGGCCCGTTGGCCTTCCCGTGCCCCTTTCTACCCTACATGGCCCTAATCCAAAATGTTTTCCCTTCCCTGTTTCCCCATTCACCCTTCTTCCTTAGTCCCTCCCTCACTAGTTTCCTATTACCTCCCACACCTTAGCCCCACCTATGTACTGCCCATACCCTCAGCTCTCTCGACCCCCGTATTTGAGCTTTAACTCTGTAGGGGTCTGGGTCTTTGTCACTGGCTCCATTCACTGTGTCTTTGTGACGGGCAGCATGCTGGAATAAAGGCTNAACGAGAGTGAAAAAGAGGAAGAGCGCGGCAGTTTGGGGAACACAGAGTCCGCTGCCGCCCAGCGCTGAATTGCTCTTTGCTTTGCTTGCTGTATGTAATAAATTTCAATTGATTATTCAAAGAGACCAATTGGCGTGGTCTTTCATTTATAACAAAGATTTGGTGCCGTGACTCGGATCGAGAATTCGATACTAGTGCAGGGGTCCCGAGGGGGCGCCCCGCCATATAGGCGGCCTCAGTCCTCTACCTGGTACTCCTCTCGATCTGACGATCCGAAATTCAAAGCAAAGAGCAAGGGAGACCGGTCGACCCCATAAAATTTTGTGCACAAAAGTCCGGACGGAGACGCAGGACGCGTAAGTATCTGCCCGTTGAGCAGGGGAATCCGTTCGGTCGGGGTCGGGTATCCCGGAGTGTGACGAGTGTGTGTGAGTGTGAGAGGGGAACCGGCAGCCGGATTCCCTAAGCGAGTGTGGACCCTCAGTAGTGCGGTTCCCACGGATCGCGAGGTCCTGGGCCACGAACCAGGGGAAGCGAGTGAACACTTACACGAGCAACTGAAGGCACTCTGGAAGATGGGACAGGGGAAGAGCAAGCCCCCTCAGCCCATGAAACGTCCTTCTATACCAAGGGACTCACCACTAGGATTTATGTTGAAAATTGGAAACATTACCCTACGACTGGGGATAAAGAAAAAGCAAAAATGATTCACTATTGTGTAGAGGTATGGGGAGGAAAAAGGATTGACACAGCCGTTTGGTGGCCGAAATTTGGGTCAGGAGAAGATTGGGTACAACAGAAATTAAATTTTTGGGTTAATTACCTTTAATAGTGCACTTAAAGTGTATACACCCCACAATATTAGGGGAATACTTCAACAGAAAGCTGATAGGTGGATCTCAGACCCCCGATTGCTAAAATATGAGGGAATTTTACTAGAAGCTCCAAATTTAACCCTAGAAACAACGTCACTACAAAACCCGGCGGAATTTCTTTACGGGGAACCGAATCTGTCCAACCTTATACATGACTGTGTACAGGTCATAGAACAGCAAACTAAAATTCGACCCGATCTAGAAGAAGAAGAACTTGAAACAGGAGAACGACTTTTTGTCGACGGCTCCTCCAGAATAGTAGAAGGAAAAAGAAAATCAGGCTATGCAGTCATAGATGGAAAAACTTTCCGGGTATTATAATCAGGACCTTTAAGTAATCTATGGTCTGCACAGGCATGTGAATTATATGCCGTACTACGAGCTTTAATACAACTCAAAGACAAGGAAGGCACCATTTATACTGATTCCAAGTATAGTTATGGAGTAGTTCATACCTTTGGCAAAATCTGGGAGGAAAGGGGGTTAAAGAACTCCCAAGGCAGGGACATCATACATCAAGAACTAATAAAAGAAGTATTAGGAGCACTACGGTATCCTCGAAAAATAGCAGTAGTGCATGTAAAAGGACATCAGAGAGGGATGGACTACAAAACTAGGGGAAATAATGCAGCTGATCAGGAGGCAAAACAAGCTGCATTGAAAGTTCTAATGTTACAACAGGAACACTTGAACAATGAGAATGCCGAAAAGGCAAGAACAGAGGAACATAGTTTCACCACTAAAGAACAACTAAAATTGAGACAAATGGGCTTGACAAAAAAAGGGAAAAAGTGGTTCTTGCCTGATGGTAGAGAGATGATCCCAAAATCGCTAGCGTTTCAAATATTAACACATATACATCAAGCGACCCATTGGGGAAGTCAAGCATTAGTGGACCAATTCGCTACTAAATACATGTGTATTGGGATATATGATTTGGCCAAACAAATTACTCAAGGGTGTATGACCTGTTTGAAATTTAATCGAGCAGTAATAAGAAAATTGCCCTGGGGGGGAAGACCCTCAGCAGTCCGACCCTTTTCGAGAATTCAAATCGATTTTACTGAACTCCCGAAAACGGGAAGATACAAATATCTACTTGTCATCGTAGATCAATTAACCCATTTCGTAGAAGCATTCCCTACCACCCGAGCAACAGCCCAGGTGGTAGCTAAAATTTTATTAGAACATTTGATACCTCGGTACGGGGTTATCGAGGTCATAGATTCAGACCAAGGGCCACATTTCACGTCCAAGGTGATCAAAAACTTATCTGAGGCATTGGGGATTCGGTGGGAACAACATACCCCATGGCACCCCCAAAGTTCCGGTCGGGTAGAACGGGTAAATGGGGAGCTCAAGAAACATTTAGCTAAATTAGTAATTGAGACTAACTTACCTTGGATAAAATGTATTCCCTTAGCACTATTAAACATTAGAACGCAACCAAGAACAGATGTTGGAATATCCCCATTTGAAATGCTATACGGAATGCCGTATGACATAGGAATCCCTAAGGAGCATCCCCAGATATTCGATGCCAATATCCAGAAGTATATAACACAATTAATGAAATATAAACAAAGCCTTTGGGAAAAGGGAATCATAACCCAAAGACCCCCTCTGAATATTACTCTGCACCAGGTGAAACCAGGCGATTGGGTACTCATAAAAACCTGGAAGGAAGCCAGTCTTCAGCCTCGCTGGGAAGGACCCTTTTTAACTCTGCTTACCACTCATTCGTCAGTCCGAACCGCTGAACGAGGGTGGACTCACGCTAGTCGGATCAAGGGACCTGTACCACCACCTAAAGAGTGGAAGGTGACGAGTACCCCAGGGGATTTACGTGTGAAGATAACCAAGACCCCCGCAACGCAGACTGTGTGAATATCTGGAACTCTTGTGCGAGACATTCCGCATGTACTTGTTCTATTTGCACCTATTGGCGAACGCGCCTAATTGGGTGGGAATACTCCTATCTGACCTGGCAAAACCCACTAACAGGAGAGCGTTTACCAGTTGCCCTTAGATTGCGTCTTAAAGATCTCGCGATAAATCTAGAAAAAGATAAATACGGGAATATATATAATTCAGATATTCGTATTGAATGTAATGACCCAAATTGTAGAGGCTGTTTCCCGTTTGTATGCTTTGCCTGTTTAATTTGTAGAGAGAAGTGGTGGACCCACTGTGAGCAAGGATACCCTCCTCTTGGAGTTTGTCTCCCTTGCTGGAGATCTCAAAGGGATCAAACTGATGGGGTGCTAAGAATTTTGATTGCTAGAGGCGAAATTGAATTCCAGAGTAGAAAGTGGTGGGAATTATTTGCATTTGGAGTCAATCCATTATTATATTGTTATCACCCGAATGAGCCCACCCCTTTCGTGGTCCGACTCGTAGCTGGCATCTGCAGACAACGAATCCCGTACATCGGATGCTCAGCCCCTGATGTAAAAGCCAAGAACTGGCTCCCTTACCTACATAAGGAATATAAAAGAATACATGCACCACAGTGCGGATACTCCTGCTGTCGAGAAGATGGTTTACCTCGTGGCTTGCGGCAACCAAGTCGACGAGCGAGACAGAGGAGGGAACGCAGGAAACAAACGTTTCCTTGGTGCAACTACTGTAAGGGAAAGTGTCGAGAACCAATCAGGGGCCATTGGGATCCTACAGTTATGGAAAATGAGATGCCTAAAGAGTGGGACTAGAAAGGAACGAATTGAGAAAAAGCCATCATTTAAAAATAATATCCTTTCTCCCAAGTGGGGAAACCACAACCTCCAAATACTGATACTTTTGCTGAGTTTAAACATAGTTGCTGTTCAGGGAATGATTACCACACATGAACCCTTTAAGTGGACTTTAACCAATTTGGCTGCTGACTCCTCTCCAATTGCTACTAACACTACAGTGGGAAGTCCGAGTTTTAATGTTACAGTGGGACAATTAGGACCTTGGAAGGATGACCGTATAGTGGGATTTTATGTGTGCCCCGCCTCAAATCCGGGTAAACCCTATTGTAATAGCCCAGGTCATTATTATTGTGCATATTGGGGCTGTGAATCAATAGCTTCAGAGTGGAAAACACCAGGAACTGATCGATACTTAACTATCCGGTGGCACCCTTCCGGTTGTGGGAAGCGAAGTTGTGGCTCGGGATGTATGAAAATACTTTCTGAAGGAAATAGATCGATTATGTGTACTGGAATACAGATTGAAATTAAAGAACCGGAAGATGTGGGATGGTTAATAGGAAAAACGTGGGGATTTCGATATTATGTGAGTGGTCCTGATCCTGGGAGTTTATTTACTATCAGAAAAGAGAAAGCACCACACGACCCACCTGCATCCTTAGTTATAGGACCCCTAAGTAACATAGATTCAGAAAAAAAGTGAGAAAATTCCTGTTGATAATCATACATCCATTAACAATACTGCCTCAACCACGTTAATGCCAGTAACGACCCCGTACAAAGGAGGAATCCTACAAAGAATACTACAGGCTAGCTTCAAAGTATTGAATCAAACCCATCCAGAACTCACAAAGGAATGCTGGTTATGTTATGACATAAGACCTCCCTTTTATGAAGCTATTGGAATAATAGCAGAGGTCACAAAATTAAATGGAACGAATCCATCAGAATGTTTGTGGAAACAGGGCAGAGAAAATACTCCGGGAATCAGTCTCACTCACATAAACGGGCCAGGAACATGCATAGGTCGGGTCCCAGAAAAATATAAATATTTGTGTAATCGAACTGAGCAGATAGACCAGTCTGCAGAATGGCTCCTGCCGACAAATAATACCAAATGGATCTGTTCAACTTTAGGAGTGACCCCGTGTATATCTACCAAACTATTTAATGAAACCCATGACTATTGTGTACAAGTAATGATTGTGCCTCGCATAATATATCACCCCAAAGAATATGTATTAGAACAACAAACTACGGCAGAGCATCATTTATTAAAAAGAGAGCCATTTACTGCCTTAACTGTGGCATTATTATTAACAGTAGGAGGAACTGGAATAGGAACAGGAGTAGCCTCCTTAGTGTCACAGGGAAAGGGATGGTCTTCCTTAAGACAATCTGTAGATGAAGATTTAAAAAAGATAGAAAGAGCCATAGATGCCTTAACAAATTCAGTACGATCCTTATCAGAAGTTGTGCTGCAAAACAGAAGGGGATTAGATCTGCTCTTTTTACAACAAGGTGGACTATGTGTAGCCTTAAAAGAACAATGTTGTACGTATGTTGACTCAACGGGAGTAGCAATTGATACTATGGCTGAATTACGGAAGGAATTAGACCAAAGAGAAAAGGAAAGAGAATCCCAACGTAGTTGGTATCAGAACTGGTTTAACCACTCGCCTTGGCTTACCACACTACTATCAACCATAGCTGGTCCTCTCATCTTACTAATAATAGGTCTTACTTTTGGACCCTGTATATTCAATCGAATCATAACCATTATCCGAAGTCGCCTGGAAGCTGCTCACTTAATGGTACTAAGGCCTGAATACGAGCTGGTAAAAACTGATGATAACGATAGTAAACTGGAATGGAGTAAACAAGAATTAAAAAGATTTAATGAACAAATACAAGAAGTTCCTTAAAAAGAAAAGGGGGGAATTGTAATAAGGATATTTGATATTTGTTCATTACACACAGAAAACACCACGGGTGGGGATCCATATTGCAGTAAATCATGTGAACAATGAAGGTTGTATAATCATTTGCTTGCATAAGCATTTATTACAGGAACTGAAACCGCCATGTTGCCCGAAAACCGTCACGAATGAAGAAAGTCTGCCAAAAAGACCCCAGCAACAGCGTTGAACATGCGCAGAGTACTACTACCTAACAGGAAGAGAACGGTATAAAACGAGAGTGAAAAAGAGGAAGAGCGCGGCAGTTTGGGGAACACAGAGTCCGCTGCCGCCCAGCGCTGAATTGCTCTTTGCTTTGCTTGCTGTATGTAATAAATTTCAATTGATTATTCAAAGAGACCAATTGGCGTGGTCTTTCATTTATAACAATCCATTTTGTGAATGGCACTACTTGGAGTGGGTTCTCAGATCCCTGAGCTTCTCTCTGAGTTTAATGTAGGAATGAACCCAAAGCAAAAAACTGGCAACTGCAGCAGAACCTGCACATTCTGCCTGACTTGGATCAATGTCTGAGAAGGTTGCTGCATGTTCAGTGCTGAATTAAAATGGTAAGTTATTGAAAATATCTCAGTGATTATCAGGTGGGGAAGAGCTCCCAAATTATTTAGGTCTTGCCCATGTACCCATTTTGCAAAAATAACATCATTTTCACCGGCAACATTTTGCATGAGGCTGAAAGTTAGGGTGACAGTGAAAGTGTTGAATAAGCATAAAGCCAGCTTATCCCTTCAAGCATAAATAGCTGAAGGAGTGGTTTGTGGCAAGGAGTCACCTATGACAATCATGCTCTTTCATGTTCTAGGACGGAGCTGCTCTGTGTGCTCCCCGCTCCACCCAACCTACTCTCCAGTTTCGGTGAAATCACATCTTTGGCTTTCAACAGGCGGTCCTGTTTGAAGTGACTGCTTTGGAGAACCTGGAGCCACGGACTGCTGGAAATGAAAGAGCAGGCTAAGCTTGCACAGCTTCTTCTGGCTGCTCCTGGCATAACCTGGAGCAAGGAGTGAGGGGTATGAGGGCTGACTGCTCTGTGTGAGAAGGGGAGGTGCCCACAGGGAGTAAAGAGGCCAGCAGAGACCATGGTGTCACTGACAGGGACCCAGTCCCACAGGACTAAAGCCAGGCTCAAGCTGTTCGTATTCCCTGCAGGAAAGAAAAGCTTAAAACAAAAGGATTATAAAAGTGGCTAAAAACTTGGAAAAATGCATACAAAAGAGTCAGGGGAATTGGATGCATAAAATGCCCCCCACCCCCAGGTGCTTGCAACGTAAACATTGGAAAGGCTGGAGCGCTCAAATGGCTTTGCTTTCATAAAGTGCTTTTTTTTTTCCGGACTTTTTTGGTTCTGTTTTTCTTCTTTATCTCTCCCCAGCAGTGGCTGACAGATGACCTTTAAAGCCCCAGAGAGCCGCCCCAGCAGGTGATTTACTAACAGCTGTGCCAGTCAGCAAACTGGAGGGGCAGAGGTCGGGGCTGCCCAGCCAATTCAGGGTGGGATTTAATTAAAGAAAGGTGCATTACACTTTTTACTGATTTGTGTGCATGCACACACGAGCCCTTTCGTCTTTTCTTCTTTCTATTTTTTTTGTGGTTTTGTCCCCGCTCCTTGCACCTGGACATTTTATCCTGGCTGTGTCAGCCTCGCCGCCCCTCCCCTCAAGGACACTGCTCCCTGAAATCCTATCTCACACTTCCAGAGGGGCTGGGGACAGGTGGGGAGGAGGCAAGTGGAGGGGAACCCAGCAATTGACAGCACACAGTGTCCCTGCTTTTCCCTCGGTATTCATGAGGTGCTGGACGGGTATTTGAAGGATTTCCCTCTTCCCCTTCGGTAAAACTCTGCCCTTCTTCTATCTTCCAGATGATCCACTGGGACAGGGGGAAAAAAGGCATTAAAAAGACAAGTCTTTCCTTTTTGTCTAGGATTGAAGGCTTTTCCGCTAAAGACAGTGGGCATTTTTTGAGCAGCAAAATGCACAGTAAAAAAGGCAGAATAAAAATTCTGTGACTCTGTATTCACAAACCAGTGTAGTTCATTATTTTCGCTCATGCACCTAATCCCCTTTTTTTGCTGACTCGACTTTTACTATTACTATTATTCTGCTGCTATTTTTATCAGGTTTTTAAAAAATATAATATTCACATATAAACAAACCTTCACCCAACTTGCGAGTTTAAAAACTGCAGTGATCATCATGCCTGGCTAAGGCCATGGCTTGGAGAAAAGCTTCAGATTAGCTGTCAGGTCTTTCAGTGATGGACAATCTGCTGTTCTAATGGTGAAATTAATCCTTCACAAAGTAAATAAAATTCTGTGACCAAATTTGTCCAAAGGCATTTTTCAGTCACAAAGTCTTATAGAGAGGAGTCAGATAAATTAAGAGTAAATAATCTTGCTTTTTTCAGAAGTCACTGCCCTCCCAGGCGTTTCTACCAAATCACTTTGCAGTCTTCCACTGAGTAAAACACATGGAGCTTCTGATGACTCCCAACGCAAGGCAGATTCCATAGGTTTCAGATCTCTTGCTGAGCTTTTTTATGAAAAAAACCTTTCCACTTTTTCAAGCTCTTTTCTCGGCCTTGTTGGTCTCTTTCCAAGACATGGTGGTTGTCATTGGCCTGGAAGTTCCTGTGACAGGTGAGGTTTCTATGGACCACAATGCTCCAAGCACAGCTGCCAAATTTCCCTTAAAAGTGTTCTCTACAGCTCACCAGCCTGGGCTCGGGTATCCAGATGTGACACATCCAAGCGTTGGTTGGGTTCACATGGCTTTTGAAAAGGCAAGAAGGGGCAGCCACCTGAACCAAAGACAAAGGATGTTTCAGAGTAGTTGAGGATCTGAGGGTTCCCCTTTCCCTCCAACTCTGGTTTCTACCTTTTTGGTTTTACACCCATGCACTGGCAGCAGCCATTGTCCGTAGGTCAGAATTCTACAGCCCTAACTTGAGGCAAACTCTTTCCAAAAATGGATGTTTTGAGTGTAGCAGACTGGCCTGAAATGTCTAGATCTAAACTAATTACACATCCATCACAGATTTCCCGTCATCCCACCAAAACTGGGACGCCTGTGTTTGCCTGAGCCTTTCAACACCACCAAGGCATCTGTACGTCCAGTTCCCTTTAAAATGCACGGGAAATAAATATCCAACATCACTATGTGGCTTTGAAAATCCCCCTGCAATCTCCAACCGTCACTTCCCATCTGTAAAACAGGAATAACAGCAATTCCTACCCCATATCTGCTTTATCAGTCTTGTCTATGCAGACCACAAATTCTATGAGACATGAACTGGCTGCTACTAAATATAGGTACAATGTCTAGCACAGTTTTTATTAGAGCCCCTAGGCACTACAGCTCCATAAATATCCATGTTGACTTTTTCCAGATTAAGAACACATCAATGGGAGCTTTGCTTGAGTAAGAACTGCAGGATCTGGCACTGGTGCTCTTAAACCCTAATAGGAATGAGTGAGTCTGAAGCCTCTTCCAGGCTCATTCACTGGTATCAATGCTTTTAATACCAAGTCAGCTGTTGTGACATAAAGGGTATGTTTCTCTTGGTGCTGTTTCTTGGAACTGAAGGGCCCTCCTGAAGTTTTAATTTTCTTTACTGAAAAGCCCTGCTATGGTAAATCATCAAGTAAACCAAATTTATAGGACACAGCACTTGGTATGTCACATCTCTGAGCCCAGCCTACTGATTCACTTACTTATGCTTTTGTTCTTTTGCTTTGTAGTTCTCTTGATTTCAGTAACTGTCTATCATTTTCATGTGGCTTGCTGGTTAGAATGCCCCCTACTATTCCAGTAATCATTGCCCTGCTAGAGTGTTTATTACTGACTGAATGGCTGCACAGACTGGTAAAATGACCTGAGCTGTATGAATTTTCCCTCAAGTCTCTGGGGCCTCACAATGCTTGAAAGAATGTAAAGGAAGGAAAAAAAAAAAAAAAGAAGCTTAGTTATGGGGAAAGGTCAAAGTCAAGTTTCTCTGCAATAGCAGATTTCTTCACTGCCTTCGGTGCCTCTGACACTGAGCACTCATCACATCACCTTCAATACTCAGCGAGCTGCTGTGAACTTGCCATGAGATGAGAACTGAGCCAGGTAACCTTTGGCAGCCCATTGTGCATCTGTGCATCAAGAGACTGCTGCTTGAATTGTATGTGCTCCTCCTCTACAAAACATTCCCCCTGGATGGGGTCCCAACATGCTGGGGACTGCCTGGGTGTTTGGGGTGTATTTGAGTTGAGGTTTGTGGTAGGTGCACTGTAAAAAAACAGAACAAAACAAGAAAACACAATCAAACCACACATACACATACAAAAAACCAGTGACCAATACAAGATAATACACAGACGTGTAAATAACTGTGGGTAGGTTTCCATAACACAGACTCTGTCTAACTTTTATCAGTGGTTTGTTTCCCTTCTGGCTAAGATTCTCAAAAGTGGGTGCCTAAAATTAGTCTCTCCTGGGTAAAAGCTTCAAAAGCATCTTAGTAACATAGGAATCTAAGTGCCTCGTATAGCACTTCTTAAAGGCTCTGGAAAATCTCAGCCCTCCGTCCACATCTTTAACAATACGATTTTTAAATGCCCAGAGCTCACAGTAGCTGCTGTGGCAGCTGAGGGTGAGGATTCTTCTGAGGAAGTGGGGCATCCATCACACTTTGTCTGCTGGCCTGATCCTGCTCAAAGAATCACACCTAATATGGATTCCCACGTTCAACACGACTCTAAACTTAAACCAGTTTTCAAAGCCTGGAGTCAGCTTCTATGCCATGGATACCACACCAGAGCATTTGCAGTTATGAATCAGACCACAAATGCTGTTGTTTTGGGGAAGATTTCACAGCACTGTTATTCCCATATCCACAGCTCATCATTGCTGTCAGATGTGCTAGCTCTAGGCCATAGGGGGTATAAAGGGCACCAAATAAACAAGCACAATTTCTTCTCTCATGCAAATTTTATTACAGTTGTAATGGGG